>OU565287.1:1015554-1382357 GCA_913789915.3 Sphecodes monilicornis
ACCATTTGAATTTTCTCCTGTTCGGAATAACGCATTATGGATCGCTTGTCGATACACTGAGAAATCTAGCAGTGAGCAAACTCTTAAATACATATCTCTCTCACTCTCTATGTACACAGAGGAATGAAACAATGTGTTCATTTACAAGTTCAAGTTCATGGTCGAATGTTTGTTACCGTTGAAATCTGAAATGTCGCTGAAAGTAAGTTCTGCATTGATTAGCAAATTTTAGAGTTTACGGTCATTTCAAGGTCGTGCTATTAAACATGGATTAATGCACAATGTTTGCTATAACATACAACAACAAAAAATGTGTGTATGTGTGTAAAAAGACACGAGTGACCTTGGAAAAACGATTGAAAAATTACAATTTATAAAAAACGATTCTTCTTTTGAAACCATTCAGATTCCGTTAGAAGTATTTTTTATATTTTCAGAGGTAGAGGAGATATTTAGGTGTCCTGTTTTAGACGAAACACCCTGTATTGTATACAGGGTCTGGGTTAGGTACAGGGTGTTAGAAAAGTCTGGAAACAGTCGAATATCTGAAAAATAAAGTATTTTAGAGAAAAATGGCTCAGACATGTATTTTATGGTTTCGCAAGGGCTATAAGATGGTGCCATTGGTTTGACCTTGAAGAGTCATTTGAAAGTCGCGTGAAGGTTACCTCAATTATTTTAAATGGCACCCCCTATTTTTTATTACATATTCTTGTAGCTGATCTCGAGAGCTTTCCAAAAAACTAAATTAAACGTTTTTTTCATCAATTACTTTTCGAGTTATAAGGCTTCAAAGCATTAGCGTTAACCGAGATGTACCACGTGGAGGTGTGTGTGTGTGTGTGTGTGTGTCCGAAATTATCGTGACAGTGGAATAGTCCTACAGGGGATGCCACTAACAAAAAAAACGCATTGGCAATAGTACCTCGATGGTAATGTGGAAACCTATTGACACGAGTGTCACCCCTTATGCGCCACGAATAGCACTTATCTGTGCTATGGTACGCGCCTGAGCAGCTCCGAGCACTGGAGCCGCCACGGGGAGCGAGACGCCCGGCCGGGTCGAGAAGTCGTAGCCCTCGATAATCGGCCGTCGCGAGTAACTAAATTCAAGGCCTGGTGTAAGCCATACGAGCACCGTTTGCTCAAAATGCTTAAAAAATTAAGACAGCGGTAAAGATTAAAAGTACATATTATGTATTGAAATATGTGAATTATAATAATATAACTATATAAATTATTACTTTCAAATTTAAAACCTTTCGATGACATATCTATACATTTATCTGTCTTTTTTATATATGTATTATTAATACTAAGGTATACTAATAAAAATTTCTCGTCTGTTACGTCTAGAAATGCTAATTTGTCCGAGGGTTTTAAACACCTCGCTCGACCACTAACGATAAAAAATTTCACCCGCCTACTTAAGGGTTAAATTAAACTTCTGATGAAAAAGCAACTAAAAGCAAACAGTACTTGAATGGCTATAATCTATACATTGTTCAAAAACAAATGGCAAAAAGCTTTTTCTGGGGTATCTTCGGTGAGTTTTGTAATTCAATAAAATATTTGTAACGTTTATCATAAAGTGTAAAATTCCGTTGGCTATATAAAATTTTGGGGACGCAGCTAGGATGACCTGGACCTTGACATATGTTCTCAAGGACACGCTCCGTTAGGCCGGCCTGACTACACCTGCAATGTGCACATTTTGCGTGGATTTTTGTATGTATCATCTTAATATATGTTATCAGGTTCACCCTCTTGAGATACGTGTTATAACTTATAGTAGTTTAATTCAATTAGAAGTACATATATTGTTCTGGATTACGTTTAATAATTCGGCCGACTACTTACGTGAAATAATACTTTCCTAATATTTTTCCACGTTTAGATTTCGTACGTTTGTTATTATTTCACACGTCCGTTACTGGCCGCCTTACAGCGGCCTGATTATCAGGCATAATCCAGATCAGCACGTTATTGCTGGTCCAATTATGTATACCTAAATGTGGCGTGCATACGATGTTTTACGCAATGAAAATTATATACATCGAACAGTGAACCATTCGTCAAATTTTAGAGACCCCGAAGCTGGTGTTCACACACAAAATATAGAGAGATTGTGGAGGAACATGCGAGCAAGGATTCCTCGCTATGGTACAGGTGATCATCATTTCACTTACATCAACATTTCAACGCATTGATGCTTTCTTTAAAATAATGAGTTCTGTGTATCCATTAGATAATTTAAATACCGATTAAAATTCTCATTTCGCACAGTCATTGACTATTTTTTTAATATAATCATCCTCTGTCTATTATCGTTCTACTGTTCCAAACGACTTTTTTCCTTCATACGTGCACCATTTCCATGTACATATTAGTCGTTTTAGCCTTCAGTACTTAAAATAACTGCTATATTATGCAAACTTTTCTTTGCCCATAACTTTTTAATTAATAAGGAGCAATGGCTAACACCTCTTGGGGGCTACTCAAAAGGGTGTCTTGGGGTACCTTGACAACATATGTCAAGGTCAAGCTCATCCGACCTGCCTCCTTTACACGTAATATTTATCAAATTTTTCTCTGTTTATTTTGGATTTATTAGAACTGCAATATTATGTATTGTCCACAGTCTTTAGGTAAAGTCGTAAAATAGAGACGCTAGGATGCAAATTAAAATGAAAGAAAGTTTACCAAGGTATTTAATATTGAATGCCTTGGAATAAAGAGCGCTGCAAAGTATAAAAATACTGTAGAATATAATTGAGGAAGGTTCGTAGTTTTATGAAAATGTACGCCGCGCCGGACGTGTGTAAGTACCTCCGGAAGTACATACCTCCAGTAATCCACTCTATGTGGAGATAATGAAAAGTTTTCACTTGTATAAAACGAACACACTAGCACAATTGGTAAATGGATTTTGATAGAAACATTTCATTTTCAGGTGAAGTATCCAGGCATAGTTAATACTTGTTAATTGGTTTTAATATCGTTACTTACCTTTGTAGCAGATACCCAGAAACATTTCTAAGAAGATTTTAAATACGCCGTGCCGATTGACAGCTTAAACGCTGGGACCGCAATAAGATACTCCGTAAATTTCAATAATATCCTATTTCCTAATGAGAAAGATTGTGTCTACTTTCTTAGATGTGTAATAATATATGTTAAAACTGTTCTAGGAAAAATTCCTTAATATTGGTTTATTTTCTGCGTGTTACACAAGTTGTCTTTCTTCATTCATGAAGTCGCAAGTGTACGGTCTGAAGAATTCTAGATACGTGCCTACTCCCTTTCTCCTCTGTCCCGTGACCGTCTCGTTCTACCGAGAATGGCCTGATCAGAGTATCAGAGTATCCAGCCATTCGTCCGCCCGTTTTTGTCCGCCGACTCAATGAACATCCACTTCGTTCCAGTTCCATTAAACCTACTTTTTTCAGCGGCAATCATGATCCGATGACAAGACTATCAAGAATAAATGAACCAAACAACTGAACTGCGTACGAGATAATTACATATATTAGATCTACCAGAAAATGTTGTTAATTGTTACAAAAATTAACTTTTCGCACTTAACTATTACCTACTAGAAATTATTTCGTATTTTTAACAGTCTATAATTCATAGCTGAAGTTCCTTAATATATTCTTCCATAGCGTCATCAATTTTAATTGTGAAAGCGATTCATCCTCACTGCCAGTAACAATGTTCTTTTGAAATTATTTCTTAAAAGAAGATTTTTAAATCCCATTTTAAAACAGCACCACCATGGAAGATCCTGTTAATAGGCTATAGGTTAAGTTTTAAATCATGGCGTTGGCAACTAAAATGAATAAATAATTTTATAGCTTTAATATTTAAGATATTTTGCATACATTTTTTTTGAAAATTCTAAATCGGTATAATAGTGCCCAAAGAATGGGCACCCAAAGCAGTTTTGTGATAGTTTTAAAAAGACAAAAAAGTGATCGAAGAATATATGTACATGTAGCTATAAATAAACATACACATGTACATAGTAAATGACCATCTAAATTCTCGGTTATCTATGCGAAGGTTAAAACTGAAAAATTAACGAATTTTTATGCAAACTAAAAATTGTCTGCGTCAATTTCAAGAAAACAGAGTTAGATAAAAATGTATTTTTTCTGAATAACATTACGAACCAGGGCCGCGAACAGCGCGAGACGCCGGCGAAGTGTCATTACCCTTGGAATATGGATTGAATTTGTTAGTTAGGTACGCGAACGAACTCAATGCGAAATTGGGGAACCACTAGGATTATAGACGGCGAGGACGAACCCAATGCAAAATTGGGGAGCCTCTAGGAATGGAATCAGGTGCAGACGAATCTGATGCGAAATCAGGGAGCTGCAGGAGGTTGAAACTTCGCGAACCCAATGCGAAATTGCGGAGTCAATAGGTTGGAAAAATCTCTGATTGGAATGTGGTACGTCGCGAACGAACCTGATGCGAAATCAAGGAGTCGCTGGGATTATTAGTAGGCCTCGAAACTCTAATAATATAATTTAATTGATATAATTCGAGTGGTAAGATTGTACCGTGTGGGAACGTTCAATTACTGACAGTATATTAAACTAAACGATAATTCAGGGTTTAATAGATTTCACAAATTATTAGATAACACTGATATATTCTTAAACAAATGTGTGTTACAATTGTTATTGTGTCGCAATTGAACTGAGATGTAAATGTAAAATAGAATGGTACTTACCTATGTTGCTCGGTTTTATTGTACTGGCAATGCGGGGTCTAGGAGCAATTATTGTATACCAAAATAGAACTATTAACGAACTAACGGACTCTATAAGATTAATAATGATTCAAAAGGAATTTTATCCCGATCTCATTGTATTACAATTGACTCTTACGAACGTGACACAACGCGAATCTACGCGTGACTATACGTTTATGGACCAAAGAATGAAAATGATCGGGTTTTGTATACCCTCAAACATAGGTAGGGATACCTGCATGGAATACATAGGTCACATATGGTCATATTCCTAGTTTTTGTAATTTCCAGTGAATCCAAACTACAGCTGGGTCTTGGCTGTTAAGGGTTAAACGGAGATTATCTAGGGCGTTCATGCCAAAGACGAACTCGAAAGATTCCTGTGAGAATGTCGAACGAAAATATTCTCCGTACGTAATACTAACTTTAATTTTATAATATTGTGACAATGTTCTCAAATACTTCTATATTCTTGGTTTTATATTTTACTTATCTATTCTTGTCATAAACGCACAAAATTCACAGCCTAATGATTTTGTACATATCTTACCGAATTACAAGGTAAGAACGTTGTTGTAAATTGTTCTATATTGTTGTACAGGGAAGATGCAATATTAAAATATGTATGTATTAGGTTTTCCAAAAAATTCGTTTCGTTTCCGACCTACGCGCACAATGCGAATTCAGTATAATTTTTAAGTAATTACGTGGCGTGGTTAAATAAACGAAAATTGAAGAAATTCTAGAATATGAAGACAATGTTGTTCGCGATGTTTGTATAGGTTCATCTAACCCAGAGGTGGGCACGGGTGGAGCCCCTCAAACACCTGCTTCTCCCACCAACCTCTCTTTCACGCAGCGCGCACATTCGTGGGGTACGCTGACGTCTCGTGTCTTCGTTGCCCCATTGTACCGCGCTTGATGGAAGGGGACAGAGGGCGCTACGGTGTGGACGGTTTTGCCTAGATTGAGACAAAATTGCCCATCACTGATCTAACCCATAACGACATTCAGCGTGCACATTACAAAAAGATCGTTGATATAACCTAATGCGGTAGTGCACGGTTAATAAAATGTACACGGTTAAAGCTTGAGACAGCCTCACTTTTCTCTCATTACTCGATGCCTCGAGGTTGACCACTCTACACCAGTAGACAAGGATGGAGAATTAATACAATGTATGCAATACCACGACTAAAAAAAGATGTGATGTAACCATGGAATAAAGGAAATTTTATTTTCAGTAATTGTCGTCTTACTTTTATAATTGTAGCACCAGTGGATAGCTGAGATTTTTCTGAAGAAATGAGTCCAAACATGAAGGATGACTATGCTCCAGTTGGATGCAGCCGGCACACAATAAGATTCAGTACACTGACTAGTCCATGAGACTTCTCAATAACGAATTTTCTAGAACGTTCTCAAAATTACTAGTAAGGAAATCTTGAGAATATTCCCACTTAGATTCCACAGTATATGTATAAACCCTCGAATTTGAGCCATCTGGAGTACGAAAAGTACAAACTGCCGGTACACATCGTAAATCTTAACCGGGACAACGCGTAAAGTACAAACGGGTTATACACGTCGTTATGCTGATTCTCGTTTTGGAGCTGGTTGTACATATTTATGAGAGATCGGGCTTCGATACGAGAATCGAATAACCTTATAGATTTCGCGAGTAAGGTATAAATCTATTTCGTTAAGACGGTATTTTCGTAAGACGGTAGCACCTAGTTAGATAACTACACAATTTATTCACACACGCTCGCCGCGACGATAATAATTGTGACAGAATCGGTTTCCTCTAATATACAGTTTAGTCAAAGGTAATTTTGAGTAATATTTTATATCAACCCACCATTTAGATGCAGTCATTCTTAGTTGTCCGTTCCTACATGATACAATCTTACCGCTCGGATTGTATTAACTAGTTTTTAATCGTCTGCGGGTCTTTCAACCTCCCAGCAGCTCCCCGATGTCGCTGAAACGTCCTAGCGGCTCCCTAATTTCGCATCAGGTTCGTCCGCACACCTTAATAACATTTAAAAGCCATATTCCTCTTTAAATCTTAAGGGAAGATACACGATATAGGCCCGGTCTCAGTGCGATTAAATATAAATTACATGGTTTCCAATGCGAGCGTTCACACTATCGGCCCAGCTCCGCTCTCGGTCCGGTCTCGGTTCCGTCGAGATTCTTTGGGGTCATTCCATGCCAACTCGATCACTTTTTGTAGGCACCATCGTCGATTTTGTTCTAAATGAAATATATTGTAGTCCATGTGAAATTAGGGGAGGTTTAAGTCATCATTTTGCCGGTTTCGATTTTTTTTAGAAATGGCAGGCCTTCAAAGTTTACATTTTTTGCCCATTTTGGCGAAAACGGGCCTCACTTACGAATTTTTATCTCAGGAACTGTTTGTCCGATTGAGCTACATTTTTTTTGTTTTATTCGGAAAGGATTGGGCTATTACGAAATAATATTTTCAACCTCGGAAATCAACTTTATAACGTCGAAAAATTTAAACAAATTCCTTTTTTACGTTTTTTTCGATGACGGGCCCCAGTGATTTAAATTTGAAAAAATATGGTTATATTCCCTGAAGTTTCCCCTTTAAAATGAGCCCTTGAAAAAGATGGAGACATAAAAGTTGGAGTCACAATGAGCTGGTAAAGTACGCCGCGTACCTCCGTTTCAGGTAGAGGCGAGTCGAGCGCACTGTTATGGTCCGTTGTCTATACCGCTGGTCTCGAGAAAGCACCAAAAGACTTGCAATGCGCACTAGCTTACAAAGATCATGAGATAATCAAATTCTCACCCCTAAAAATTTATTTGAATGGGCAGAAACATCTTTTTCAAATATAACATTTAATTACGTTACTCAAGATGAACATAACAAACATGCTGACTGTTTACAAGCTCGGAGATACGCGGCGTACTTTACCAGCTCATTGTGACTCCAATTTTGATCGTTCCATCTTTTCAAGAAACTTCAGGGAATATAACCATATTTTTTTCAAATTTAAATCACTGGGGTCCGTCATCGAAAAAAACGTAAAAAAGAAATTTGTTTAAATTTTTCGACGTTATAAAGTTGATTTCCGAGGTTGAAAAAAATATTTCGTAATAGCCCAATCCTTTCCGAATAAAACAAAGAGAAATGTAGCTCAATCGGACAAACAGTTCCTGAGATAAAAAATTGTAAACTTTGAAGGCCTGCCATTTCTAAAAAAAATTCGAAACCGTAAAATGATGACTCAAACTCCCCCTAATTTCACATGGACTACAACATATTGCATTTAGAACAAAATCGACAATGGTGCCTGCAAAAAGTGATCGAGTTGGCAAGGAATGACCCTTTGGAAAGAATATTTGACCGAAGCGAGACCGAACAATTGAAAAGCACCTCCTCATTATTACTATAATATGGAGTGGAGTGCAAAAACGAATAACTTTTTTAAAATTGGTTCAGACAGCTTGAGCTTTTTTCAGATGTTAGAATAATTAGTTTGCTAGGTATTTTATAACAGAATTAAGTAAAAATTACTATTGTTCCAAAAAGGCGAAAAAAAAGAAATTGTTATGATTTTTAACTTTTTTATCTGCCCCTATAATGAAACGTGAAATATGCCTTTTGTGGATCTAAGTAAGTTCTACACATGCACAAGTTTCATTAGAACGGGTTAAGATTGCTGTGAGCTATAAATAATTAAAAATAGCAAAAACTGTGAGAAACTAATGAATTATTTGAAATACATTATTATCTGTATTTTAAAAATAACATAGAATATTTATTTTTATTTGGCGTTTTAATCAAATAAAATTTTATTTGAATAATTTTTTATTTTATTAACATTGTTCAAATAAAATAATTTCAGAAAAATTATTTGGCTGTTCAAATAAACTAACAGATGATTATTTCAAATGACATGTAGTCAAATAGGATAATATATTATCTTAACGATTAGAGTGCGTCTTTATAGTTTGAGCTGAGAAACTGAAGTAGTCTTCTTGTTATTTTCATTTCCAATCGCTAATTACAATTTCGTTTATTTTTTAAATCTCCAATAATCCTGATCAAGATATATAATTCTTTTATATAAGCTAATATAATTGTTTCATGGTTTCTATTTTCGGTGCGGTTGATCACTAAAGCAATGATCACAAAGATCAAGGATTTTATTATACATTCTGTTGTCACAAACATAATATTTCTTCCTGACGTCATAAGCAGGTTTGCGCATTATCGAAATGAATTTTATAATAACAATCTTAAGGTATTCATCTGTTAGCATATTTGAACAGCCAAATCATTTTTTTGAAATTATTACATTATTTGAATTTCGAATTAAGTTCAAATAATCTTTCATTTCATTTTTCATTGTTCAAATAATTCGTACTCTCCAAAATTCTATTTATTACGTGCATTAAAGAATAATTTTGAAAGCATCTGCAGCTAAAATTTAATCATTATATAAACCAAAAAAATTAGTATGTCTAAATTTAATAATTAATTTATCTACTTCAGTAACCTCTTGGTGAGGTGATATCATTTATTATTTCATTTGAACAATGTTAATGAAATAAAAAATTATTCATATAAAATATTATTTGAAAATAATTTATTTGGTTGAAACGTCAAATAAAAATAAATTATTTACGATGTTTGTAAAATACAAATAATAAAGTACAGTATTTTATCGGTAATTGTCCCAAATGTCTCCGACATAATTGTCCCTGAGATATCCCCACTAGTGCGGGGTGTACCCCCTTGAGGGGTCGTGAATATCGGTGAGACCACACTAATCCGAATTTCCAACTTCTTTATTATTCATTATTTTTTTATGGGACTTCGATGACCATATTTATGGTATTTTTCTAATAAAAATCATACCAAATATTATATAATTCCGATGATATTTAATTGTGTAATAGACTAATAAAGTTTCGGGCGCGAGGAAGGATAGCGTATGGGAAAGAAAGAGACGCGGAGAGTCGCAGTCGGCGGCAAGGTTCAAAGGCTCGCGCGTCCTCACAATGTATTACCAAGGAATAAGTATTTTATTATTACTTATTTTTTTACGAGACTTTTGCTAATAGATTTGTGACATTGTTCTGATTAAAATGATACCAAACACGATATAATTCGGATCATATACAGGTGTATGGTCATTATGTATAGGTCAGGTACATAACATCGGTGAGGCAACAGTAGTGCAATGACGACACTTTTTCATTTTTAATTAATCTTTTAGGAGACATTTACCATCATATTTGTAATATTTCTCTGATCAAAATTTTTCTGATTATACATACATATCTATTTTTTTAATTGACGATGGAGTAAGTTTTGGTGACAGACAAAGAGAGTAAATAGTAAAGAAAGGGACACTGCAAGTCGCATCGTCTCGTTGAAAATATATTGAATAATACGAGCAATTGCAAAATATGTCCGGTCCCATAAATTCACCGTACAACACTTGTCGGCCCTCCGTTGCAAATTGCATCTACGTGCTTAAATCCAAAATGTAAATCCGTGACCGTAAAACCTCGACATTGGTTTTTTCGGATTTTCTAAGGTTTTCTCTTCTCTGCATTCTTACTATGTATGATCGACCAATTCACAGAAGACAAGACGGTTAATGTAGATGTAGCTGAGGTTCTGCCCGTTTTCAAAGTCGCGAAATGTCCCAGTCAGAAGAGTGTGTCTTTAATGTCTTTATCATTTAATCTCTTTGTCTGTTACCAAAACGTATTCTATCGTCAATTAAAAAAATAGATATGCATGTATAATCAGAAAAATTTTGATCAGAGAAATATTACAAATATGATGGTAAAAGTCTCCTAAAAGATTAATTAAAAATGAAAAAGTGTCGTCATTGTATTACTGTTGCCTCACCGATGTTATGTACCTGAGCTATACATAATGACCATACACCTGTATATGATCCCAATTATATCGTGTTTGGTATCATTTTAATCAGAACAATGTCACAAATCTATTAGCAAAAGTCTCGTAAAAAAATAAGTAATAATAAAATAGTTATTCCTTGGTAATACATTGTGAGGACGCGCGAGCCTTTGAACTGTGCCGCCGACTGCGACTCTCCGCGTCTCTTTCTTTCTCATACGCTATCCTTCCTCGCGCCCGAAACTTTAATCGTCTATTACACAAGTAAATATCATCGGAATTATATCATATTTGGTATGATTTTTATTAGAAAAATGCCACAAATATGGTCATCGAAGTCCCATAAAAATTAGAGATTAATAAAGAAGTTGGAAATTCGGATTAGGTATGTTTACATTTCTCGGTGACCGAGGCCTCTCGAGCTCGGCTGTCCTTCTTTACGTTCAGCAAACCTCAAACAATGATATCCCTCGCTCATAATTGTCCCTCCGCATACCCGTGTTGTGGACAATTATCGATGAAATACTGTATTTACAATAATTCATTACTTCAAATGATTATTTGTGATCTTGTTTCAAATGAAATGTGCCCAATCGTGGTTATAAGTATCAAGTAAATAAATTTTTTCATAAAAATGAAACAAAATCGAAATGCACTATAAAGCATTTTTGCGTCATGCGCCGGAAAAATCGATAAAGTGAGCGGATCAAGACCGGACTGGGATCGGACCGAGATCGAACCGATAGTGTGTATCGGCCCTAAACCGCTCGCCGGCCACGCATGCTACTGTTCGGCTCAGACTCGCGACAGGTAAATACTACAATTATACTTATAACATAAGTAAAATATAATCTATATACATACATAGGGTGTTCCAGGTTTAAAGTGCCAAAGTTAATATATATCCAAGCCTTTAATCTAAGCAAAATATCTAATAGCACAAGTATACACGGTTTTGAACCGGAACAACCAAAAGTTGTTTCTAGGGTAATTTGGGGCGCTGAATCCGAATCTGCGATCTGGTTTGTAAGGTTGGTTCTGGTTTTCGAGATATTCAATAAACTGATTTTTGACAATTTTTGCCAATTAAAGGCCATTTCATTCAATTAAAAGTGATAAATCAGAAATGAAGAGCGATTGAACTGAGTCGTTTGTATTGTTCGGGATTCGTTTCACGCATTAAACTCCAACAGTAGTCGCTCATCGTGCCCTCATCCCAAAATCCTTGGTATCGTCTTTCGATTCTCGCCATATTTTGACGTAGCCGCTCTCCTTGCTCCTCGCTAGTAACGCCCAAGTTTTCAGGGAAAAAATCGAGATGGGTATGCAGGAAATCGACTTTGCAACGCTGTCTCGATATTTTCACACCTTCCTAAACAAAACCAGAACGTTTCGAATATAATTGAAATGATTTTTTTAACGACGCCGGCGACGCCACCGTCTGACAGTCGTAATGACAGCGTAATGACAGCGTAATGACAGCGTAATGATGCCAACATGCGAGAACTCGGAAGCCAGAACCAATCTTAACAAGCGGATTGAGGATTCTGATTCGGCGCATCCAATTACGTTAAGAATCGTTCCCATCTGCTCGGGTCCAAAAGTTGGTCGGAATTTGTAAACTTGTGTAGTTAACGAGATATTGTCGAAATAATTTTCCATATGTACTCGCCCTATTCAAGTTGAGGAGGGACATCAGCTCGAGCACCTTCTAGCTTTCACGTTAGCATGTATGAACATATGTACGTACGTATTGAAAATTATTTCGATATTATCTCGTTAACTATTAAGTTTAGGACATACGAAGGTCAACACATTTTTGCGCAGAGTTGAACATTTTATCGATTTATGATTGGAAAGGTAGATTTTCCATTTAAAGAAATCAAGATCATTTTGAAATCTTCGAAAAGGTTTCACGCACATAAAAAAATGTTTACATCGCAATATTTCCCCTCTATACCATGTAACTTTTGCGTCTAACAATAATAAAAGAGGTATAACCATCAATTTAAAAATGGTCAAGAATTTCTACCGAATATTAATTGTGTAAGAACAGTGTTTTGCTCGAAAACTGTACCGCTAGACGTTATTGTTCTTTTTTCGACGATTCGGTTCACGCATTTTTAATCTTCAGAAAACAAATTATGACCGAGTCCACCTGAATTTGAATAAACCATGGCGTGGCCTATTGTGGCTTGTGGCCTAAGATATTCCCTAGTGGCTTTCCTTACAAGCTATAACTAAGAATTCCAGAAGCATTCGTGGTTATAAATAGCTGTTTCCGCTTCGCCAGGTAGACAGGATCGATTGACTCCTCAGCTTTGTCAGAGGGCAAGGTCTGGTACTTCGAGGATCCTTTTATCCTCCATGCATATCGATTCCAGCTTCCAACTGGATGAATATCTTCGTGCAATGAGTAATCAAATCATTATGAACACGTGGTAAAATAATATATGTATTTTATGTTTTCGTTGTCACTACAATCGACAATGAAGCAATAACTCACTTTTTTTGGACAAAATTCAAGTTTTATCGTAGCCTGAAAATATACCAAATAGTTACGAATCCTGTAGAAAAGTTATAGGAATTTTTGAAAGGCAGAATGGCATCATATGAAATGATCAATAAACAACAACTGATTAGTAAAAAGTAAAATTAGTAAAATTAGTGAGCTATCAGCAGGACAACTGTTAGGTAATATGAAACATCTGATTTCAAAAGATGGTAAAAAGTGGAGAAATTAATTTTTTTTGCGTGAAACCTACGAAAAGATATTTATATACGGAATGTGTACAAATATATTTCAGTTTTTGTAATTTATTGGTAACGTTTATGTTTCCTACGCGTCAGATATGTGTTACGAGGCGAGGGCTAAGCAGGTGATGCGTGACCGAGGTTTTGTTAGATTTGATTAGGAACTTGGTTTGTGGGTGGACTGGCCGACGTGAATTTCACCACCGGGTCGTCACCTCGCCAAGGTACGGAACAATGGACTGGGGCCGACGTGTATTTCACCGTCGCACTATGGTCTGGAAACCCGCTTTTTATGGCCAAAAGTATTTTAGCGTTATTTTAAAGTTAAAGGTTATAGTATGCTAGGTTGTTGAATTGGTTTCGACACCAGCAATAATATTATGAAATCAGAAATATAAAAAAGTAAAATTTAAAAAATCGAGGTGATTCCTATTTATATAAAAAAAATTTGCTGCTAACACTAAACTTGTATTTTGATAGTCTATGATGACTATTTTAAACGTTTTATTTAATCTTAATTTTACGGAGTTTGTCTTCAAGACGTTATATCTAAGCCCGGAATAATCCAAAATGAATATGAATTTGGATTTGGAAGCTTTGAAGAGTTCTTACTCTGTTGCAAAAAAAATTTGTTGGTAAACGAACGGACCTCCTTAGAGCAGCATGTGGCTTCAGAAAAGGATCAAAAAGTCACGTTAGTTAACTATAGTTAACTATACGTATGTAGTTAATAAGTTAACTATACGTATGTTCTACTTTTCAAAAATGTTTGCACACTATGAAAGATGAAAATGTTTCACTTTCAAAAATGGATGTCTGAAGTGATAGCCAATTTTACATTGCTTCTGACACACTATTATAGCAATTACTTTTTGAGTTTGTTACATCTTCATCGAGATTTTACTATCGTTATATTGAGTTGAAGAACAATAGCGAATATTGATTAAAATTAAGAGATCGCTTATGTATTGACTGTCCTTAGAAACGTCCGTTGTCGTGATCTGTCTTATTAGTTTTCGTCATTGTTAGATTAAACCATTTATGTTAAGGTCTTTTTTCATTCAGAGAGCGGCAAGACGGTGACAAAAAGTTGCACATCAACTTTGAATAGCTTCAATCTTCGCGCCACAGTGTCGAGAACCATGGACAAAAATCGAAAAAGTCACTGTTTCATATCGATTTGAAACTATGTTCACACTATGTTAAAATGTCCAAATAAATCATTTTTTGAAAAAACAAATTCAAAAAATTCAGTAGGAAATGAATTACAAGCGAATCTGTAAGCGAATATTAGTTAGGTCAAATAGTACACCACTTCATAGCGTAACTTGTTTACGTTGTGTTATGAACAAAAGACGTTTGTAAGAAATAATCTTTTTAGAAAATGATGGCTAATGGTTTGCTAATTGTAATTCATCTTCAAAAATTTTGTAATTCTTATATGCAATATAATAATTAACCTGGAATGAAACCATTCAGTTTTATTGGTTTCCCTAATCTTTAGAAGAGCATAAAAAAAAGTTGTTCAAAGTTATACTTGGATTTTGTTTGCGTCGTATTAGTAAGATAGTATATTTGATATTATATAAGTTTTAACTGCGGACGCTTGCGGAAAACAAAGTTATTTAACAAAATATTGTAGCAGGAACTGGTCAGCAGCCGAGTACGCGGATATCCACTTGTAGAAATATGAGATTTTACTACATTTATTGAATAAATAAAAGAATTTTGATATTACGTTAATTACAGATACGATTAAATAAATAAAAACTAATGTCCTAATAATCATTAATAATTATTTACAAGAAGGTAATACCCTCCGATCTCGCTGATTTTTTAATATGTTGTATAGGTCATCACCCTGAATGATGTTGTAATGGTTTTACTCGGAAGTTATTGTTTATAAAGAAAGTTATTAACAAAGAAAGATTAATCTACTTTTTATATATTTTCAAAACATTATTCACATTTTCTCCTAGGCAGTTAACTTATGTTAATTTTCCCGCAGTAAAATGAGAGTATTATACATATTCTGGTATCAAGTATGGGTTGCCAGGTTTAGAGGTTCACGCTTTATTATATTTCAATTTCCATTACACTTATATATTAATAATGATACTTAAAAATTGTAAATACCATGTACTCGTAAGCTTTGATTATACATATATGTAAGTACTGATATTTGTAGTAAAGTATGATCGAAGAATGTTTAGTTCAGAGCGAATAGTCCTATTTTTAGTTAGAAAAAATAGCAGAAATTGATTATAGAACTATTATAGCAGAAAAAAAGAATGTTCTAAAAGTTTAAAACAAAGTTTCAGTTTTGGAAGGACTGAACTAAGAATTCATCTGCTGAAAACCCGCAATAAAACAATATTTTGTTTATAACATTTTCTTTCCAATGTTTAAATAAATTACTATATTCATAATAATATCATGTTGAGATTTCTTTCAATATATATAAAAAAAACTCACTTTGTCTCATGTCTCTATCATAAACAGAACGAAAGTTATTGAATTTTGTCCAAAAAACAGGCGTTTCGCGACACTGTGCGCCATAGTGATTTCAGTTACGAGAAAAGTTTTTCAATGTCTATAAAGATATTTTTTGAAAAAATTTTCAAAAGAAATCTACTGCATGATGCAGAAATATCTTTGAAAAAAAGAGATGAACTCGCTCTTCACAAAGTTATAAAAGTTTAAATGTCGTCAATTTTTTGTAGAAAGTTTCGCGATGATTTAATATACCAGGAAAACCGCATATTTTAATCAACACCAAATTACAACGAGAACGCAGCCTCATTTACCAACCTTTCGAGTACTATTTTTGGAGAAAGTTGATAATGTGAAAGTCACGCAGATCGAATTCAGGAAATCTCGACTAGTGTTATGAAGGTCGCCGAGGAGTATGTAATAGCCTCCGAGGCATTAACGGTTCGCAACAGTATTAAACCGGAGACTATATTTTCGTTTCAGTTTACCGTATGTGTAAATATTAGATTATGTACTGCATAGGTTCTACTATCCAGTACGTGTCATGCAAACATGATTTTTCAAACTAGTTTAGGCTTGTTTACTTAAGTACGATTTGATAGTGCGATTTAAGTTCGAATCGCAGTTAGATAATATTTATTGCAATTCAATATTAACATGTTGACTTCCACGTCGGTCATAAATGGTGATTCAGCTAAGTGTGCCACCTAAATTACTTGCAAACAATTTGCTATACGAACAAATGATTGAAACCGAAGCTGTATGGCTGCAAGAGTAGCATACAAAGTAATGATTAGTTTATTTCTATTTTCCTTTTCTTATCGAGATATAAAAGTCATCTCGAGTTTCTTTATTGTAAAGGATAAATTTCAGTCCTGTGGTTAAACAGAGAATTGAACGATGAATAAAAAACTATAAGGATATATGGGATGAAAAACTAATAGTTACTGAGATGTTCTCTATAAATATTGGATAAAGTACGCTTCATAAGTGTACGCTACACCCGTTATGTACGTTAGGTATTCCGATTTTTCATTTTCGAACGTTTTCATAAAGCTATTTTGTATACTATCTAGAGTAAAAAGAACTAATAACACAGTTCGACAAATTTTTATTTTTTTCTGATTTGTAACTCTGACAGTGAGTAAAAACGTTTCTTATATGTATAGATGCTCGTCGGCTACATACGAATCCTTAAATCAGTGGTGGGCACGGATGGAGCCCCTCAAACGCCTGCTTCTCCCACCAACCTCTCTTTCATGCAGCGCGCACGTTTGTTGCGTACGCTGATGTCTCGTGTCTTCTTTGGCCCATTGTACCGTGCTTGCTGGAAAGAGACAGAGGGCGCTACGGCGTGGACGGTTTTGCCTCAATTATTAACAGTAATAATATTACATTATTACCCGATAGCACATAATAAGTAATAAGTTATTTCTCACTTCTACCAACGCCATACCGTAGGTGCAAGACACTTACCGGGTAGTCGCATATTTAGCTTTGAAAGAGCTTGAAAAATATCCGAAAAAGTTGACACATTCTATATCTCCTATTTCTCTCTTAACCATTGTTTAAACATTGTTTTCGTACTCATACCGTAATATTGAACTATGTCAACTTATGTAAGAAAGTCCACAGAATATTCCTATAAAACCCAGAATTGTATTACTGTTAAAGCACAAGACGTCTTCAATTTTATTCTTTCTTTTAATTACCCATACAAATAAAAAAATTACTTTGTCTTCAGCTCACGAAAATCTATTAGAAATCTTTACTCAACTTACAAATCCAGATCTATGGTGAGCAATATGTGATTTTCATAAAAAATGGTATATTGAATTGCTGTTTGTTTACAAATTTTACAATTCTGTTAATTTGTGTAATATCTTACGTGGTCAGGTGGAATACTTCTGTGGCCAGCTATACATTACACGTATAACAAATTCTACGAAGGTGTGTAAATAACATGAAAATAAATTAATATTCCTTCGGACTTTGATGATGTCGTGCGCTTTAATAGCAATGGTTTTGAAATTCTCATCTACATGATTATTCTACGAACTCCCTTGCACAAAATAATGTGGTTTAATGCTATATTATAAATACAAAAATATATTCGAATATTTATATAGTATAAAAATTTACGTATGTTTTAATTATATTTGTTTCCATTTAATTTTGGTACCAAGATCACAGGAGAATTGTAATCAAAATATACAGTTTCATTTTCAAAAATACATCATCATTTGAAGTATCGAAAAAGTGATCATGAGAAAAATTAATTGCTTACCGCAATGTTTGCTTCTTCAAGCCTGCTTTCTTTAACATCTTCTTCTATTATTAATTACAAGTGAAATATACGCTCAAGTTAGGTAGGAAGCTCTATGTATACATATGCATGTATATATTTACGTATGTATACATACATATATGTACATTAGGGTGGACCTAAGCTATACTTGGAGAAAAATTTTTGATCGAGATACAATGCATCTCGCCCTCCAGGATTGTTCCTTTAGGTAAGAAAAAAATTTGTGCAAAGTTTGAGATCGATCGGATAAAAGGATCACGTGGCGCATTTAAATTGAAAATTTTGAAATTTACCGTAACTATAGAACATGACATATCGTTGGATTTGTCTTTTTTTTCTAAATAGGAATATGGAAAAATTATATGACCTCCTTTAAATAAAAATAACGATGACCTTGAAATTTCGAAAATATGATTTCCAAAAAAATTTTTTATTTTGCCATTATATTTTCCTTATTGAACAGGGCAATTTTCTCCTCAGACATTTTTTCGTATAATCACAAATAACAGAGATGTTTAAACATCTTCACGTATTATATTTTATTTATACCAGAAACCATTAGGACTCTACCGTCGTAACCGCTAAATGCTCTAGGACAGCGGTTTTTACATTGTTACTCTTAAATATCCAAAAATATTTAGAAAATAGTTTAGCCACATTAGCATTGAACAATAAACAAAATCAACTTATACTTTGCATTACAAACTACTTTTGTTAGACAAGATTAGTGTATTGTCAGGTTTTTCGCCGCGACCCCCGCGTCACCCTAACAGCGGAGCGTGCTTAGATCCCGCGAAACGAGCTCCCGTGCGTGGAACTGGTGGGGTTACCCCTCGAAACGGGTAACATCATAGTTCGGAGAAATTCAAAAGTAGTTCCGTTGTACTTTCCTCTGCGAATGCACGTGAATCTTACACGATAGTCCGTTTCTCTCCTCTGCGAGTTCAGGCGAAGCATTATCGAGTTTCAATTACATCTGATGTACGTTACTCCTCTGCCAGAGTAACCGCGAAGTCGTGATACGTACGATTTGCTCGTTTTGTAAAAATTATTGAACATTAAACCAGACGAACAAGCCGCAGAAACCCGGTTTGGAATTCTGACCAGTGAGTTCGGTGAATTCGGTACCCTCGGTTCGAAACTCCTGTTCCTAGTCTTCCTGCATCACGATCCCGGTGTTTGTCGTTTCCCGGAAAAGTATCGGCGAAACAACTTTCGTCAACTATTTAGCGAAGTTAATAAGTAAAACTATTTCTGTTGCCGCAATTTCACAAGGCAGAAGAGCTTTGAAATAAGGGTATCGTGCCTGATAGTATGTTTTGAGCAGTGATCGCAGTGTCGTATATCCGATAATTTATATAAACGCCAACGCACCACGATTACTAAGCGGTAGACACGTTAGCGAAAACATCTGTCCGAGTCACTAGAACCAAACAACCCTCAGACCTTTTCTCTTCCACGTGGAATTGCGTCAATCGCGTCTTCTACTGGAAGATATCATGCTCTTGCTGTCCGTGATCTACTCCGGGAGTGGGACGTATGCGATAAGGTACAAGCAATTTCATGTGATACGACAGCATCCGATATAGGTCGCTTGCAAGGTGCATGTGCAATATTAGAGCACGAAATCGGACGGGACTTGTTATATCTTCCGTGCAAACACCATATTTATGAAATAGTTTTTAGATCGGTTTTTGAGAGAAAGATGTCCAAGTCTACGAGTCCGAACATCCCAACTTTTAAACGCCTCCAGCAAGCGTGGCCTAATATAAATAAATTAAACTTCCACTCTGGAGTGGAAGATCCATTTGTCAAGCAAAAGATAAAAAATGTACCACTGCTGATAAATTTTGCAAAAGAGACTCTGCAAACGTATCATCCACGGGAAGACAATCACGAATTTATTGAACTCGTGCTAGTATTTTTATATAATACCTCTTCAGAGTACCGTTTTCGAGCTCCTGGAGCTTTCCATCACGCTCGGTAGATGGCAAAGGGCATTTATTGTTTAAAGATATTTTTGTTTCGCAAAGAATTCGTGTTGAGCGAAGAGGAGGAAAACGGAACTTCGGATATATATGTATGGGTAGAAGCTCCCGACGAGGGCTCCGCAGCAAGATCTTACTTTTATTAAATCCTTATATAAATATAAGGAAATAGATAAAGACATTAGTCGTGTAACGTTAGAAAAATTTTGCAGACACTTGTGGTATTGACACCAGAAAATGCTGCGTTATCGTTCTTCGATAATGACATTTCTATCGAAACAAAGAAACGAATGATCCAGGCGTTAAATAACACTAATAGTGGCGGCGATTATTGTAAAAAATTGGTCATTCTCCCAGGTAATGTAGCCGACCACATGCAGAAGGATATTTCAGATTTTATATCAGACGAAAGTCGGAAGTTTTTAGTAGATTCGATATACCAGAATTGTTAGAAAATATCCTATAGTTTGGCTAGATGAACCATCTTATAAAATAGGTTTAGATATGATTAAAGCTTTACCGGTGGTAAATAATAATATAAATATAAAACAGGATTTTAATCAAATTTTAACGCGTAATGAGGAAGAAAAACAAATGATATTACAAATTGTAAAAGACTACCGCCATCATTACCCTGATGTAACGAAAGGTACTTTAGCGAAAAATGTATAAATATTACATATAGCTTCCCTAGAATATAAGAAATAGTTCTGTGGCGGCTACTTCCTATGCTTGTCAACAGAGGGACAGTACGACAATACCTTTCCCGCTACTACCTGAATCTTCCTCTGTTTGAATATATGTATATCGTCCTAAACTGTCCTTACGACATCCCGCGTCTAAGGCACGGGTCCGTTAGATAGCCTTACCGATGAGTCCTCTAGCGGGCCTAGGACGAAACGCTTCCTTCTCCTTTTTCCATCTTTTCATAAATTCAGAGCCGCCATAGTTCCTGTTTTTATATCACTATTCTGTAGTATATATTCGTTTACAACTATTAATATGTGATTTTACTTATACAGGATAGTACATATATGTCCTACCATTAGTCAAAATATGATACATTCTAATGTAGTTATTTAAATATCTCTGTTATTTGTGATTATACGAAAAAATGTCTACGGAGAAAATTGCCCTGTTCAATAAGGAAAATATAATAGCAAAATAAAAAAATTTTTTGGAAATTATACTTTCGAAATTTCAAGGTCATCGTTATTTTTATTCAAAGGTCATATAATTTTTCCATATGCCTATTTAGAAAAAAAAGACAAATCCAACGATATGTCATGTTCTACAGTTAAGGTAAATTTCAAAATTTTCAAAATTTTCAAATTAAATGCGCCACGTGATCCTTTTATCCGATCGATCTCAAAGTTTGCACTAATTTCTTTCTCACCCAAAGAAACGATTTTGAGGAGTGAGGTGAAAAAAATTCGTTGGTCAAAAAATAAGGTCCACCCTAGTATGCATACAATATTTCATCGTTAAAAGTCGTCTTTGAACAAAAAACGTCGCCAAAGAATCTCTGCTTCCGCGGGGTATACCCCGTGAGGGGCCGTCACGTGTAACATAATACGGGCAGTGATGCCAGAAATGTCTGCTTTCCGCGCATGCGTACTGCGGCGCGCGCGGAATCCAGTAACGTATACGCGCAAAAAAAGAAAAACGTCTAGGTGGCGTGCCGGGACCTAGCACTGCCATAAACGAACTTGAAGATAACGGACGTTATTTTTTATTTACTGGTTTATTTATGTAATTAGAAAATATATTTTTGTTATTTTGGATACTGGAAAGGTTCTCGGCAGTTTTCTTTTGTCTTGCAACAAATGTTGGTATTCTTTATAGATTCTGCCAAATAAAATAAAATTTTATATTATGTTATCCTGTATAATCCGAACTTTTTTAGGTAAAGAAAGTATGTGAATGTTGAATGAAAAACATTATTTTTAAAACTGGGCCTTAAAGTACTCGCAAAAATTTGAAATTAGTACAGTACTGATGCCACGCGCGAATACGCATGCGCGAAATGCTGACATTTCTGGTATCACTGAATACGGGTCGAGTATATCGGTGAAAACACTACTAATCCAATGACAAAACTTCTTTATTTTTTATTATTTTTTATGGAACTTTCCCAACATATTCGTAGCATTTTTGTAATGAAACTGATACCGAATAAGATATAATTGCGATGATATTTACTTGTGTAATGAACGATAAAAATTTCGGGCGCAACGAAGGATAGCGTATTGGAAATTGGACGCGGAGAGTCGCGGTCGTCGGCGTAGTTCAAAGGCCCCGCGTATCTTCACAGTGTAATGCCAATAATAAAACTTTTTTATTATTACTTATTATTTTTATGAGACCTTCTCCAATATATTTGTGGCATTTTTCTGATTAAAATAATACCAAACACGATATAATTCGCATCATATTTACAATAATTTTCCAAAACTTTCATCGTCCATTACTCAAGTAAATACCATCGGAATTATATCTTATTTGGTATCATTTTCATTATAAAAATGCCACGAATATGTTGGTGACAGTTTCATTAAAAAATAATAAAAGATAAAGAAGTTTTGTCATTGGATTAGTGTGGTCTCACCGATATACTCGACCCGTATTATGTTACACTTCTCAGCGACCGAGGCCTCTCGAGCTTCGCTGTCCTTCTCTACGTGTGGAACAAGTCAAAGAATATTAATATCTGAACATTAAACGTCGCCGGCCGGACCCGTGGTGGTCTCCGATAGAGACTAGACAACTACCTGTTGTCTGAATGTACGGTTTATTAGAATACACTCAACAGTATTGCTTACTTTTTGCAAAAATTACATCACACAAAACTGATACAAAAAATCGGTCCTTATTTACACATTTTGCCGATGGGGTCCTGTGAGTGCGTTTACAGCATCGCCACATTTGATATAATTGAATAACTTTCATACTAACATATTTTAGTTTCATATTTGAATTTCAGGAATAAATTAATAGCAATTTAAGGAAAGTTTTATATTTCGGGTTACTACGATATTACTGTAAATGTCATTATATTGATGTGTGTACAATAAAAAAGTGTGTGAATACATCAATCAAAGTATTATATTTGCCCTCGGAAGTTATGACTATCTCCTACTTTACTGGCAGAAGTTGAATTCCCGCGACAAAAGAGCGAAAGCATCTTGCATCGATCTGAACAGATGATAATCACTTGGTGATACATAGGTACGGAGAATACGCTGGGTACAGGAGAACCTCCCAATCCAGCTCCATCAGTTTTTCTTTCACGGCTACAGCAGCACGGGGCTGGGCGTTGTCGTGGAGAAGGATCACTTTTCGTTGGACCTGGCCGTCGTTTGTCGTGAACGTCATAATCGCCACTTTTGAAAACCGCCGAAAACGACCTCTACATATTGTTTCCGATGGAGCAAATTCGCTATAAGTTTTTGCAAGTAATCGATTTTGTAATCGATGAGCTTTAGCTGCACTTTTTTCTAAGTCAAAGTAATGCAGAACTACACATCGAAAAAACAACTTGTCGCGTTCCATTTTAATGCAACTATAGAATATAAAAACACATATGTGTAAACAAATGACGGCGGTCGATGGCCGAATTTTAGTGTGAAATGTTCACACTTAAAAATGATATAAGAGACATGTGCCGCCGTCCACAACATACGGAGATAGAGCCGTCTACACGTGAACAGCGGGTTTCAATTTCAATGCAACCACCTAATAGGTTTTTCTTTTTTTTATCACTAATAATGTGTTACTTGAATTTGTGTGCAATTTCATTGATGAAATAATCTATATGGCTCTCCTTGAATATTTCTGTCACAAGTAACGGCATACTGCATACTAAATAACCAACTTTTAATTAAAAACTAAATTTTGCATAGACCGTGTCTTATATCGGAAAAGAGGTTGTTTTCAAGGTAAATAAGCATTTATTACAACGAACCAAATCATTATCATATTACGATACCGAACTGGTATCTTATTATAGAAATTTTTCCATTTCAGTGCGTGATGTTGTTAAAGAGTTATATAAGTTAGAACGTCCCTTCTCTTTTTCATCCTGCTTTTGGAGTTATGTTCTTGTTGTTGCGAATAAGTGATATTCGCATGCTTGTTATAATTTCCCAGATTTTCTATAACGCCCTTTACTCTAATAGGGGTTAACAGGTGATCTGGGACACTGTACCTATATATAAGAATTGGAGTTAGAGCAGAACTGGACATGTTAATTCCCCTCCCCGAAGGGGAAGGACTAAGAGCAATAGGCACGTCAGATGCATATACGTGACGGAAATGCAGCGCCGAAAAAGGAAGTGAAAAAATATACGAATTATGTAAGAAGAAGGAGTGTCCGCGATGCACTTACGGGAATGCAAGAAAATGCGCAACTTGACACCGTTTTGCGGCATATGTCGCCGTCAATTTTCTAACATTTATACAGAACTACTTTTAAACTCGTGATTTTTTCTGCCCTTTACTGGTTTGTAATTATTTGAGGGAATGAATTGCAAGGTTAGGTCAGGAAACCAGTCTAGAAGGAGAAGTAGAACAAATGTTCAAAAGAGAATTGAAAACAAAATGGTAGTCGCATTTTCGATAAGATGCGTCAGCGTTCCGAACTTATTCCCAAATGTTCTTCCTTTTGAAGTGACCTTCCCAAAAAAATTGTATGAGAAAAGAATAAACTTGAAATGCACACATAGCTTTTGCTTGGTACAGTTACGAGCCAATGCAGTTGCTGAACCTGTTTTTATTAACAGATGAGCCATAGACTTATGGAAGACTAAACTTATTGGAAGGATTTCTCTTCTGGCCAGTTCTCTTACCAAATATCGGAAAGAAAGGATTTTTTAGACAGTTCCATGATAAATAGGTTACCGATCTTCCATAGAAATATATATTTTTCAGGATTAATTGGTAAAAATCAAAATCAAAACTTTGTTTTCTTCATTAGGGATCCTATCGCGTGCCAAGGAAGCTAAAAGTTTAAGTAAACTGTTTTGAACAATTTACGGCATTAAGTTTTAGAAAATCAAAGATACTATAAATGTGTAAAATTCGCAGTCTACTGATAAATATTCTAATGAATCTATAATATATTTAAAGACTATTGTGTATATTTCATAAAAACGCCATTTTTCTAATAGAGACTGATCTGTAGTTTATAACTCTTTTTGTAAAACTAAAATAGTAATCAATGAGTGCACGTTTACACCATATACATATTTATGTACATACACAATTACAACATTATTTTTTTTTTTTATGAAATGGTTAAGGAGGGCTAATAATTTAGTATCTATTACATTTTTTGGGTGTAATTTTTAAGGGAAGAAAGGGGGCCTCGCCAAAATTTTTTTACATGGAAAATATTGATTTTTTGTTATTGTGATACCTCTCATTAAACTGAATAGTATTTACTTGGAACTTCTTTTTATTGCGCATAGTTACAGAGTTATAACGAACAATGTGTTGTGGATTGAAACGTTGAAGAAACGAAAAAAAACTAAAACTATTATAATATTATCACATACTACATTATTAAATATTCAAAAAGATGTCCTTGGACCTTTAAGAACTTTGTAAGTTTTGTACAAATACATCGTTTTACTCAGTTGTACCACCAAGTGTACCGCATATATTTATTAATAACAAAGATGTTTAAATAACGTAGTCACTACACGCAGTTAGGGTTGCCATAATCTATAATACCTTTTATTTACAATTGTATACATTTATATTATGACGCACGACATATAATTAAAACTTAAGCTATTCACAATGTACAAAATTATTCGAAAAAACACAATATAAATTAAAGTAATATATAAAACTTGTTAATACACGTCGTCCAAAAAGCTAGATTTATTTGAATCCGGATCCCGTTGTCGGTATTCCTCTAAAATTTGTAAAATATTTTGTTTATCTTCTTCGTTTCTTGTTAATAAAGCATTATATTCCGATATCAACTTTATACCTCGCTCTGCAGTATTGTTAACTATTTTTAAATTTTTTACTATTTTGAGACCTGTTCTATAAGTTTCTTCGTTTCCCAGACTGACGGATCATTCTGAAAAAATTCTGTAGAAATATTGAATCTAGTAAAAAGTTTTCGGCTTTCTACAGAAATGAGATTTTTTATGCCGATATTGGCAAGATTATGTATATCTTTTAGAAAAACTTTTTTCGAAGAAATTATCATCGTTCCCTAAACTTTCTACCATAAGCTTTCTTTTGTCAAATGACAAACCCGCGTCAAAACAAGATAATGCTGCACATTCTGGTGTTAAATACTACAAAAGCCCCTCAAATTTATCTAATCCTATTCGGCTTACGTTTACAACAATTTTTTTATAGTCGTCAAGCTGTTTTAAAAATTCTAAACTTGACGTGGAATAGCTGGAATCGGAGCATTAAACCATGCTTCTATGTATAAAGCCAAAAATATACATATGTCTCTAATTCCTACAATTTCTTTGCTGCTTATTGATACTTCCTCGCGGAATAAATATATTTTTAGTACATATAAGGCTTTAGCCATCCATCTAGCATGGTGGACAGCTCCAGGAATATGAAAACGGTTTCCTTTTGGACAAGATCCACCAAGGAAAATCATCGATTCAAGGAATTCTACATAATCACCTCTTGGTTGCTTCTGTTTTATGGTATTTAAGCAGAAGTCCAATTTTGATTTTATCTCCTGGAACTTTCCACGAACATAATTATCTGATAAACTTGACCGAAAATTTGTGTGGTTAATTTTCGGCAAAGCTTCCCGAAACTTTTTAAACATTCCTATTTCAGGAGCTGATTTCGATATCTTTCCTTCGAACATACTTTTTAAAACTAACTCATACATATGGTGACGACACGGAAAATACAATAAATCCCGTTCAACCATTTGCTCTAAAATAACGCAAGCACCTTGAAATCGCCCCACGTTTGTCCATGTTGTGTCACAGCAAATCGCTTGCACTGTATTTGTTATCCCATTCTTCTAATAATTGGAATATTGCTCTAGCTTGTTCCTTACCACTACATTTTGTAATTGCTGGAACTCCCAGAAGTTTTGTGGCAGTTTTCGATGAATCTTGTTTAAATGCTTCTCGTAGTTTTATGGCGTGTTCTGTACGAAGGTGGCGACGATAACGCCGTATGGAAGATCGGTTAATTATAAAATCGTCTATCTTATGTCCTAATGCTTCGACAATAGCAATTATGATACGAACTGCATCACGGTCACTCACTTTACATTTATCGAAAGTTGCGACGACTTTCATGTTAATTATCTGCTGCTTCTCTCTTGACCTTTTCGGTTTACTTGGACCGGTCTCGTTAAGATCATCAGACTGATCAGACTCGTCTATGATGGAACCCTCGAATGCAGGATTTTCTGCTTCATCACTAGATGTACTTAATTGTACTAATTCTGTCATGTAAGAAAAAACTTATATTGAATCTACAAATACGTTAACAAATTTAAAATTAGAAATACAGACCAAATTCACAAATATATGTATACCTCCTACTTTCTCATCATATTCGAAATTGATTTAGATGATGTAAATATAATGCTATAGAAATTTTTTTTTCGGAATTTTTTATGATGACCTTGTAGTTTATTTGCATATAGTTATAGAGCATGGAAAGACAAATTCAACGATACATAGGAATGTATATTCACGATGTACTATAATGGAAAAAATCAAGTTTAAAAAATAAACAATTTTCAAGCGCGATGCACATATCACTTTATCGCCAA
Source organism: Sphecodes monilicornis (assembly GCA_913789915.3). Lineage (NCBI taxonomy): Eukaryota > Metazoa > Arthropoda > Insecta > Hymenoptera > Halictidae > Sphecodes > Sphecodes monilicornis. The sequence goes on from OU565287.1 coordinate 1,043,560, forward strand.
GTGTCATATTTTAGGAGGGTTAGACCAAAAGAAATTTTAAACTAATTTTTGGCTCCTATAGCTAAGGACCACCCTATTAGACATACATAGCTAGCTGCTAGATTGCTTACCTTACCCGTAAACATATTCGCAAAATCTATTTCAATTGTTCGCTACAACTTATCCCAAAAAAATTTAATACATACTAAAATATTAGTCCTCCTTAACCATTTAATTATAAAAAAATTAAGTCGACAACTCCATTAGATTCTGAGAAAACAGCTTGTAACACTTTATTTGATACACTCAGTATATGTATAGTATAAACTGCAACATACATTGTATAATAGATTTATATTTGATTTTATTAATTTTTAAAGTCTCTTATTATTTATGTAACTTCCGGAAACGCCCATATCTCGAATCAGTTGAAATTTTAAAAATAAAATTTAGGTGAAATTAGAAAAGTTCCTCGAAGCAATCATTCGACGAAGAATCTTTGGCGACCCAAAGGTTATGACACAATTTTTAAATGTTTTCCTTTTTACTGTACGTATCGATGTGCAACGTGATGATATTTTTTTCTGTACGATAACGAGTATTTACCTATTGACCACAAATATATTCCGTAACTACCTTTAAAATATGGGGAACATATTTCTATTATGTTTCACACTTTCAAATTCAAGGGGGAAGTACAACTATGGAATTTATTTTTCACTTGTTACGCGTTCCAAAAAGTACTTCAAAGTCAATTTTCCTTTTTCTAATAGAAATCTATATTTTTCTTCAAGGATTCATACTTTACGGGAAAAGAGGAGACAGTGTGGTGCATTAGCGTGTTTAGTATGTTCTCATCCCACTTATTGAAAAAGTAAAAAATTGGACAAACTAAACATTTATTTCAGGTTTGTTTTTCTATTTAGGGTTTAACGTTGCTTCGTTAATGTTACTATTGCATTGGCTGGTGATTATGTCGTTTACAAGTTTCGGTATAGTCTTGTTGAATTCAGGTTTGCTACTCTCAAAGTGGAGGACAGAAAATTTTTTGTCTCCCTTGGAAAGGTAAAATCGATATCAACTACCCCTTCTTACATGATTACAATAGTCTAGTCTAACGCTTTTCATTTTATGCTCAAAAACAATACAAGAAGGTTCTACCCCCGGGCAAAAATATTTTATCAAAACTGTAAATGTGATTTGTACTGCTATCAAAAGTAACATATAATACGACATATACAGGGTGCGACAGATAAAGTGGTCACAAGCTGTTTTTCCATTTTTTTAATAAGACGACATATCTGTGGTAGCAAGAAAAAACGCCGCATGTCACAAATTCAAAAAATTTGAGTTTACGCATTAATTGAGATTTATAGTATATGATTTACGTATTTACCAGAAAAAAGTGATAAAAACAAATTCGAAAGGCTCAAAAAAATAATGCAATTTGACCGATGTTCTATGCCAAAGCATTAGTGATTAAAACTTGGAACAACAATATGTCGAAAGTGAAAGTATGTGACATGCGGCGTTCTTCCTGACAACCACAGATATTTACTTTTCGATGTTCAGAAAGATATTATCGAACCTAACCAAGATTAATGTAATTTCTGTGATTCAAAACTTTTTTATTGCACTTTCTTATTCTGCAACTTATAAAAAACCAAACATATTTATTTTTATTAGAAAAGATTTTCTGGATTTGTTTTATGTAAGAACTCTAGTTTTCTCGCAAAGCGCGTGCTTAATACTATTCGAGCGCGAACGCTAAACAAGGCTATGGTCGATAGTAGAATCCGAATGTTCCGGCGGGTGCGGGAGTACTCCACAGAATGCCTGCCCGGAGTCATCCCTTGTCCCCCGGACTCAAGAGTCCCAAGGCCAGGGGTTGACGAAAGGGTGGGGGGGGGGAGCGGTGGTCGACGTGCAGGTAGCCGTCGCTCGTCCCGCGCTGAGGGCCCGTTCCTCGGGCCGCGTCCCCGTTGCACGCGTTCTACCCTTGCTGGCTACGCGACGTCTTACATTTATAATACTTTTTCTAGGGGGAAACAATCTATTTTCAAATATATTACTCGCTCTTCTTAATGTTTTCTTTGTAACACTTGTTTACGTTGTTAATTTCGCGTGATAAGGGTGCAAACAAATTTGATGCAAATAAATGTATTTTCTATAACGACTTTGCGCTGGTGTCATCATTATCTTCAATATCTGTGTCACACCGAGGAAGCTCAAATTAATCAGAACGGCGCTTGAACGCTATCCACAACTTTGCTTATGCGGGTTGTAGTTGATTTCAATTAGCTCACCCTATACATGCGACAGTTTCCTATCAGTGCGATCAAGCATGGATAATATGTGGGTCGACAACTAGCACAGGCAAACGTCTCCTGTTCGATGACACAAAGAGTACATCCTACAGTCAACAAAGTTCAACTTTTTTTATGTTTCCTAATAACTGTTGGGTGGTTCTTATAGAGTTTTTTTGCTCTGATTCCGAATCTGCCCTTACTTTTTCACCTACACGCACAGTTTTTGAGAAACATCACTTTGAAAAAAAACCTGTTTTTCAACTTTAAACAAATATTGTGATGTTATTATAAAAGATATTGAATTGTTCTTTGCAGTAAAAGATTCTGTAGACTTTCCCGAATACAGTGATATCCAATATTAATACATTATGCAGAACCATTTTTGCACCAATTTTTGAGGATATTTTTGAATTTTTCTCAGAAAATAAGGGACCAGCGTAAAATCGAACTATATCACGCGATAGAGCAGACTTTTATCTTGAGAAACACCACCATTGAAGTTTGCAGCATAGATGTTTATACCGAACCAGAAAGCAAAATATCTACGCCCGACATGAGTTGCCGCCAGTGGTGCTCTTCCACTAGCGCGGTCGTTCGTTGGCATACGGCGCGACGTAACGGCGATGCAGTCGCTAAAAGCGCACAATTATGTCAGCTTACTTAAATGTTATTTATTATTTACTAGCACATTTATTCTGTATAAATTATTTTATGTATTTTTTTAATGTTAGTCTCTTGTTCATAGTATATTTCATAGTAAAAAGATCTTTTATAACAAAAAAATAATTTAGTAAGTTTTTTTTTGTATTCAGTTTTCTATATTAGCGTTTCCACAATAACCGATATTAAATAGATTTTTGTATTAAATTATGTTTTGTTACAAAAGACCTTTTTAGTATGAAATATACTATGAACAAGAGACTAACATTAAAAAAATACATAAAATAATTTATACAGAATAAATACACTAATTAATAATATATAACATTTAAATAAAATTTAACATTGAAATAAGCTGACTTAATTGCGCGCTTTTAGCCACTGCATCGCCGTTATGCGATTATAGTGGAAGAGCATCACTGGTGGCAACTCATGTCGGGCGTAGATATTTTGCTTTCTGGTTTGGTAAAAACGTCGATGTTGTAAATTTAATGGTGGGGTTCTCAAGATAAAAGTCTGCTCTATCGCGTAATATAATAAATTCAAAAATATCCTCAAAAATTGGTGCAAAAGGTGTCTCTCCGTCTTGAATGATTGTTTAAACATGTATAAATATTCATAATGTATTAATATTGGATATCACTGTATTCGGGAAAGTCTACAGAATCTTTTGTTGCGAAGAACAATTCAATATCTTTTATAATAACATCACAATATTTGTTTAAAGTTGAAAAATAGGTTTTTTTCAAAGTGATGTTTCTCAAAAACTGTGCGTGTAGGCGAAAAAGTAAGGGCAGATTCGGAATCAGCGCAAAAAATTCTATAAGAACCACCCAACAGTTATTAGGTAACAAATTTGGTGTTGGACAGTGTTATTTATGCAGCTCTTTGATATTTATATGGTATCACACACTTCCCAAATAAACGAAAAATCTAAAATCTTATTTCACAATTATTTGTTACTCTTTGGTTCTAAAATGTTTTAGTGATTTATTTTCCTTAATACTAGCATAAAAATTTGAAATTTCGCATACAATTAGTACAAATGAAAGTGCGATAGTTTCCTGCGAGCAAACATGTGCGTTACAGTATACTGTATATTAACATTAAATTATCAAATTGTAGATAGGTAGATTACTTCTCTTCGTAATTAATCACCGCGGTCGGCGGTGAATCATGGGCAATTATTAAACGTTGAACAAAAATTTCAACAGTATTTTCGTGTGTCATTAATAGTACAATGTTAAATTTTACTAAATAAAAAGAAAATGTAATTAAGAAGTGTGTTGGATTATTTGTAATAATCCGTCTGCTAAGATGCAAAAGTGAATCTCGTTATATTTGAGAATCACTGCACTTAGCAAGAGTGATACAATAGACCAGATGTCATCAGGCCCATAGGCCTGTGACTGTTTATATAGAGTCAAGATGCAGCCTTGGTCATTTCCTGTTAAGTGGGAACAGAGTTTTCTCTTTACCCTTGTATTTTCTCTTCACTTCTTATACGACTTTCGAAGCGTTAAGATGTCCTTCCGAGCTTGTAATAAAGCAGAGTTTTCAAAGTTACAAATCTTTTAAAGTTATTCATAACCCATTTCCAATAAGGTGCAACACTAACAAGGAGAATGCAAAGCCTTCGCGGCACAGATTTAGTTGAGACTTTACAGAGTTATAGATCTCGTTCCACTGATTACGAATATACCCCTTTATATGGGCAACTACTCAGTAATTTTCGAGACATTTGCAAAATAAAGTTTTATGGACGTAACATGTCAGTTTAGTTCACTGTGTTACCAAGTAAAGGTGTGGCGTGGAGGCAGCGAGCTGAACTGCAACGCCGTGGGTCCAAGTTCGAGTCCCCTTAGTAGTAACTTTTTTTTTATATTTTAGATATACTTTTATCCGCCAATGGGTTAATTGATAATGATACTTATTATTTTATAAAAGAAACATTAGATCTATTACTACATACACAAAAGATAATAATTATATTAAAATAATACATAACAAAAAATCAAAAACCTCAACAAAATTGAAAAAATGCAGATTTTACATGGAAGTTGTGACCATGTTAGTGACTAACTTTATATTTCTACAGAACCGATATATTATTATAAGTATCGTATATGATTTTTTCACAATTTTCGGTTTTTTGCTCCGTTGTGAAAAAAAGTAAAAACCGATTTTTTCGCCATTTTTTCTTTGAAAAACTAAGCTAACCTTAAAATTGTAACATTTTATTTATTCCGTAAGCCTATTGGACGCTGATAAACCTTGAACATTTCAGAGAAATAATTAAAAAATGCAATTAACTTGATTAGTATTCTGCTATGTCAGCGTATAACATCTGAAAATATTAACCACGTTTCCAATAGCTCGATTGGGTCAGCGCATTAGGCGCTAGACTTTGAACATGCTTATTTATACTAGGTTCGCGCCTGGCATATGTCTACTTCTTTTTTATTTAAACAATTCTTTTTTTTCTAACTTTTCTAACTATGTAATAATCAATGGTATTTTTCTAGAATTCTTTTCGAAGTAATATTTAAATATTTAGAAAATATGTTAAGGTAAAATACGGCAAAGAATAATTTCGGAGCAATCGTTATTTCATCCATTTTTAATTATGCATCCTCTTCATTCTGGTAGTATTCAGCATTTTCTGCGGTAAATCTATTCGCGTCTTCAAGTTTTAAATAATCTGTTATAGAGAAAAAAAATAAATTCAAGTTTTAGAAATTGCCCCATTGTTATTCAATTCCTTTGAGACTTTTGCTTTTTGTACCTCGTCTTTGATGTGCAAGAGCAATTGTGTACGAACCATCCAGATTCGTTAATGAAATATTTCACCCTTCTCTAATATTCAGTGAACTAACCAGATGTTTCGATATCATTTAAAGTAAAGTTATAAATCAATGAAAACATACTACTGAAACCAAGAAATATACGTATGTATTGTTGATAGAGATTTTCGAGATGTTCAATCTCACTTGCAAGAACTTGGCCTTTAGAACTGGCTACGGAAGAATCTAATGCTTCTCGCAAAGTAACCAAAGTTCGTTGGGTAGTTAAGGAATTTTACAAAAATACTATTGATTATTACATAGTTAGAAAAGTTAGAAAAAAAAGAATTGATTAAATGAAAAAAAAGTAAACTTATGCCGGGCGCGAACCTAGTATAATCATCATGTCCAGAGCGGAGCGCCTAATGCGCTGACCCAATCGAGCTATTGGAAACGTGGTTAATATTTTCAGATGTTATATGCTGACATAGCAGAATACTAATCAAGTTAATTGCATTTTTTAATTATTTCTCTGAAATGTTCAAGGTTTAACAGCGTCCAATAGGCATACAGAATAAATAAAATGTTACAATTTTAAGGTTAGCTTAGTTTTTCAAGGAAAAAATGGCGAAAAAATCGATTTTTACTTTTTTTCACAATGGCGCAAGAAACCGAAAATTGTGAAAAAATCATATACAATACTTATAATAATATATCGGTACTGTAAAAATATAAAGTTAGTCACGAACATGGTCACAACTTCCATGTGAAATCTGCATTTTTTCAATTTTTTTGAGGTTTTTGATTTTTTACAAGCAGGATTTTTAATTTAAAAATCTGAAACCAATTGCAAAGTATGCATTTGGGTTCTTGACATGTGTTAGATTTTTACCAGAATTTCTAAACATCATTAACTAGGGAAAATAGTCCAAAAATTGATTTTTCGATTTTACCCCATAACTACTCTGCCGATCGAGAGATAGAGTTGAAGTTTTGCACATACAGTATGGTTATTCTTGATGCCCTATCGACTGTTCCATCGTCGTTAAAATTTGGTTCAAGTGCACTTTGACCATCTTATTCGCTTATACCCTTTTCTTCGTTTGATGCATCATCTTCAATCTCATTTTCAACGGTAACATCTACGGATGTCAGTGTCCGTCGTTTCTTATAATAAGGGACTAAAAAAGACATTTCCTTGTTTTTTTACAAACCTGGCCGGTTTTCGTGTTTCACTTTATCTTCGCCAATCTTCTAAAGACTTCTCTTAAATTAGTCCACGTTTTTTTGCAATCGCCGTCTAACAATGAGTAACAGTGATTAATTTTTATGCAGGTATTTAAGGACACGATCCAGTTTCAGGGCAGTTGCTTTCAGTTATCGATTGGGCGAATCTACAGTTCGAAACATTGTGACAGAGGTATAATAACTATCGCGAATGTGTAATGATGTCTATGCACAGAACAATCGGAAAAAATTGCGGACTAATTTTGGGATAACTTGAATTTTCCTAATTGCTAAGGTACAATAGATGGACAGCACGTCGTTATTTAAGCTCCATCGAATAGTGGATCACTCTACGTTAATTACAAAAAAACATTTTCCATTGTTCTGCTAGCGATGATGGATGCAAATTATAAAATAGCGGTCGATATCGGTGTCTACGGAAAGAAAGCATTCCCACTAATAATTCTCATGTGGGCAATCCCGTAAAAAGAATGTTCCATTACCGCCTATTACGTGCCGGAAGAGTTTTAAAGAACGCTTTTGGAATATTGTCAAAAATGCAATGTATATTTTATAACTTTTAATAACAAATGTAACGTTTATGTCTCTGAAACGAAAGTTGATGTACTTATTGAACCTAATATGAATAGCTTGGCTTATTTAAAGCTGTAACATCTGTAACATTATTCTGATCAAAATAGACACAATTCCGGCTATCCAAAGGTTAATACTAAATCGTCTTTATAGTTTATTTTATGTTATAGACGATGTGTTTAATAAATATAGAGTGATAAGCGATTGAAGTGATTAGGGTCAGATGATCGAGTCCAATCTAAAAACAGCAACCGAAGGAAAAAATTAGGAAATAATAAAAATTGTATACAGTGAATCGTGATGAATGAGATGTATATTCATTTTCGGCGTCTTTATGCAGCCTGAATTTTACAATGGAAATATAACAACAATTACTACGAACAATATTTACACCATTTATGAACGACGAGTTTCATCGTCCCATAAAGGCAAAAAACAGAGATAGTTCATTTTTGTACAGGAAATTTTATTTTTTAAGATCAACCATGGACAAAATTCATACATCTTTTAACTATGCTTATTATAAATGTTTGTTAAATTAACGTAAAAAAATTAACTATGCTTAATATAAATATGCTTTTATAATACTTATTATAAAAAGGACAGTTTTGAGGGTTTTTCATTTCGTAGAATCTGAATCGGGTATTACGTTGTTGCTAATATAAAGACTTATACCCTTAGAAATCTATCTTTATATGAGATGCTCTAGCCTGTACAATCGAAAATTTTCTAATTGATTTAAAGTATAATTTTAGGGGAATAATATTGTACAAACATACCCACGACACTGTATAATTAAAGAGTTATTGTTAATAAAAGCAGTGAAAATTTATATTTCAGAATTCTGGATGACAATAATTATGACGAATGGAGCTTTGAAAGTTCAATCCAGAAAATTTTATTTACTTAGAATTTTTTTACACATTTGTATAATTTATTAGCAACTGTTAAATTATTGAATAAAACAGTTTCCGATTACAGGCTTTATAATACAGGGTGTTTCGTCTAAAACAGGACACCTAAATATCTCCTCTACCTCTGAAAATACAAAAAATGTTTCTAACGTAATCTAAATGGTTTCAAAAGACGAATCAGATGAAAGAATCGTTTTTTATAAATTGTAATTTTTGTGTTTAAATTTAAATTGTGTTTTTTTTACAAATATACACACATTTTTTGTTGTTGTATGTTATAGCAAACATTATTGTACATTCATGCATCCACCGATCAAAATTTTTCTAATTATACATATGTTACGAGCCGAGGTCTAAGCGGGTGATGCGTGACCGAGGTTTTATAATTGGGAGACTTGGTTTTGTGGACTGGCCGGTGTGTATTTCACCACCGGGTCGCCATATAAGGAAGGAACCCCTGGACTGGCCACCGTGTATTTCACCGACGGGTCGTCACGTGAATCGGAAAGTGGATAAATGGTATCGGCTCTCGTAACGTTAAACAGAAGTTGATACACCTTGAGCGGCTAAAGTGTATCGTTGTGGGAGTACTAGTTCTGGGATAGAAATGCAATGTGAGTATGGAATTAATAGAATTGAATTCCTCAAAAATGAAGTTCAATATATTCAATAATTAAATAAGGGTTACAATTGTATGTGTAACGTGTAGTCGCGGATACTAAATCCCTTACTCTCGGCTTTGACGCACTGAGAAATGCGGGGGTAACCGTTAATTTGTGCTCGAAGAGGACTTTCAACTGGGCCCGTTCGTGGGTGGAATCGTGGCCTTTATATACATATCCCGAAATTGTCTAGAAATTTTGGTGGGGGTAAGCGTGCATCTGGGTGGAAATTCCTGAGAATTTCCCAAATGCAGCACCCCCGTGGGAGAGTTATTTTTTTAGATAAACCAGCGGACCTCTGCAGAGCAGCATGTGGTTCCAAGAAGGCTCAAAAAGTCGCATAGGTGAATTCTCCGTACGTAACACACACACACACACACACATATATATATATATATATATATATTTGTGTAAATATATATATATATATTTTTTTTTTAATTGACGATGGAGTAAGTTTTGGTGACAAAGAGAGTAAATAGTAAAGAAAGGGACACTGCAAGCCGCATCGTCTCGTTGAAAATATATTGGATAATATGAACAATTGCAAAATATGCCCGGTCCCATAAATTCACCGTACAACAGTTGTCGGCCCTCCGTTGCAAATTGCGTCTATATGCCTAAATCCAAAATGTAAATCCGTGACCGTGTGTCATAAGCCATCCTCAATTTATAACCTCGACATTGCTTTTTCCGGATTTTTTTAGGTTTTCCCTTTGTCTGTCACCAAAACTTACTCCATCGTCAATTAAAAAGATAGATATGTATGTATCGTCAGAAAAATTTTGATCAAAGAAATATAACAAATATGATGGTAAAAGTCTCATAAAAGATTAATTAAACATGAAAAAGTGTCGTCATTGCATTACTATTGCCTCACCGATGTTATGTACCTGACCTATACATAATGACCATACACCTGTATATGATCCGAATTATATCTTGTTTGGTACCATTTTAACCAGAACAATGTCACAAATCTATTAGCAAACGTCTCTTAAAAAATAAGTAATAATAAAAAAGTTATTCCTTGGTAATACATTGTGAGGACGCGCGACCCTTTGAACTGTGCTGCCGACTGCGACTCTCCGCGTCTCTTTCTTTCCCATACGATATCCTTCCTGGCGCCCGAAACTTTAATCGTCGATTACACAAGTAAATATCATCGGAATTATATCATATTTGGTATGATTTTTATTATAAAAATGCCACAAATATGGTCATCGAAGTCCCATAAAAAAATAATGATTAATAAAGAAGTTGGAAATTCGGATTAGGTATGTTTACATTTCTCGGTGACCGAAGCCTCTCGAACTCGGCTGTCCTTCTCTACGTTCGGCAAACCTCAAACAATGATATCCCTCGCGCATAATTGTCCCTCCGTAGACCCGTGTTGTGGACAAGTATCGATGAAATACTGCATATTATTTGCCAATTTGAACTAAACGTCGAATGATTGTTGTATGATCAACTTTTTGTTCTTTTGCAACCTCTCGAGATGTTTTTCGAGGATCGTTCACCAATATGAATTGCGAAAGGACAGCCATGAGCCTCTTCATCTTCAAGACTTTTATCTGTGCCACGGAATTTTTGAAACCAGTGTTGAATTATATGCTTATTAATAGCCCCGCTGAGCAAACCCATGGCTAATATTGCAAGCAGTTTTTGCCGCCTTGCATCCTAATTTGAACTCATATAATAACTCAATAATACACGGTTACGACAAAAGACAGAACACAAATCGATGGATACATAGCATTTTTCATTGATGTACTATACATGTATGTATATAAATGTAATGAGATAAAACTTCGCGACAGAAGCATCGCTGAAGTTTAAAAGTTTACACTGATGAAAAGCGTGATTATTTTTGTAACAACTTAATATGATAAATTGCTAAGAAAAATAAATTGTATCAGCAAGGTATCTCTGTAATTTACAATATCACAAAAATGGCGAGCGTAAATTTATGAACGTGACTTTTAATTCTTCTGGTTTCGCATTGTTCGGACGTCCGAATTATATAGGTAAGTAAGTACTGTATGCACCGCCACCGCTCTACATTTTTCCAAGTTCAAATTCCATTGGAGGTACGCCAGAGCGGTCCCTGTAAAGACGTCAGAGAAAATCGCCTGGGAATTCAGTTTGGTCTCTCCGGACTCATAGTGTGGCAAGAACGGATACACGCAGACTGTAATTATGTAATGAGGTGCGATCTATGTATTTAATAGCACCTTTGACAGAAACGCAACGAAGTATTATTATGTCGTTAGCAATTTGGTACCACGACAAAATTATGTTTTAACGTTATTGCATTTTTTTTATATTTCTCTATTTATTCACGTTGTTTTTTTTAACGATATTATGGTTATCCAAGGTAATACACTAGATTCTACCATTTTGATTTACGTGACTATTATTATTCATATCGAAAAATGTTTTAACTAGTGTTGAATGGTTTCAAGAGGTGCATATTCTGACATTAATAGTATTTTTATAGACGCTTAGATGATATAAGAGGGTCATTAAAGGGTCACTAATCATACAGTAAAATACTTAACATTAAACTGTGTTTTATAAAAATTACAGAACTGAATTTGCAGTTGGGGATAAAATTAAACGATCACCCTTTAGAAACTAATAACTTTTTAAAAAATGAACCAAGCGACTTGAGTTTTTTGAGGAATTCTAGAATAATTAGTTTACCAAATATTGTGTAAAGAAAATTTTGTTGAAATTGCTACTGCTAGAAATTTTTGCTGCTAGAATATCACAACCAAGAGTCTCGGTATATTTGAAAAGACCAAATTAATAAATCCAACATATTTTCAATCTCCTTGTTACGATTTAATATATTACTTTTATCTTGGGAATGTTTATTTTTCACACCTATACACACTTCTCTTTACAAAAATATTGATTGTTATTCCAGTACACTATAAAATTGTTTACCAATAAGTTCAATGAATACAAGGAATAGAAAAGTGTAAATAATAACGAATTAACAATCACATACGGAAAATGGCGATATAATCTAATAAAAAAGAAATAAGAATAATAATAATTTTTCTGTTGCGTATCGCTATCATTATAAATACAAATGAGTCGCCTCGCAAATGATTTAGCATTTTACAAATTATGTATTACTCTTGCTGGCAATGAGAAATCGTATTGAACTTTTATATAGAAAATATTTATTTACTGTATTAGTTATTGTTTTTAATGCTAAGTACATTATTCCTCTTTTCAGATTAATTTAACTAAATATCCTAGTAGTAATTACTACTTTACTACCTTTAATTATTAATAATTAAAGGATATATAACTTGAAGCAAACAATGGTTCTGTATAATACATTTCTGCATGCTCTTATTATTTATTCTTAAACTTCTTAACAATCAACTGATGGCCTTACAATTAGCTATGCACATACGACAAGAACGTGATAATACGTGATTATTGTTTGTTTTTGTTCCTCTACAATTTACACGACATAGAGGCTCGGTAAAGTTTTAAATATTAAAGATGTCCGTAATTAGATGGAAGGAAATATTCTGCGTTAGCGAGATATGCGGGTACCTTATCAGTACCTGAATCACCGAGTACATTGCACTTCTGCGCGAAATGGGACGCAATGTATCGCTCGGGGCAAATCGAAGGAGCGGGGAAACGGGTCTTGACTGTCTTGTCTTGAGTCTTGAGGGACAGTGCCCAGTACCGTATCATCACACGAAAACTCCCTTTCACGAGATTATATTACCGTTAATCATTACTTATAATTAATTATGCTGCTCCTAATTATACTGTAAATTCCCGTTTTCGTCTTACAAGGGAAACTATTCAATTGATAAGGTCATAGAGGTCAAGAAAACGTAAATTCAAAATGCTACCAAAAACTCGTGTAACGTTGGGAAATTAACAGAAATAGAAGTAAGGAGGAGAAAATATAAGTGGTAGAGAATGATGGAACTAGTCTGCTTAAAATAAATTATGATTTTATGAAAACAAATTCGAACAAATAAAATGTATTAAATTATTGATTAACAATACTTTGAAAAATGAACGATAATAAATGATACTAGTAATACAATCACAACTATAGGTAATTATCCAATATATTTATGATAATCAGTCTGTGGATCTTTATGAAAAATAAAAATTTTCTGCATCTATAATTAGATGTACCAGTTACATAAGATAAACATGGAAGCAACGTGAGAATATTTTCTTTCTTCAATAAATTCAATGGGTCCAAATAAGTAATTGTACTTCTTCAAATTGCAGTTAGTCATTTTCGTCGTAAATGAATAAAATCGGCATTGTAATGATGGTTAAGTATACTTGGTTCAAAGCTAAATATGTACATATCTTAAAAAGGTTTTCATGATTCGTACAATATCTCCATTATCCTTTCAAAACTATATGTATACAGTAGAAACAGATATTTAATACGTTGTCAAATAATTGTTAAACTGTCTTGCTAGTCAAGATATGGAATGAGCAGTGTTTGTTCATTGTAATTACTGAGAAAATTATTGTTAGTTATTTAAACCTTTCGCTCGAGCCACCATCGAACTATGTGTTTCTTTAAATATTATCACTGACTGATTTAATATTTTTCATTTATTCTAATCTATTTTTATAAAATAAAATCGCGAAAAACAGCAATTTTCACCATCTTTAAACGCTTGTAGCTCATTGCAATCTTGACCGATTTTAGTAAAATTTTCAACAGGGTGTCCCACATAAATGGGAACACCTAAATATCTGCCGTATTTACAGTCCTATCAGAAAACTTCAGAGGACAAAGTGACACTATTGCAGGGGGCAAATATAATGGTAAAGAAAAAAATTTTGTATGTCGTGTTTTTTAATGAAATTCCAAGGTCACCGATGTTTTTTTAAATAGAATAGTATATTTTTTTGCGATAGCATGATAGACAATAAAAAACTGAATTTAGTGGATACCACCTTTTTGACCTTGAAATGACCTTGAGCAAAAATAATCATGTTGGAGCGGATAAAATGTGGAAGTTTAAAACTTACATGGTCCAGCAAAGATTACGGGTTCTTTACGGCGGGTCATGTGGTAAACTAATTGTTCCAACTTCCATGTTGGAGGGTCCAATATTAAAAAAATCCGTGTTGGAGGGTTCAATATTAAAAAGGTTATTGTCTTTTTAAGGGTGATCAAATATTTATGGGTGTCACTGAGCATTAAATAGATTCTGTCCATGAACATTATACACTGTATACCTCCACGAAATAATAGAAATAACAGCTCATGAAATAATAGCGCATCATGTAGATACTAGATACATATACCTACTGGACGTTAAGAACCCGTCTTTCTAGCTGTCGTTGGTGAACCTACAACATTTACAAAGAAAGTAAATTATACCACTTTTTTGCACAATAACATTTTCAGTATCTAGACCCATTTGCACCTAGTTTTCGGAGCAGTAGCTATCGGAGTATACTTTTTCTATCTAAACCATCTTTTGTTTCAGGAATCTTTCGAATTCGTGTGTGGCAGGAAACTTCCCAAATAACTTCCGCTTAACCCTCAATATGAAGGCACAGCTGTAGTCTGGATTCACTGGAAATTACAAAAACTAGGAATGTGATCCTACGTGACCTATGTACTGCATGCAGATATACCCACCTATTTTTGAGGATATATAATCCCGATCATTTTCATCCTCTCCGGACTACAAACGTATAGTCACGCGTAGGGTCACGTTGTGTCACGTTCGTAAGAGTAAATTCCAGTGAGATCGGGATAAAGTTCCTTTCGAACCATAATCCTGTGGTTGCCAGGAAAAACGACGTATGTCACAATTTCAAAAAATTTGAATTTATGCATTAATTGAGCATTATAGTATCGGATTTAGGTATTTACCCGAAAAAAGTTATGAAAACAAATTCGAAAGGCTCAACAAAGCGATGCAATTTAACCGATATCTTGTGTCAAAGCATTAGTGATCAAATCTCACTGTCCAACACCAAATTTGTTTCCTAATTATTGTAGGGTGGCATTTATAGAGTTTTTTGCGCTGATTCTGAATCTGCCCCTACTTTTTCGCCTACGCGCAGTTTTTGAGAAACATGACTTTGAAAAAAAACTATTTTTCAACTTTAAACAAATATTGTGATGTTATTATAAAAGATATTGAATTGTTCTTTGCAGTAAAAGATTCTGTAGACTTTCCTGAATACAGTGATATCCAATATTAGTACATTATGAAGAGACACCATTTTTGCACCAATTTTTGAGGATATTTTTGAATTTTTCTCAAAAAATAAGGGTCCAGCGTAAAATCGAACTATATCACGCGATAGGGCAGACTTTTATCTTGAGAAACCCCCCATTGAAGTTTGCAGCATAGATGTTTATATCGAACCAGAATGCAAAATATTTACGCCCGACATGAGTTGCCGCCACTGGTGCTCTTCTACTAGCGCGGTCGTTCGTCGGGATACGGCGCACAGTGGGGCAGAGGCGGAAAAAATCCAAAAAAAGGTGTGAATTTTGGCTATTTTTTCTGTCAATTAGTTTTCGTTATTAGTCAAAACAAATAGTTCCGATACGTTTATTCTTGTTATTTTTTTTTTGCTGCTGAGAGGCCACTGAAGTTGAACTTTCTTACCTGAGCAAGAATCAGCAGTTTCGAATGCCGACAGAATTTTTGTTCCTATACCTACATTTTTATAGATATCAATGTGAAACTTTTCAGGTCTTCTATTTTTGTGTATAAGAAGCAAAAGAAACGTTTATCTTGCCCCAATTTCATTAGGATCATGGAGAAAAATAATAGACAAGATAAGCGTTTAGAAATTCGTAGTTCGATATGTTTATCAGGTTTTACAAAAAAAGCTCCGTCGAGCTTCAGTCTGGCATAGTGATTTCTTTAATACTGACATTATAAACTATCTTTCCTGTAAATTTCATATCCGAATGGATCCGAATGCGGCATCTGTATTGCTTTAAATGAATCTTTTACTACTTTAACACGTTGAACGTGAAGCGAGTATATAAGAAAATCTCAACGAGGACGAACCTGATTTTCTTCAAACCCATATCAATCGAGAGATCATGTCTTGTGACGAAATAGTAAACCATTAATTTGTGTGGTAATTCAAACGGGGCTGAGAAAAATTACCCCAAAGTCAAAGTTTCCAAAACATGTAATGCCCTACCGTTCGCTATAAATGCGTTTTCAAAAAAGAAACGTACATTTTTACTTAAATATAGCCTCTTAGATTCTTTTACAAATAATATACATTTTGTGGGGTGAGTAAATTTATTAAACAACTATACTCTAGTGGCACACGGTTAGCGCCTATATAAGCATTAAGACTGCCCGCGTGTAGATGTCAGGGATATTTTTTCGAAATCCTTCTGTGACAGGTGACATCGCAAAAATAGATGAAAACTTGATTCGCCGACTCGGTCTTATATTGGAAGCGATCAATGGCAGCTCTGTGATCGATACTCAAAAATTTAAATTATATGCGACAGAAACGGTGAAATTGGCGATTAACTTGTATCCGTGGTATTATATGCCTTCTACAGTGCATAAAGTTTTGATGCATGGGGCAGAAATAATAAAAGCTGCAGCTTTGCCAATAGGAATGCTCTCTGAGGAAGCTCAAGAAAGTAGGAATAAAGATTACAAATATTACCGTCTTCACTTTACAAGGAAATGTTCCCGCGTTGCCACGAACGAAGATATATTTAATAAAATCTTAGAGTCATCGAATCCCTACATCACGCAGTTGAGGCCAGAACCGAAAAAGAAACATCTCCCCATCAGTGAAGAAGCCCTGGACTTATTATTATGAAATTTAAAGGTATTTATTATAGAATATTTTGTAGGGTAGTTTAGTGAGACAATTGTGAGATAGTTTGTAAACATAGGTATTGTAATCCAAGTCCAATTCTTGGCTGTAAGGCTGAATAAAGCAGTATTATCATAATTATTATTATAGAATATTCATGTTAAAAATGATATTGAATACGTTTCATCGTTCAATATTAATTATAAAATGATATTACTTAAATTGCTTATCAGAACAAATTTTTTTTAAAATTTCAATTTCAATTATTTATGAAATGACTTATCAATTATTGAAAAATATATCAAATATCATTCATTATTGATGTATTTTTGTCCCCCCAGTCGATTGAGACCAACGGCAGGTCGATACGACGATCCTTTACGGAGATATAGAGTTTTTTCCGCATTTTCGCCGTTCTGCCCCACTGTGCGGCGCGGCGTGGCGTAACGGCGATGCTGTGGCTAGAAGTGCGCAATTATTCCAGCTTATTTAAATGTTAAATTTTATTTGAATGTATTTATTTATTATTTATTAGTACATTTATTCTGTATAAATTATTTTATGTACTTTTTTCATGTGAGTCTCCTGTTCATGGCATACTTCATACTATAAAGGTCTTCTGTAAGAAAAAAAAAAATAATTTAGTAAGTTTTTCTTTTGCATTTCATTTTCTTTTTTAAGCATTTCCACAATAAGCGATATTAAATAGATTTTTGTATTAAATTATTTTTTGTTACAATAGACCTTTTTAGTATGAAATATACTATGAACAGGAGACTAACATTAAAAAAACACATAAAATAATTTATACAGAATAAATGTACTAATAAATAATAAATACAATTTAAATAAAATTTAACAGTTAAATAAGCTGGCATAATGGAGTCGAATTGGAACCGTCGAGCGAGTCGGACGTGTTTATAAACAGCTCCGTCTAGGTGGTTCAGCTTTGAAAGTGTGAACTCAGTGTGGTAAGAGTTTGTGAAACAGTGATACAGTTATTCACATATTTGATCGTACAGTATCAATTTACGGCGATGACGTCCCCTGGAAATCAGGGGGTTTCATCTATAATCAACACAAAAATTACGAATCTTTCTGACTACAGAAGTACTCAGCCAAACGAAGCAACGATGTCACAGATACCAGCAAGAAAGAATGAAACTTTATCGTATGCAGCCGTAACGCAGAACGTTACATTCCCGACGAAAGAGCAAGCAATCATTATGGACGCAATCGATGGTGTCGTCATAAAGGAATACACAATGGCAATAGCTAAAGTGATCATGCCAATCAATATTAAATTTGCTTCCAGAATTTCAAATGGTAGGATATGTATGTATCTTGCTAATCAACAGTTAGGTGAAAAAGTTACAGACCCCAATGTAAACATCAAGATTGGAACGCACGTTCTTCGTATCAGACCGCTTATTGCGAAGACTAAACGAGTCATACTCTCGAATGCGTGTCCAACAATCCCTCATGAGCTCATTGAAAAGAAATTTACAGAAATAGGTATAAAGTGTACCTCGCACTTAACTTTTATAAGAGCAGGTATGAGTGAACCGGGATTTACACACATTCTAAGCTTTCGACGACAAATCTACATAGAACCAAGCGATGTAAACAAGTTACCCGACAATATACAAATAGAGTATGACAATGTCACGTACTGGATATATGTCTCTGCCGATGATCCTAAATGCTTCATCTGCAAAAAAGACAACCATTTGGCCAAACAATGACCAAACGTTAATGTGCCAATTTTAATAAATGACGAAACACTTATCGGTCAAAACAAACAAGCTACTAATGAAGAACAAGCTGCAATATCGGACTGCACTCTGGAAATAAATACAGATTCTAATACAGAGGAGGTCCGCAGAAGAAGCATTAAAAGACCCCTTCCTATCGATACATCCTGCTCTACTGCTACAAAAACGACAGACAATCGTAATCTCTCGTCAGATGACTCCGACACCAAAATAAATTCTGAACAAAAACAAGATAAACGATCGAAAATAAAGAAAATAACAAAGAAAATACGGAAGCCTTGCAACAAGCAAGATTTGCAACATCTCCTACAAGATTTTGACATCTTCGCGTGTGTTGAAACCTGGCTGAAGCCGGAAATTAAACTGGATTTTAAGGGTTTTAACACCATTCGCAAGGATAGAGTGGGTAGAGTGAGAGGTGGTGTTGCTGTTTACATTAGGAAGGCTATCAAGTACTCCATACTACCAGATAGCGAATCTTTCAATAATCGAATCGAGGCATGTACAGTTCAATTAGAGAACACAGTGCCGCCAATAAACTTATACGTAGCATGCAGACCGCAAGATCCCGCGTTAAGTCAAAGCAACTGGGATAAAATAATGAACACAGCTGCAGAATTGCGTCCGTGCTTGTTTGTGGGTGATTTTAATGCTCACAGCAAGGCATGGAATTGTAGAAGTGACGATACCAACGGTGAGAGACTGCTCCATAGTTTACCGAATGAAAATATTTTTCTACACAACCCAGACACATTTACACATTTTAACTTCCATAATAATAGCAAATCTAACATCGACTTAGTTATGTCCCCTGATTTAATCGAAAAGACAGATGTCGATATCCTGGAAGACACTCGCGGATCGGACCATAGTCTTATCTATATAGAAATTAATGTCCAGAAATCTAAACACATATATAGAAACATAACAAATAGAGTGTCCTCGAAGAAAACTGATTGGGACAATTACCAGAAGGAAATGTCAGATAATTTCTCTCAGTTTTTGACACATGAATTTGATAGTCTGGATTGTGTGGAAAAATATAATTTTTTTATTAATGTTGTAAAAAATACACTTATAAGTAACACTCCCTCGCGGAGGATGGTTGCTGATGCAAAATATCACAACCCTGTTCCGTGGTGGGATAGCAACTGCGACCGGGCTAAGAGACTACGGAAAGCGGCATTCAGGAAATTGCAATGCACCCTGGAAATGATTGACTTAATACAATTTAAGAAATGTGTTGCCATTGCAAAGAGCACGTTCAAACAAAAAAAGAGAGAATATTTTCATAATTTTGTGAAACCTTTTGACGTTAAAAAGGGCAGTAGGCACTTCTGGAATTGTTGCAGAAGGCTAAAAAATAAGTGGACGTGCACAGAGAATAAAAGAATGTCAGAGTCTCAACGCCTAATGAAAATTGATAATTGTCTAGACAAGGTTGCTCCACCTTGGGTCATGTCTGATCCGGACTGGCTGGCAATTTTTTGGCTGTCCGGTCAACTTTACCGAATTTAACTTTGATTTAGACTATAAAAAGAATAAATCTGCTCCAAGAAACGACGGCTTGGACTACCAGTCTCTGAAGTTGCTCCCTAGCAACATCAAACTCATTTTATTGGATATCTTTAACGAAATGTATTCCGAAAATCGCTATCCTCGAATGTGGCAAACAACCCAAATGTTTTTCATTGACAAAGCTGACAAAATGAGCGTTAGGCCTGTTTGTCTTACTTCATGCATCTGCAAGCTATTTGAGACCATGATCAAAAATTGTTTGGAATCGTGGTTAGAAAGTCAGAATATGTTGTCCATATCACAGTCAGGTTTCCGGAGAGGCAGATCATGTTCCGACAAATTAGTCGCGCCAACATCTAGCATTGAAACGGCAATGATGCAGGGCAGAGACACTCTTGGCGTCTTTCTGGACGTTCAGTCGGCTTTCGACAATGTTAATTGCACTCTGCTTATTCAGAAATTGGCTGATACAGGCTGCTCTGGTAATACTGTCAATTTCGTTAAACATTTAATATCTGAAAGGTATATAACGGCCAGAAGAGAGCATACAAACTGCGTGGAGGGGTCTTCCTCAAGAGGGAGTCTTAAGCCCGTTGCTGTATAATTTTTATGTGGCTGAAATCACTAAAAACCTCCCAAATGAGGCTCAGATCTCTCAATTCGCAGATGACATCGCTGTCTACTGTAATGCTACTTCAGTTAGAGAAAGTAAAAAACTGCTAGAAGAAGCGATTAACATCATTGCTCTTAATCTTAGTACTGTGGGACTTGAGTTGTCTCCTAACAAAACAGTGTTCGTCCATTTTAAAAATAAACGTATTCTACCTGGCAAAACAGAAATTGAAATTGGAAATTGTTTTATTAAATCGAGTAAATCTGTAAAATTCTCAGGTATCAATTTTGATTTCGACATGAGTTTCAAGGTTCATGTCGAAGCTACGAGGAAAAAATGCTTTAAATTAATAAATATTATGAAATTTCTCTCTGGTGTCTCATGGGGAGCCTCACCTGAAACGTTGCTGTTGATCTTTAGGAGCATTGTAAGAGTAACTATGGAATACAATTGTTTTGTATACTATCCTACGTCTAAGCAGCTAAGACTAAAAGTGGAGCGGATTCAGTACGCTGCAATAAGGATAGCATTGGGATACAGAATAAGTACACCTACTAACATCTTGCTTAGTGAAGCAAAAGTAATATCTCTCTGTGACAGAGTCAGATTCTTGGCTGAAAAGTATCTTTTTAAATGCTACTCTTTCAAGGACTTGCCCTCCCACAAAATCCTGTTTAACAACAATGTGGATCTGGCTACTTTACTCTCTCGACGAAGAAGAAGGCCCTCCCTCTTAAGCGAAAGTATCCAATTCATACTGGATTTACGACCTGATTTAAAGGTTAATGAAAAACATCCCATCTTTATATGTGATTACAACACAGTTTACAATTATCTACCTTGCGACACGGATTTGGGCATTTTGATGCGTGATTCTTCTAATCCTAACGTGGTGTTAGCACACTTTATCGAATCGAACCCCCCTAACACTATTCTAATCTACACAGACGGTAGTAAGGTAAAAGACTCTCTAGCAGTGGGTGCTGCGATATATTGCCCGCAATTAAATATAGCACAAAAAATTAGTCTAGGCATAAGAACAGCAGTGTTCACTGCGGAGTGCTGTGCTATTAATGGCGCGCTAGACATTATCAGCTTACATACAAACACAAACTATCTTATCCTTACTGATTCTTTGAGCGGGATTAAATCGCTGGAAAGACCAACTGTCCCTTATGCCATTAACCATCATCTTATTGAAATTAAAAATAAATATTTCACCTGTGTATCTAACACCAACTTTATCAAGTTCATATGGGTACCAGCAAATATTGGACTGATCGCCAATGAGAAGGTCGATCTACTTGAGAAGGAAGCGGCAAATGAACAGCCCACGCTAGACATTAAAGTCCCATTTACCGATTTTCTCAGCGATCTTAAAATTCAAACGCGAATATCTACTAACAATCTAGTCAAAGAGCAAGGCGTATTCAAGGGAAAAGAGTACATTCGATGTTTCCATAAGAATGATGACCAGCCATGGTTCACTGAGCGCGGGCTCCCTAGAAATTTTGTAACCTTTGTAAATAGGTGCCGCTCTAACCATTACAACTTAAATGCCTCCTTAGCCAGAGTTAACTTTATTTTAGACAGTGCTTGCGAATGTGGTGCTGAATCACAAGATTTAAACCATATCATTTGGCAATGGTCAATCTACGAGGTTGAGCGTGACACCCTGGTATCAGCGCTTCTTCGACACAAGTACTGTCTCCCGATTTCTATCCACTCCTTTCTATGCGGCCCAGATATTAGAGGCATGAAAATTATTTTTGATTTTATCAAGTTATGCTCGATAAAAATTTAGTTTCAGTAAGGTAGTTGTATCACAACAAAACTAATATAAACTAATTGTAGGTTAGTCACTAAGTCATATTGTAACATAATAATATACTGTATAATTTGTATTGTACATGCTATATAAACCGCATATGGTTTAAGGCAATAAATAAATAATAATAATAATAAGCTGGCATAATTGCACGCTTTTTAACCACTGCGTCGCCGTTACGCCGCGCCGTATCCCGACAAACGATCGCGCTAGTGGAAGAGCGCCACTGGCGGCAACTCATTTCGGGCGAAGATATTTTGCACTCTGTTTCGATAAAAACGTCGATTTTGCAAACTTGAAAGGGTGGGTTCTCAAGATAAAAGTTTGCTCTATCGCGTGATATAGTACGATTTTACGCTGGACCCTTATTTTTTGAGATAAATTCAAGAATATCCTCAAAAATTGATGCAAAAATGGTGTCTCTCCGTCTTTAATGACCGTTTAAACATGTTTAAACATTCATAATGTATTAATATTGGATATCACTTTATTCGGGAAAGTTTACAGAATCCTTTGCTGCAAAGACCAATTCAATATCTTTTATAATAACATCACAATATTTGTTTAAAGTTGAAAAATAGGTTTTTTTTCAAAGTCATCTTTCTCAAAAACTGTGCGTGTAGGTGAAAAAGTAAGGGCAGATTCGGAATCAGCGCAAAAAACTCTATAAATGCCATCCTACAGTAATTAGGAAACATAAAAAAGTTTCAATTTGTTGGACAGTGTCTTTAAACGGCAATATCTGGAAAGTGAAAGTTCGGTAATAGTTCTATTTTGGTATTCCAGTCCTCGTCGTCTATAATCCTAGCGGCTCCCCAATTTCGTATTGGGATCGTCCGCACACCTAACTAACAAATTCAATCCATATTATTCCAATGGTAATAACCCTGTTCCCGTCTCTCGCGCTGCTCGCGGCTCTGACTCGTAACAGAAAAATTTGACATCCTGGAAAAAATCTACCATATTTCTACCATACATTTTCCAACGAAAAAATTATTATATATTCAAGAGGAACCGCTTTGTAGTTCGTTAAAAAGATTGTAGAAATCATCTTATTCTTACCCAAATAGCAGCCGGACGCCCCATGGACGTCCGTACCGGACCTTCTGTTCAGGGACGTCCGAAAAACGTCCGGATGTCCCAGATATGTCCGAGTTATGTCCAAGATACGTCCCAGGCAC
Organism: Sphecodes monilicornis; assembly: GCA_913789915.3. Lineage (NCBI taxonomy): Eukaryota > Metazoa > Arthropoda > Insecta > Hymenoptera > Halictidae > Sphecodes > Sphecodes monilicornis. Next base: position 1,067,445 of record OU565287.1, read on the forward strand.
GTCCCAGATAGATACCAGTTAGAAAGTAAGACGTCCGACTGAACATATTCTGGACGTTAACAGGACATATTCAGGACGTTGGCAGGACATTTGCAGGACGATAAGGTTCTTGAATATTTAAAACTACTAAACAACGTTCATCGTATATGGTTAAATTGAATCAAAATATCATTTATTATAAGCGCATACATTAGATACATAGTACAATACAACCGCATTTACGTATAACACTAATACGTATATTAATTTATAACAATTATTTATTTATCACAATTTTTAACAATATATATGTATAGTGTGGGTTTTGCAAAGTGAAAGATCAATAACTTTATTTTTTCAAGGCGTATATATAATATATTTTTGCACAATCATACTTGGACATTTGTATGGCCGATTGCAGATTAAACCTAGTCAACGACTTGCTTGGGAGAGGCCAGATTCTGCCATATGACAGCGATCATGCAGCCCTCTTACTGGAATTTCAACTAAGTGAGGGTAACGTATCGATTGGTCCATTGAGCCAAACAGAATTCAGATACAATTTTAAGAAAACTAAATGGAAGCGATTTACTAAAAGGCTGGATAGAGTATACGATAATAGCATCCCTCAAGACCGAAACCTATCCATAGATGAAATAGATATTAGCTTGCATAAAATAGACAACGCTATTTTAACAACCATCAGAGAAACCGTCCCCGCTATTAAGCCTCAAAACAGCGTGCAGAAATATATTAACAAAAAGATCATTAACACGTTCACGACGGGGTCTGATCAAAATAAACCGTTTGTGTACCACCGATGGTACGTCCCGTCGCGAACGTGTTAAGCTACAAAAACACAAAAGTTCTATAATTTCATTACTGCACGACCTCCACATTCTAGATCCATCAGCAAGACTTCGACTCACAACAACAGCTAAAGAAACACTTAAAATTTTAAATAGAAAGCTGCACAAGGAATTCAAACTAGCCAGCGAAAAATTCTGGAATAACCTTATACAAAAAATCGATTACCGCAACCCCGATAAATTCTTCCCTAAGATCAACGCCATATTCAGGCCAAAACAATTCGATGGCATTAAGGAGCTCCACATATCCCAAGATAACGTGCATTTACTACGCAGAAGCAATTGTGATGTATCTAACTTAAGCACTAACGGTTCTAATTACAATATCACCGCTCCCATGGATAAGCTCAATGGTATCGGTGCTTTTTATGAATCTATCAATTCGCCCAGATACCTTAACAATGATATCATGAGATAGATTTAAAACCATGATGGACACCATAGCTGATCAACTCAAATATGAATTCGCAACAAACGAAAGTCAAGGCCACACAATCACACTATTTACTGAATCCAACAAGGCAACGAACCCATCCGTAGAAGGACCAATACTTCAGCCCTTCTGCGATCCATTTATCAGTTGAGCTCATACTTAAAAAATTATCCAATAAAATATCTTGTGGATTAGATGGAATTCCTCCCATTACCTTAAAACATTTACCTAAAAAAATAATACGCGATTTAACAGTACTATTTAATAACGCTATAAATAGAGGTTATTTCCCCGCACATTGGAAAAAGGCAAAAATCCTTCCGATACTAAAAAAGGGCAAACCCCCCACTGCACCATCAAGCTATCGACCTATCAGTATGACGCCCAGCATTAGTAAGGTCTTCGAGGCGGTTATCAATAACTCTATCTGGCTTTATTGTGACGATAATAGCATAATCCCGGAGCAACAAATTGGCTTTAGACGTTCCCACTCTACTACACATGCAATACATAAGCTCCTAAAGGACATAAATGAAAAAGTTAGAAATAGCTATATAGTTGGAGCTGCCCTATTAGATATAGAGAAAGCCTTTGATTCTGTTTGGCTCAATGGACTAATCTATACATTGCATAAAAAGCACTTCCCAATGTGGCTGGTTGGCATAATATGGGACATGATCTCAAGTAAGTCTTTTTTTACATTCGATGGCAAGCAGCTGTCGTCAACAGGGTTTAACATCACAAAGGGTCTATTGCAGGGGACGGTCAACTCACAGATCCTCTTCAATATTCTCATCAGTGATCTTCCAAGATTATTTAATTTTAACAAAGAGGGGAGTGCTGGATTATTGGCCTTTGCTGACGACGTCATAGTATACCTTGCCGACAAACGAGTAGAGTCACTGCAAAATAACTTAGACACAGCTGTAGACAATATTAACAGATATTATATAAATTGGAATCTCAAACTTAACCCAGGGAAATGCGAGACAATACTATTTCGCAAACCCCTACCAAAACTAACCTCAAAAACTAATGCAGGGCAAGCAGATTTCCAAATCTCGGCAACTATCCCGGGCACGTGCAACAAAGAATTAATTCCTCATAGGAAAACAGTCAAATATCTAGAAGTCCACCTTGATTATCTTTTACGAGGCAATGAACACATAGAAATTCAATTAGAGAAGGCCAATAAAGCGTTCATGGCCAATAGCCGACTTTTTTATAATAAGTACTTAAGTAAGAAAGCCAAAGTTATCATATACCTACTACTTGTCCGTCCTATACTTACATATGCAGCACCTGTACGATGGAATTTCAACCACACTAAAATAGAGAACCTAAGAAAGTTTGAAAGAAAATGCCTAAGAGCATGTCTACGCATGTATGGGGACCCAAGCACTAACTGACAACATTATATTAGCAATAAACTCATCTACGACACAGCAGATATCCCAAGAATAGACAATTTTATGATAAGATTAACCAGAGATGACTTTAGCAAAATTCCCAACAGCAGTAACAACGTTATTAAATCTCTGATCATCCAGGACGAATCTACCTCACGCAAACAAATAACCTCTGACTACACATCTCCAGAGGCTTTTATCTACTGTGATAACATAGGATTAATCCAAAACAGTAATAATGTTCCTATTATATATCACTGGAAACGCAATAAGGCTGATAAAAGAATAACGCCCTTCCTGCCGGAGAATTTATCAAACGAGACAAATTTTGAATTCTCAATGGCAATAGCACCTAACCCAGACCACCTCGATTTCCACAGACTAAACCACGAAAAATACTGGTGGCTCTCTAGAAACACGAATACGATCCGCGAACTTAAGATACGTAAATCTCAAGTGCTTTAAGGAAGGACGAATACCTTTAGTCGTAAGAGACCTCTCTGTACATAGTATTTTTATTTAGTTCATAAGTAGCATAAGTCTAGTCTGTAAGAACATTACCTCATAAGACTGTACCGAAGGGTTTTTCTTCCGTTTTTTCCCCTACGACACATTCCTCATCTTGTGATAGCGACTGTTAGCATTCTAAGTTTTATTACAATAATTAGTTCTTTATTAGTTAGTACCTCCATTAACATATTTAGTTAGTAAGAAAGACTCGACGCGTTCGAGCAATCTTACCTGCAATACTGAACCCAAAGACTGACTGGTATTCTTTAGTTATGTTTATTATACCTTATTTGAAACATTATACTGTACAAACATATTAATAAACATTTATTTTTAAAAAAAAGCTATGGTCTCCGTCTGCGGAACCGCTGGATACTTTTTGGACCAGGTTCGTATCACGTCCAAGTCAATTTTTTGTTTGTTCATCAAATGTCTTTCGTTTTATAACCATCTAATTGTTATTACACCATTGTAAAAACATTTTTAAACTATTTTTAAACTATATTAAAATAATTTTTCGAAGAATATTTCTGGAGTACTTTAATAATAGTAAGTGTATTAGTGTGTCGTGTCCCCTTTTGAGTGGCCTGTTAATTGTGGGATTAAAAATTGTTGTAATACGAAACACATACATGAAGGTGGAGAATACTTATTTTTAATAATTGTTGATGGATTGGTGTACGATGGAATCATGTGTGGCATTTTCAATCTTCGTCACTATCTTCGTCAATTATTGGTGTTATTTGTTTGTTACTAAAAATCGCAGTGAGTATATCTGCTGGTTGTACTATGTCTGTGCTGAATCGAGCATGAGATAAGTAATAAATAATGGCAGCTGCATTTGAGCTACAACCGAGGCAGTAGTGCGATTACCAATATATTTCGAAAAATTATTTTAAAATAGTATAAAAATAGTTTAAAAATGTATTTACAATGGTGTAATAACAATTAGATGGTTATAAAACGAAAGACATTTGATGAACAAAAAAAAAATATTGACTTGGACTGGATTCGGACCTGGTCCAAAAAGTATCCAGCGGTTCCGCAGACGGAGACCATAGCCGCTGCACCAACCGACGCCGTTAAAGTTAAGTTCGAAATATTGGAATATACTATGCTCAGTATAATTTTCGTTTTTTATATTACGCAAGTTTTCAAGTCGGAATAATTTTTTTCTGAACGTAGGAACGTTTAATATTACATAATATACTCTTAAAACTCAGAAAAGATAGGTATAACTTAGTTTTTCACGGGGAAAACACCGAAAAAATTGGTTTTTATTTTTTTCAACTATGACGTCCCTCTCTCGGGAATTTGAAAAAAATTGAGAGTATTACTTATGTTCATATCTTACTGCTAAATTAAATCTATAGATGTGATTTTTCATTTTCTATATGAAATCTGCATTTTTTCGATTTTTGTCATGTTTTTCATGTCTTAAAACCAGAATTTGCAACGGAAAAATCTGAAAACGATATATAATATGTGGCTTGGTATTCGAAATGTGTCAGATTTTTTTCAGCATTTTTAATTAAATGGGGAAAATGGGCCAAAAACTGGTTTTTCGATTTTCCTCTATAACTACCCTTACAGATGAGATATCGGGCTGAAACTTGGCAGAAAGGTTTCTTTTTTGGTAGGCCATTTTGGAACCCTTTATTCCATTTTTATATTTTTTAGACTTCCAAACTATTATACCATGCAAAAAAATTAATTTCATCCAACTTAGCAAATGGGAATATACCGTTAAACGATTAATGCAGCAAAACTTGAATTTCAACAAAAGTAATAGAATTTCAGTTGGATAAAATTTTACAGCACTTTGATAATTATCGATATGTAAGCATCATTTATTCACACATATTCTAATCTATAAACTCGTCATGTAAAATAATTTTAATTTTGAATTGCAACATATAATCTATCGTGATTACAATTTCAAGATATTGTACACATCAATAATTATGAATGGTTGTGTACATGTTTATTGCTCTATGATTCATCAACAATTTTTTTGTTTTGTCAATTTTGCCAATTCCAATTTCTGATTAACGAAGTAATACACATCATTTATGGGTGTGTCTAAAGGAAATACATATAACAGGTATGAAGAGACATATGTATGTGTCTATCTGCAAATATGTTCATTGAAAAGATACAAGTCAAAGTGTTTGTAGTTTTGTAGAAAATTATTTAACGAAACTATGAAATCACTCGTACAAAATTTACTTTTTATGATATCAAGAAGATCTGAAATTAAATACGATGCTAAAATGAATAGCAATTATTAAGACTAATGATGAATGTAAATTCGATGAATGTTAATCATAAAATATTTTGCACCGACATACATTTGAAAAATGAATATGGAAATAATTTTTGATTCTGTGCCATTGAAATGCTTAAGGTTACTGTTAGATTTGAGTAAACAACAATTTGTAATAGAAATAACAAATTTTATTATTATTATTTAGGATTTATAACTTTAAGAACAGTATCTAAATTACAAATAAATCATGATAATTAGAGTGCGGATCTTTATGCATTCCTACTTTCGTAGCCTATTTTATAAAAAGTATAAATTATAACTTTCATCTACTAGAAAATTTCATCAGGTTAAAAAAAATACTATTAGTTTTAATCAATATAGACGTTTCCTTGTATTTTCGTAAAAATTCTAAAGATCCGATGTTTAATATTAATAATTCTTTTTAATATAATCTTTTGACATTTCCACTAAAAGCTGGAAAATTCTAAAATATTTATTCCAATACTTTATAGAGGCAGAAGTATCGTATCTAATAATAGGAGGAACGTTGCGGTACCTAAATAATTGGTATAGACAATTCTACAATCATGAATTTTGGAAAGAAAAAATATTTGTGCAAGTATTTTTGTTTCGTGACATAAGATATTATTTTTTCTCGAAATTATACGAAGAATCTGATGATATTAAAGGAACCATAAAGCTGCTGCGTAAATATAACGATATGGTAGTACCAGTATCGTTATCTGTTTGTTCGAGATAATCTTCATAACTAGATATTTTGTTGTACAGACAACCTCAAATCCACTACACCGTGAAAAAATGTCAGAGCAAATCAAATCTCTCCTAATTCGTTATTTAGATATTTCCTTATTCTCTTACACGATTACTAATTGCAAAATTACAATGACAGCTAACTTGTGAGTTGTGTACTATTGATAAGTACGTACTAGCCGTAATACGTTTCAGGGCTTACGTTAATCTTATCTCTGTTTTGAACAATTAGTTCGATAGTGAACCATTATCTGCGACTTAATGCGATATCATTAAACTGCAACATAATGCTACGTTGTAATATAATACTCGCATAGAATGATTCTGTAGATTCTGCCAAAAAAGGGCATATCTTTCTAATTTATTTTCTAACTGAAATCTAAGAATTCGCTCGCCAATATAATCGTCCATATGGACGAAAGAGTGAAGGGATAGTCGACTAATTCTGACGATCGAATTTCTACAGAAGGTATTACAGTAGATATTAAAGGGACCACCTTGGTGAGTCGTTTTGGCTCTATGGTGTTTCATGGCCCTGGGTAGATCGATGAGGAACGTCTGCAGTGGCCACCACGCCCAAACCGGGAGGGAGTGCTATGACTCACTCCATACAGAGAACCATGAACGGGTGAGACACCCCCGTGGCGCTGCTACGTGGCATTGAAAGTGACGAACCACCGTGCAAATTCACCCTCGCTTCTTGTCATAGTCGACAAACGTGTCACGTGGGTCTAGCTTAGGGACGTGCATGGAACCACGCCGGGCATCACGTGCGTCGACCTAATCCAACAGCGTGCATAGTCCAATTTAGGCCCACGGACAGCTCTGATTTTCATCCGTTGCGGGAAAAGAGGATAGGCACATTTCCGGCCCTGTATCTTTCCAGTGAAATCAGAATCGTTCTGTGATCAGTAAACGTCATCGACGTAACGACGTCAGGTACTACCCCACCCCGACCCCTCCCCTCCCTCGTATTCCCCATCACATCTAAAGATGTTTCACGCAAGTACACATATACATACATGTAGCATCAGAAAGGAAAATTCTATGTCTATGCACCACATTTTATCAATATTGTATTACGCATAGCAACGTTAAATTCGGTCTCTCCCCGATTCCATCCGATGATGGTTTTTTTGCCTCAGATATAAAAAATATAAAAATTAAGTTGCTATTATTAATTAGTACACTATTATTAAATTACCAATAAGTGTAGTACTCAAATTGCACAAGAAGACGCATGGTATCCATTGAACAATTCAGAGAACAGTACGTGTATTGTTATTAAATTCCATTAATGTTAAGTCCAAAACTACACATAATTTACTGAATTAGTTTTCTTAAAAAAGGGCAAATAATTGAACGTTAAATTGCTCAGTTGTTAGAAAAGAAAATTTTACATTTAATCTTATATCAGCTATTCTCTACAGCTATTCAAAAACTTGTTACTTTTGCTACATGTTATCTGTCACTTCATGAAACAAAATACCTACAGTCTGTCAAAAAAAGTGTGTACATGTACATCTCGTGAATTTCAAATGTTTAAAAAAAATGTTGCATGTTTCACGAACATGCTTAAAATTGAATAGATCCTGAAAAATAACGATGTTTCTAATATCTATTTACCTGGGGACATAAATACATCAGAAACATGAAATTATAAAGATTACCACTCTGTCAATCTTCATACGTTCCTTAACGGTATTCGCACGAAGACGGGTCAAACATCGATTTTTATTGTTTTTTAACCATATAGACGTAAACACATCTTCCCAAAATGTTATGCTCAACATCATGCTTGAAATGACAAAATTGTGATCATTCTAGGAGAAAGATGCTTCGGAGTAGCAGTAACAGTACAAAACTTTAAACGCGTTTTTCTCGAAACATACTTTTTTCACTCGATGTAGATAAAATCTTAAATAACTATATAGTTCCTGCCGATATTTCTATTAAAAAATTACCGAAAAAATGGAATTTTGAAATATGCAATTTAACATACTGATTGAGAGTCATCTTAATAGCAAAATACGATTTTTAAACATGTATTTATTGTGGGCGAGATAGAACCAAGAAACAAATACTTAAAATTGTATAAAAACTTGTTCTGTATAACAAAAGAGTAGCAAAATCAATTATAAAAAGAAGATTATAACATAAGGCCTACTTTGAAGAATTTCATGAACATTGTTAAGTTTTGTAGCGTTTACATGAGACCGCCCAATTAAAAATAATTGCTCAAAAGGATTTTGTACTTTAATTCACACAGTTATGTTTTATTCATCATTTCATGTTTTAAACAGACACAAGTTACAACTCAATCACAAAGAAGTGAAAGATTTTACACTATGTAAAATAGATGAAAATAAGTGAATTTTCACCCGAGGAGGGTATAAGGTTTAATAGGGGAATACATATGTATTCATATTCACAAAGTTTGTTGTTGTGTTTATTATCACTATTGTAATAAGAGATTTTATTCCTCTTAACATATCCATGCTAACTGTTCATAGATTTCCGTACGTTTATGTTTTCATGTTATTCATATCTTTTCATAAATATAGACGGACATTCTGACATTTTTTCAGAAACTCTTTAATTGTTACTAATATGTTGATTAATGCCCATAAGACATTCAAGATATTTGCTGTTTTATCTAAAATATTTGAAACTTGTCAGATATACGTAAATCAGGCATGTCCAGAAGTAGCTCACTTGGAGGCAAATTCGAGGGAGACACATACTTCTCCCGCCGGCGCATCTCGCTTTCCCGTGGCGGCAGTAGTCCTCCGAGCTCCTCAGACCCGTGCTACCGCTTGCAATATGTACCGCGTGTGGCGCGTTGGAGCGACTCTCGGACCCACGGTAGGCACGGGTCTGAGGAGCTCGGAGGACTAGGGCCACCAAGGGGAGCGAAACGCGCGTGCGGGAGAAGTAGGCGTCTCCCTCGAATTTGCCTCCAAGTGAGCTACTTCTGTACATGCCTGACGTAAATACATCGACATTTGCAATTGATTCGTTCCTATTTATAAAAAGTTGCCTATTGAAGAATAATCGCAGCGATTTACACCAGTTATTTAATCTAATTTTATCCTAAAACAGGATAAAAAGCTTTCTACTAGAAATGTTGGTGATGGATATAATTTACATTTGTGAAAAGTATTCAAAACTGTGGGTAGGATCTTCCCAGGTAATCCGACTGATGAATTTAGCAGCAGGTATTGGACGGAACGCTTTCTTTCCTGTTCACACGTTTCTCCCTTTCTTTTTGATATATTCTGTACACATTCGAACCATTAGACTCATTAAAAAACTTATCATATATAAAGCAAAAGACTGATGGAAATTTTATTTAAAGAAGTGGAGAATTGCAAGCGATACGATTCACCTCGTTTAGGGAGTGGTTCAATTTCCTGTAGCGTCCAATTGACGGGCAGCGCGGAGCCGGGAATTTGACATATGAATACGCCGAATAATCTGACATGTTACTCACGCGCTGAGCAATCGTTTTCGTTTCTTCATATATACCCATATATGGGAACGTTCAGTTGTTAACTTTATCAAGCCGTTGCGTTGCAACGTAAGCTGTTTCGTATTACAGATAGAGTGAGATATACAGAAATGTATACAGAGGGGTTATCCAAACAGATTACTTTATTGACATCTTCCATTTATTTCATCGAAGTAAATAAGTTTAGATATAAAATATAATTGAAACAATACATGTATTGTTTTTAAAGCACATAAATATGAAGTCCTCCTATTACACAAAAAGATACATGAAAAAGTTAATAACCTTAATTCGTTCTTCTTTTCTTAAATAAACATTAAACGAAATTAATTTGTTATCGTGTATAATTGTGGGAGCAGTGTATTCGTTGTAATTAAATTACGTATATATAATAGCAATTTTATTATCAAGGTTTTTCAGCATCTAGTTGCAATTATTAGTTGCTCAATATAATGTATGAAATTAAAAAATATGCTTTATTTGAAAGAGATTACTGTCAAATTCTTAAAGATCGTTACAAATATTACAAAGAATCGTATTTAATAATTCCTGCTTTATTGAAGACGGGAATATGTAATGAAATCTTTAATCGTACAATAATTTTATGCAGTTGTTTGTTGTGATATATTATACTTCGCATTATTTGAGTTTTGTCAGCAACGAAAATGATTATTGAACTATTTCATGACTGAAGCAATATTTCCAAGAAATATTTCAATTTAAACAACAAAGGTGTTTATTTCAATTACATTTATTTGGTAATACTTTGTAATAATAAGCAATTAAAATGTAATAAGTATTTTTAAAATATAAAAGTCTTATAATGATCATTAATTATTACTGAATTTCAACCGTTACGCCTTTGATTAAACTGATATTTTATTACTCCATTATTAAAGAAGAACATAAGACTTGTCTGAATGATAATTGCAGCTTAAAAGTTGAAGCCCCATACAAATAGAAGCACTCATTAAATTAATACCTTATTCATTATTGACTATTTTATTTACACGAATTTATGCCATAATTTTATATTATTCAAAGCTATTAGAAAAGAATTTGTGAATTTCTTTATAACTAAATCAATATTTCTCCAAAGTATTGTATTTTTCTTTAAAAACAAAAAACCGCGCAAAGTAACGAATACATGTAGTTACTCCGTTTTTGATTACGTTTTCCTAAAGTTTAAATATGTCGAATATATATTCCGAAAAGGATCCAGACAGGTAAAACGGTAGCCAAATCACTATTTAGACAATTTTAACCATTAGTTTACCCATTTAATCATATTATAAGATTCTAAAAAAGTCTAACAAAAAGGTATTGTCTCATATATTGGGGAATGTTTTTTGATTTTTCAGTTGCAAACTCTGTTTGTGAAAAATTAAAAATACTACAAAATTCAGATGTTTTATTGAAGTTTAAACGTGACACCTTTTATATTAATTCAGCAAAAAGGCATTCTCATATGCGTTATTCCCAATTTTTTCGACCGTTTTACCGCAAGAAACTGAGTTATACGTGACATTTTTCAATTCTTTAAGTATATTATGCAATGATGAACATTTCAAAATTCAAAGAAACATTTTTCAGACTATAACACAATAAACGAAACCTGATATGTATGCACCACATATAAGTATGTATAAGGTTAGGGCAGCGGCTACATATGTGAGTATCTGGCTGCGTAATATCTGGAGAAGAATCACAATATAATAATAAAAACGTGGTAATATACAATCAAAACTGAAGAAGATCATCGAAAAATTAGAGTATTTTAAAACATTCTTAAATTGTTATCCATTATTATTTTTAAATAATTTCACGTTAGAAATAAACAAACAAAAAATAAAGACGTTGAAAATTGAATTTTCCGGATACACTGACTCACGTATTTGGACAATTACGATAGAAAAGTTCTACGAACATGACACAAAATTCTTAAAATATTATCAGTACTGCAATTCGCTGGAATTAATAAGACTATATGGGTAAAGTTTGAAACTTTGAAAATATAAATAAGAATTACAAAACATTTATTACAAATGTACAGGACATCATAAAAGTGTTTAGGCTTTAGTGTTTAGACAATTTTTAGACACTTTAATGCAGTCAATAAAAATCTATAAGTCGGTCTCCATCACCTTCAGAATTTTAATGAATTTTTTTTCGAATTCATTTCAACCATTACTCTCATCATAACCTAAGTAGTTAAATCTACAATACTTACAGTGCTATTACTACTTTAAAAAGTTTTGCACAACGTAGGTATTTTACTCTTACAATTTTCTACGATAAAATATGAGTTAATAATCTTGTCGCATATAATACATAAAACTACTTCTGTGGAAAATTATTCAGGAAAGTGATATATTTATACGCGTACCACAATAAAAGTCAACTGAAATCTCTATAACAACGTTTTTGTAATTTACCTGATAAAATAAAGTACAATCACTTTGACTGTTAGCTTTATTTCTAGCTTTTAAACATGCTCAAAACAAAGGTCAGCGTTGAGATTATTTTTGATGTGAAGGTTTTTGGAATAGGCTACGTAACAACCTGTCGAAGAGAAATTGGCCGTGCACCTGAAGTCAATGACTTCGTGGCTCGGTTTAATTGACCCAACGACGGGATCTTTTTACGGCTTTAGGAATCAAGGCCACCGCTGGTTTGATGTGTGTACACGCCGCAGACAAGTACACACATTCACACGCACGAAACGCCTTTCCGCAGATATAACCGATCGACTAGAAAATCGTACGTGGAATTACAGGATGATTGAGGATGACTCAATCAAGTAATTTCTTTTTTACTTTTAATATGATTTATGTTACATGACCGGGAAATAAGTACTAATTTTCGTTGAAAAATCTATAGCAGAAATGGAGATATACATACGGCTTCATCACCGGAAATGCAAATCGACGAAGATTCAGCAGCCCATAATAATTTTTCCCAGAAACAAAAAGCGCATGTTAATCTTAATTCTTATATCCTTCCATGATCAATGAGCCTACAGAAAACGGAAATTTACGATATGGCCAGAAATTTATGCGTTGTTTACACGAAAGAAATGGATTAATTTACTTTTTTCATAAATGTTCTACGTTCATCGACGACATTGACTATTGCTTAGCTTGTTTTACCGAAACATATCAGTTGATCGAATAGTTTTTCCTCTATTGTGTCTTCCAGTTGTTAGTACGTGGTTTGGAGGAAAATGCATTCAAAGTTTAACGGTTTCCAGCAGGTATGACTATCTACGCCAATCTACGCTATCCGCTACAGTTTTATGAGCTATATCTACATTACTACTTCGAATTTCTGCTTGAAACTTTAGGGATCTACATATGTAATCTGTATGCGCGCTACTACAAGACTAATTTAAATATTATATTGAACAAGAAGAAAAATATCATAATACATAAGATATCATATTCTCAATATTTACAATGACCAGCATAAAAATAGGGTAAGGTTCTATTCAAAACTTAACTTGATTCACATTCAACTACATAAGTACATACAGTGTCCTTATAAAGATCCCAATATAGTAAGTCGTTAATCTCGTTTTAATATCAGCTATAATGCATGCTATGAACACAAAATATGTCGTGCTATCTAGGAAGGACAGAGAGAGTTTGACTTTTATTAGTACAACGATTAACAGTTATTTAACTATTGTTGAAAATATTTTTTATTATATTATCGGAAGTACTAGAAACATCGTGTGCTTTGTATCGCTGAACATCTTGTAGACAGAATGCCACAGCTAACTGTAGCACCTTAAATATCTCACTTATTGACAATAGAAAAAAATAAAACAAGAAACAATGATTAGATTTCACCTGCGCTTGAGCAAATTATAGACCCAAAACTAATTTCTATTTTCATTTTTCGAAATGATGTCGATGCAAAATATATAACAATTAATACTCGTCGAATTCATATTCTCAATTAAAATTCAACTACATATCTGCTATTCTATTGAACCATTCACATTATGATAAGTACCTTCATACTCGGTCAATCATTTTTCAATATCTACAGCAGAAGTTATTTGCGAATCGACTGAAAATTCCTAATAAAAAGCATTTTGAAATTTTGGGAAAATTAGCGAACTGTCGACAAGGATACATTTCCATTTCCTGTGGTAAGACACGCATATGTACGTTATCCTGCGGATGTCGGCATCCTCTGAGATAAACATTTCCCAGACGACAAACGTTTCTGGCTTCCTAATATCGCTTACCTCTTTCACCGCTCTTTCACTCGGCATTCCGGGAAATCTTCTAAAATTAATTAAGTTCGTCAACGTGCATATCACGTTATAATTGGAGCGACTCGGTCAGAGTAACAACCAGGGTGCGTTCACACCCACGTACCAAGCGGAGCATGCATAAAAGAGCCAAATATGGACGGTTTGCACATCGCCTTAAATCATTTACTTTAAATGGCCTTGATCTCGTAACGATAAACTACACGCGTTTAATTTCTCTTTGATGTTCAACGTGGTCTTTACTGACTCAATCAAACTTGTTCTAGTTTTGGACATATTAGGTAGGTGCACAAGTCTTATTGTCGCATGTGTTTCAAGTGTAATTTTATTTTGAAAATAAACTTTTATTATGTTTTATATCATTTGAAAAATTCTACTTTCCTTCTCCCAAACATATTTCGAATTTCTTCATTTGGTCGAGTGTTTCTTTGATTTCAGGTCATAATTAAACTATACAGTGTAAAATTGAAAGAAATTACAAATACATCCAACATGAGCTTTGGTTAAGCAGTTTTTACACTAACCCTAGACGCTGCTTTTACTCTTCCATTACACCATGTGTAACGAAAGAACAGTTTGAAAATGTTTGATTTTTTCAATTTAACGGTGCACAGTTTTTGTCAAACAAATATTACCTGCACATACGTTTTATATCTATTAATATATTAGTTGATATTTTTTATAATTTTATATTAATATTTACATCGATTTCGATTATTATTACTCAAATTATATTTAAAATATGATTGTTAATATACTTACAATGTGGTTGAAACAATAAAATGTATTTTATGTACTACAAATTTTAACCATGAAAATTATTACATAAATGTTTGCCGTTTCTAATAACATGAAATCTATTTATCTAGTTTTAGATATTGCTAATAGGTAGACTGTGGATCTTTATGTAAAAAAAATTGTTAAGCATCAATTGTAGGCTACAGAAGCTAAGTACAAATTTATTTTCCTCATTAACAATTCTATGTAGAAAATAGTATATCAACATTCTTAAATTCTTTCAATCTTTTTATTATTTTAATCTGCACCTAGACATTGTTATTATAAATGCATACAATCAGCAGTCTACTATATAATACATAACAACCACCGTCCATCTCATTTAATTCAGTTTTGAATACAGTTTTTGTTACAATATCTCTTTCATGACAAATTGTGTTCAATTATATTTTTGTAAATAGAATAACCATTAAATCAATTTATTCAACTTTCAACAAAATTAATTTTAAATAATTATTGTTTTTTCTATCTCGCCTTTTTTATCTGTACAATTTAATAATGAATGTTTTGTTTCGTCGTTTCGGTAGAATTATTTAATTTCATATTCAATGAACAAATATTTATTTTATATAGGGTGTTCGACAACATGTAATAAAAAGTATTTTTTGTATGTACGAATAATATATTTTAAGAGATAATCCTATAAGACAAATAGAGACGGTTTTATATTTTCATACTATTGACAATTAACATCTGTGAATAACGATGCATTGACTAATTAGTCTCTCTGTCTCTGCATTTTGCACAACGCTATACATATATAAGTGAGACAGTTTATCACATATCATGTCATCGTGTGTGTCACTATTGGTAGATCAAGGAAATTTTCATTCGATCAAAACTTAAAAACAAAACCAGCACAGCAATATCATACCTTCTTAATTTCGTCTTGTTTTCCCTGTAGAATCGGCCCTTATAGTATTTACACGAATAATTATTATACACTATTTTCCGCTTATTATTTACATTATTACTATTTCATTTCTATCCTCATAATACGTAATTCGTTTGTATAAAACGTAAATCATATACAATTTATCACATGTAATTTTTTTATGTGTCTTTATATTTAAATCACAACTTATCATGATTAACAGATAAATTTACGCGGTGGATTCAAATATTGAATCTACTATAGTCAATTGGTTATTATTGTCTTTAACAGCGAATATGGTTTAAAAAATGATAACATCAACGCAGATGAGTATAATACCTAATATATCTGTATATTTCAAAATTAATTAAACCACGTTAAAAAAAGTTAAATTCTAATAATACATAATAATAAAAATATAGTTCAATACGAATTTGGATATAGAACAAATCTAAAATTCGAATAATATCTCAATATAAAATAAAAAAGAATTGCCTTTGTCAAGTGTATATTATAACCTCTTCTCACGTATACTGAATATATTCATACGCTACTTCCGGTCGATGAATGAATGGTAAATGATGATATGCGATTACTCACGAAATACTAATAATGAAAAGCAGACATTGTAAGTAAAGCGTGTAACATTCTAGGAAACCATGAATCGCGCTTATGGTGATGTGAATCATACCTACATAATTAAAAAGCAAAATTCTACTCTAATTCATTTTATTCAAAACTGATAATATCAGTGTGTGCTATAGCACATAGAACAAATTTTCAAGTGTTTTGTGCTTCATTAAGCTTTTCTATTTTTGACGATTTTTTTCTGATTTTCTTATATTTCGACACAATATGCTTATCAAATTATTGCATAATATAACCACAATCTATAGATATTGTATACTTTCCAGGAATAATTATCTTCAATCAACATGAAATTGTTGGCACACAAATACATTATATGCATATCACTGGAAAACATTTCCTATAACTTAAAATTACTTTTACAGTAGTTTTTTTATTTACATTATTTTTACCTTATTATTATCATTATTAATAAAAAAAGCAGAGCTAGTCGACATTTAATGCAATTGACGATTAGTTTCATCAATTGCGATTTTTCATGTTGATAACCTTTGTAATCATAAGAGCTACTTAATTAATCAAATTGAAAATTTGTAATAATGAATGCTTATCTCTATAAAAATCACACAACGTTGTAAGATTTATGTATCTATTAGAAACATTGGCTTTAAAACATGTCACTGACGCACTCTGCCAGTGAAGGAAAGAACTATTGCTACGTGAAAATATTAGAGTGTATATTGCCAATTCGCCTAATCAAGCTTTGTTTTCTTGACAGACAAATATATTGTAGTTTGTATGATACACAATATCGATTCTTCAAAAATGATCACGAATGTTATAACACGCACTGTTTAAATATGACTTCGCAGTAAGGCTTATTGTTAAAAAGATAAGATTCATTCAAGAATGACGAGAGATAACAGGTTAGTTTTGTTTATGTGTTTGCAAAGTGACATAATTGTTTTCATCTAGTACATAAACGATCATGTTGGAAGATATTCCATTAATATAACTTTATAAAATTTAGGAAACGAGGACGCAATGTGGAAGAAGAATCTAGCGAATTTATGCCTCTAAGCAAAAGAATCAATAATCTTCATATTAATAACTTATCAGGTATACAAGAGAGTATGATAGAAAACATGGATGCAGATTGGAGCAATAAAACCTTTTTACCTTCACCAAATTATTCGGATCTCTCCCAAGGATCACCGCTATACGATGGATGTAGTTCTAGCCAAAGTAGCTATACAGCTGAATATAAACCAGATCTTGATGTGTTTGAAAATCCCTTTTATTATGAAAGTAATAAGTTGTTATTTACCTTATACATGGAACGTATACAAAGAACGTCCGATTCGTTTTGATATACTTATTTTCAAACTACAGTAGACTCTTGATTAACTAGTTTCTACAGGTATGAACTTGAATCTGGATAAACGAATGATCAGACAACTCAAATGCATGGATAAAGTATCATTTATAGGTTGTAAATTAGATTACAAGATATATGTGTTGTACATAAATGTTTACTGATTGTTCACTCGAAAAAAACTAATGCAAAGCTAAAGAAAAATCTTAATAAAATTATTATTATTACAATGCACATTAACACTGGAAATCTAACTGCAGGTAAAAATCTCCAATATGTGGAGTGAAAAAGAGAAACTAGATAAGAGGGAGTTTACTGTATAATTATTACTACACTGCGGATCTTTATATAAAATAAAAATTTGCTGTATCAATGACAAAACACCCAAATCAAGTAGAAATTTTGTTTTATTTTCGATAATTTGAATAAGTTAAAAATAGTATATCAACATTTTCGAATACTTCTAATCTTTCTACAGTTTTAAATCGCATCTACTCGCTTTTGTCATAAATGCAGAAAGGCTGTAGTCTAATAATTATTAATCATGAAGCATTTTTTACATGTAATTTCTTCATTCCTTTTCAATATATTTTTATGACCACTAAATTGTGTAGACGTGTAAATCATGTATCATCTAGGAAATCTTATAGTTTCAACAGGAATGATATTATTTATTACTATAATGTTATTAAGTAGTCAATTTGTATGTTTGAATGTAAAAAATATATATTTAAAATTCCATATTAATTGAGAACTCGTAATGGAAATTTACAAATTTGTGTACTGATATCAACTAATCATTTAACTGTGAATGTGAAATAAAAAAATAGGCATGTTCAAGTGTTTGTGTATATACACATTGTTTATAAATATTCTATAAAACGACCCTTTCATAAGTACTAATGAAACCAAAAATAAATAAAAGTTGCAAAAGTATTTTTAACACTAAATGTATTTGTAAATAATGTCCATTCCCACAAACATTTAAATACACATCCATTTATATTTGCTTTGAATTCACTATAAAAAATTTGATCGAGTTCAATGACTTGCTGGCTGTGCTTTTTCTTTGTCAGCCAGAAACATGTAGGATTAAAATTTTTATAAGTACGAATAATGAAATTGTTGATAAGATGTGTTAAGAATTATTGGTTATTTGTATTGCATTATTATATAATAATATACAACTATTATATTAAATAGTTGTTTCTATTAGATTTGTTGTTATTTGTGTTCTTGGAAAATTGTAAAAATGAGGAATAATTCATATATTTAGTACAATAGAGCTGCAAAATAAAAGAAGTACATTTGATTTATTTGATTTTATATTATACTGCTACGATGTATTTAATTTACAACAAGAAAGGTACAAGACATGGAAGTCACTAAACGATTCATATCGAGCGGTCATTACATCGAAAGATGGCGACTATCGAATTACTCTTCCGACACTTCGATTCTCGACCTAACCTCACTTCAGTGCCTGCTAGGTGCGCGAAGAGTTAGTGTCGACGAAGTGACGAAGTGGCTGGGAGTAGGATAGAGCGACGGACAGGTGTTTTCTGCACTATTAGAAAATTGTCCTGAAAATCAGTGATTCTTGGAAAAATTAAAAATATTTCTGTCGTACTTGCAAATAGAATGATACCATAAGAGCTAACTGTTTAATCAGCAAGCGCGCACGCGCCGCTTTCCCCTTGCTCTCTCGATATACTCCGCGCGTAACCGCCGCCATAGTTGATATTTCTCCGATAGAATATTAATAGCGGCGCAAGTTTTCGCGGTTAAAAGTATTTTAATGTATTGACTGAAAAGACGAGAATGCGTTCAACGAAGACGGTGGGACGAGATCGTTCAAGATAAACTTGGGATAGGAAGGAAGAAGGAGGGTGTATACTTTCACAGCTCGTGGTTTTCAGGAGAGTGGCCTGGCACATCGCGGCGCTCCGAGTTAACGTGTGACCATCGTCGGGTGGCTATGTACCGTTAGCTCGAATTCATTCCCCGTTGGCCGGCCAAAGAGACCCACGCTTACCTATCGACCGGGGGCCATACTCGATCGAACTCGACTGTCGTATACCCGGAAATGAGTGCGCGTCGCGGCTCGCTGTTACCGCGGAAAACCAGCCAGTAGTGCGCGAATTAATCGCGAGTCACGACTCGTCCATTTGCCAACGGCACGTTTGTTCGCCTCGTATTCGTATGACGTGTGCGTCGTGAATAGTAGCCGCGCGGCTAGTCAAAAAGAGCCGTACCACACGTCGAGCGTGTACGTAGAAATGAGAAAGTTGCTGCCGCTGCGGTGAAGACTGAAAACAACGCAGGCGAGTCAGCCAGCAGGCGGACGGTCTCAGTACTACGCGAAGGTGTTCCGACGCAACAGTCGTAGCAGTACGCCGAAAGGAGTGCACAAGGGAGTCACAGCTGCTCGTGGGTAAGTAGGACACGCATTTCCTCGTGGATGATTCTCTTTTGCGTAGGGGAACTCGCGTGGCACACATCGTTCAGACGTAGTAGCGAACTGGTGTGCTACCTGGAGGATGCCGTCCCGCGATCTCTTTACGCGCTTTACTCCTAATGCGAAACGTGCACACGAGAAACCGCGAAACAGTGGCCACAGAGCACCCACCCCAAGACACTAAAATCGTCGCGGGGCCCTCGTCGTGGCTCACGGCTTGGCTCGGGCTGGCTTTGGTGGGGTGGTTGGAGGTGCGGACAGTGGTTGAGAGGCTGGTGGGGTTGGAAATTGCGTGGTGGTGGGTGCCCGCCGAGGTCTCGGAGGCCCCTCCGTGGCATCTCGCTGCCTCTAACCCGTCGAGGTGGGGGTGTAAACAACAGCCCTGCCTGTGTGCCTCTGTTGGCTCTACTCTGTCCTCCGTTTCGCTTCTGCCCTGCTCTCGCCTCTGCAAACTCGCCACGATCTTTTTCCTACTTCCTCTCCATGTAACATCTCCCGATGCGCGACCGAAAGACCACCAAAGGAAGGGAGAGACGCAGGGTAAAAGGGAAAGAGAGGGAATATCCGTCGAGAGAACAAAGCACCAGCCTCGCGGATCTGTGCTATTTTCTCGCGTTCTCCATACCACGGATCTCCAATATGGCCGATGCATCATCAAATCTGCTGACGTGTAACCTTGCCCACCGTCGTTTCGCCTCGCCTCGCCTCGCCTCGCCTCGCCACGCGTCGCGTTGCGTCGTCTCGTCCCATCCCGTCCCGTCCCGTCTGTACCTAACTGCCCGACACGCTCGCGCATTCGCGTTCATACAAACCGTACTGACGCTTGCTTAACCCTACACATCCATTCTTTATACGATTCATCGTTCATGGAGTACAAATATCAATTTGTGTATCCCTTTTCGAACACTTTTTATTGCGCGAGCGCGTGATTTTTATCCTGGGTGCGTGTAAAAAATGCGTCAGATTGCACAATGCCCCAGCGAGCTATTCCGTTCCGCGTACGGCTCCCCTCGATATCAAAGCCAAGCCTGTGCAGTTATGCGAGACATCTAGATAGAATTCCTCTAGAAACCACGAATGTCCGGACATGCTCTCTTCGTTTTGTGTACAAGCGAGGGAGATAGATAGAGATGTGTTGAGCCTTAAGAGAATCGGCGCCATTACGACATGCGCGTCTTGCAACGGTACGTCGGCGAGGCTGACCGGTCAGTCGTACACGCCATTCCGCGTAAGCCGAAAAACGCATTCGTGGTGCGTCCGTTTCTGCGTGTTCGTACTGTGGTAATTGTTTTTTAATTAAGTCGTGCTACCACCCACAACGACTTGCAGCCACGGAGTAATCGTCCGTTCGACACGGCACCCTCCTCGATGCGTCGAAAGGAGGAGAAGTGCACGGGTAACCTAACCTCTCTCTTTCATTCTCTCTCACTCCCCCATTTTCTGTTCCTTCCCTACCACGGGTAGATCAAGGGCGAGAGTCATCGGTGTGTCCCACTTCGTCTGCCACGATGTCTGCTTCGTATGTTCTCTCCCGATATTTCGCGTTCCCCTCTCCGGGGAGTTCCCAGTATGTCGAGGTTCGTCTCCCTTCTTTCTTGACAAGCCCCTACCCCTTCGAGCTTACGGCTCACGCTTACGCACCTACACACCGAACTATCGTTCCTTCCCGTCCTATTCTCGCGTTGTTCTGCGTGTTGTTGGCGCGTGTGAGAGAAAGAGAACGCGAGAGTCTCGGGGTCTATTTCGCGGTGGGTTCCCGTTTTCCCACCTATGGGTTCCCCCCTACCCTCATCGTGTTCCTACCCCCTACCCCCGTGGGGACACCATCGTTGTGGAGTGGGGTGCAATCCTGGGCCACTTCGACGACTATCCTCCCTGCTCCCAGATCCCTTTGAGGTGGGGGAGGGGGTGAAGTGGGGGCTACCTCATCCCCCACCCCCACATACCAACACATGGTCAAGAGGTCTGAAGTTAAGACTTCGACGGCGGAGATGGTAAGACGATGCCTCGAGCTTCAACTTAGGGAAACAAGCGTATTTGCTGTTACACGAGATGTGAACCGTTTCAGAGACAAGGGGGATATAAGGGTGACGGATTGGAGGGGGGGGGGCGTGCAAATTCATAGCCGGGTACCAACACTCTCTAAATCTTTTCAGTAAATAGAAAGCTGATACGCTGACAAGGTCAACCTTAATCTTGACGTTTTAATGTGATTTACTAGTACATACCCATTTCGTAGCACATACATACGACACATGGAGTTTAGCGGTACATATAAAATACATGCGTACATATTTACGTATGAATACCTCATGTTTGGAGAGATACACGCTACGCGTACGGAGCACGTGCTGCACATACTTTCGCATGGCAATTGTATAGCAACTTTCTCGCCACGTGTAGGATATTCGTACTGAATACTGTTAGGGGGATATACCTACGTATGGATGTGTAGGGTAAATGCTAGAGCTTGTACTATTCACGTATCCGAGTACTCAGAGCACTTATAACTTGAATTTTGATTCCTTGAATATCCGCACATAAATCTGACTTCTTGAATAGCCGTATCTAAATTGAGCGATTATACGAGTACACGGGCATAAGTGTAAAAAGTATTGGACATCCTTTAAAAGCAAATAACATTTTTAAAGGTAGACCAAACGACTTGAATTTTTTTGAAATGTTAGAAGAATTAGTTTACTAATTTATACGTAAAACATTTCATTTTATCTGCTATTGGTCGCAATTGCGAAGAAAAAAGTAAAGGTTACAATTTTCAAGCCTTTTATCACTGCCCATAACGAAAATTTGAAACATGCTTTTTATAAATATAAATATTTTAAATTGCAGTTTCTTACAATTTTTGCTGTTTTCAATCAATTATTTTTCGTATCAACGTTGATCGATTTCGATGAAAAATTGTGTTCAAACCTCTGATTTGTAATTTTTAAAGTCTCACAGTACAGTAAAGTAGTGTTGCGATATAAGTGAAAACCTCAGGTCCGAATCTGTAGTGTCGAACGTAGAATGTGTATCGGTTACACAATACTACTCCAATGACAAAAATTTTTTTATTTTTAATTGGCGATAATATGTCTTTTAAAGTGCAAATTTACATAAGCAAATACGCACCAAGTTACGTCACATTTGGTCTGATTATAATCAAATAAATATCACAAATATTATTGGTAACTTTTACCAAATATTGGTAAAAGTTTCATAAGAAAAGAATGAAAAATAAAAAAGTTTTACAATTGGATTTATTGTTTCAAGATCGATGCTTTTGATGTTTGCCGATTACTTGACTTTCAGTCTCTCTTTATCATTCACTGTCTTTGTTGCGCCTGAAACTTGTTACATATTGTCAATTAAATTAGTAAATATGATCTAAATTATATCGTGTTTGGTATCGTTTTTATCAGAACAATGGTCACGAATATGTTGGTAAAAGTGTCATGAAAAAATAACAACAATGAATAACAAAAAAATGTTGTCATTGCATTAGTATTGTCTCATCAATATACAGTCTTGTTTCGATATGAAGCGAAGGCTCTTAGTTGAAAATATACAATTGGAGTGGTAAGTATGATTATTTTATTGTATTTTATTTTATTTGTATGAAAAATACAAATTTGTTTTGATTTCGTTTTAGACAAATAGAATATATATTCGACAAATAGAATTGAAAAGTTACCGATATTTACAAAAAATTTTAATAAAAAGGTATGCGTATCCTCTTGCCTTTTTACCGAGTATAAGTAGTAAGACACTGTTTATCTTTATGAGAAAATTATAAACTAATATTATCAAGCATTCTAATAGTTTTTAATACCTCGAGCGATGAAGATAACAATTGAAATTACCAAAATAATTTCCACAATGCTTGAAGATTATTATACCTTTCCTCAAATTAGGGTCAAATTCTCTCATTGTGTTCTTTATAAAAAAAAACAAACATTTTAATTTTTATGTTGACAGTTTCTTCGTGTATGGCGAGCTTTGTCACTATACATATTTGCCTTTATCGTTAATGTCAAAGTATTCCATATAAAATTTGTATATAAGAGCAATGATAAATCCTTGGTTTACTTGATCGAATATTTGTTATCAGAGGTGTAGGTAAAATTGACAAGGTCCAAGAAAAAATGATTGTGATCGGTTTTAAAGAGAATAATATTCAAATATTTAAAAATATTTGGTACAATTCGGAGCTTGGACTTTATTTACTGTCTTAAAGAGAAAATAGAAAAAAATGCTTTTGTTTAGAATTCATTTTAAATGTTGATCTCTCTATTTGTAGGCCTAGAAGTGTGCGAACTTTGAAATTTATCTAGTTCATTGGTACACGATATATTGATTTCCAATTTGTTTTTTGCATTTAGCAACACGATCGTGTATAAACATCGTGAACTAGCTTTGCTTCAGGAACAGTGTCCAGCGAAGATAGATTAATGTATTAGAGAATAACTATGCGTTCTATGAAACACGGGATCTGTTGAAACCATTCGAACTTACGTAGGTCGATGCACTTCGACAGCAGCACTCATGCGTCAAAGTGAGTGCAACTAATGTATATCTAACTACCTACTATCAACTTTTCAATATCCTACTTCTTATTTTTTCCATGGAGTTCGCAATCACGTTTCGATCAATGAAATTTCACAACACTTTTACGTAATTATGTAGGGTGGAACATGTAACTGGAACCACTTCGATTACTACGTAAGACGTAAGTAATGATTTTAGTGAAAAATATTTCAAATGCGATCCAAATGGTTTCAAGGAGGGTATAATTTGACTGTTGTATACGTCGCGTGTCTGTACGTAGAGGACATTCATAAGTAAGTAAGAAGCAATTTTTAAAAACTAGAATAAGCTGAATGTATATCTGAGAACTGTTTTCTCTTACCATAGCTAGTTTTTGAGAAGTATATAGTTTTGAAAGAAAACAAATGTTCAACTCTAGGCAGGGGTACCACGAACCATATTTTTGGTCTGGGTTAGGTATTAATCGATCAAATTTCTTTGATAGCGATTTAGTAATTTAGTAATTAGATTGCTCCCACCGGGAGCAATTGAAGTTTAAATATTTCCTAAACTAATGTCTCGTAATAAAGGATTCATGATTCTATTTTTAATAAACTATACGCCCACTTATAAAAACACTGATCAGATCAAATTATGTTTTTCTCGAAATCATGCAACGCTGATTTGAGGTATTCATTAAAATAATTACTTGCGCAGTAACCGAAGTGGTTCCAATTACACATAAATATTCGGTCACTCTTAAAAAGACGATAAATTATTTAACATTGGACCCTACGACTTGGATTTTTTTAAGAACTTAGAACAGTTGGCTTACTACAGGACGTAAAAAATTTGTTTGAAAAGATTGTAATTGGTAGTGATTGCAGAAACAATACTAAAAGTTGTATTTTACAACTTTTTTATGTAGGAGCCTATATTGATAATTTAAAAATTACGTTTCGTAGATCTGTGTAAATTATACATATTCCGATAAAACCAAAATCGGTTGATGCGGAAAAAAAACGACACACATTGGAAGATGTAAAAATTCTTAGATTGATTATAGTTGAACGCCAAATATCGCGAGAAACTGCAATTTTCACCATCTTTAAACTTTGTAGCTCATTGCAATGTTGATCAATTTTCATGAAATTTTCAGATTATGTATAAATGATACAGATTTGCAAAACCTATTTTTTGTGACTGGAACAGAGACATGTGGTGACGCTGAACGCCTATGTCGACCATTCGCGCCAGAACGTAAGCGTAAGAGTGGGGTCAGTGATGGGAATACTGGCGCTTTTCACGCGCATGCGCGGCGATTTTAGCCTCAGTCAAGTACGAAAATCGGGTATCTTGGTCGCCCCGCTAATTTCGCAAAATTTATTATGATTTGATTTTGTTCAGTTAACCGAATTGACACCTCTGTAGCTCCTTTTCCAATATTAGCAGTCATTATTTAATTAAATATTAACTTACCTGAAATTCTCGCAGCCCGCTCTTCTTTCGCGCTTCGTGTCGTAACGGTCGTAACGGACTCCGCTAGACGTTCCCGCTAATAATGGTTCCCCACTACTTTCGCCCCAATAGTACCCCACAAACTTCGGACGTAGCTTCGGTGCTGCCGAAACTCGCGCATTCGCGTGAAAAGCGCCAGTATTCCCATCACTGAGTGGGGTCCGCAGCCTGGCGTCTAGAGTGGGGTCTCGCAGTCCGCATACACCCCACTGTCGAAAATCACTGCCATCTCCTGATGGACGGACGGTACTTGGATGTTCGCTTAACTCACAATCAGATCAGGGCCAAAATCGCCACAGTATCCACATACATACAGTGGCGTGCAAAAGTATCCGGACACTCCTTAAAAACGAATAACTTTTTCAAAATTAGATGATACTTCGCTTGATCACATTAGTTTTTAGTGCAATATTCGAAGTGAACAGAGAAACATTTCTCCTAACGGACGAATTTATTAAATTTTTGTGTATTTTAATCTTAGTTATATAATTAAACAGTTATGTTATACAATACTTTATACATAGTCTATACATAATTCATAGTTCAGTTATTTCGTCTAGTTGTTCATTCAATGTAAAGTGTATTATAATTGTTTCAAATAATTCTGTATAATAATGTCGGAAATATTTCCAAGTAAGTTTAATTTGTTCATTTCATTGCCATCAGATTTTTCTGTTTACGGAAGATTAATTATTTCTACTTTTTATTTTTTGTTTCTATTTTTATCTTTATTTTGGTATTTGTAGATAAGTATTGCTTTAAAAATGAAGACCTTTTTAATGTATGGCGCAGTATAGAGTATAGACGATCCGAACAGGAAAGCAATTGCTGTTTCTGGTTTTATATTTAACACAATAATTGAAGTGAATATTGATGAAGCATAGACAAAATCAACTTTTTTATGAACGTCAATATAAAAATTTTTTTTTTATAAAATATCAAGACCACCCTATTTTTTTAATTGACGATAGAGTAAGTTTTGGTAACAGACAAAGAGATTAAATCATAAAGACATTAAAGACACACTGTCCTGACTGGGACATTTCGCGACTTTGAAAACGGGCAGAAGCTCAACTACATCCACATTAACCGTCTTGTCTTCTGCGAATTGGTCGATCATACATAGTAAGAATGCAGAGAAGGGAAAACCTAAGAAAATCCGGAGAAATCAACGTCGAGATTATAAATTGGGGATAGCTTATGACACGGTCACGGATTTACATTTTGGATATAGGCACGTAGATGCAATTTGCAACGGAGGGCCGACAACTGTTGTATGGTGAATTTATGGGACCGGACATATTTTGCAATTGTTCATATTGTCCAATATATTTTCAACGAGACAATGCGACTTGCAGTGTCCCTTTCTTTACTATTTACTCTCTTTGTCTGTCACTAAAACTTACTCAATCGTCAATTAGAAAAATAGATATGTATGTATAATCAGAAAAATTTTGATCAGAGAAATATTACAAATATGATGGTAAAATTCTCATAAAAGATTAATTAAAAATGAAAAAGTGTCGTCATTGCATTACTGTTGCCTCACCGATGTTATGTACCTGACCTATACATAATGACAATACACCTGTATATGATCCGAATTATATCGTGTTTGGTATCATTTTAATCAGAACAATGTCACAAATCTATTAGCAAAAGTCTCATAAAAAAATAAGTAATAATAAAAAAGTTATTCCTTGGTAATACATTGTGAGGACGCGCGAGTCTTTGAACTGTGCCGCCGACTGCGACTCTTCGCGTCTCTTTCTTTCCCATACGCTATCCTTCCTCACGCACGAAACTTTAATTGTCTATTACACAAGTAAATATCATCGGAATTATATCATATTTGGTATGATTTTTATTAGAAAAATGCCACAAATATAGCCATCGAAGTCCCATACAAAAATAATGAATAATAAAGAAGTTGGAAATTCGGATTAGTGTGGTCTCACCGATATACCCGATCCGCATGGTGTCATATTTTTCGGCGACCGAAGCCTCTCGAGCTTCACGGCCCCTCAAGGGGGTACACCCCGTACTAGTGGGGATATCTCCGGGACATTTACGTGCGAGTCATTTGAGACATTTATCGATGAAATACTGTATGTCCCTTCTAATGAAAATGATACCAAATATGATATAATTCCGATGATATTTAAGGTAAAGGCACCAGTAGTTGACCAGTTAAAAGAAGTTTTCCACGCGAACAATAGTAACCACTTGCTCTGTCATCAAATAGCGAGAGTCAATACCTGAAGACACTCTTTAAGTCTTCTAAATTATGTAACAAGACCACTTTTTAAAAAAAGTTTAGTTACACAAATTTAAAAAAACATATTTAAAAATTCAGTAATTGCTTCAGAAGTTGACCACTCTTAAAAATGAAAAACCTAGTAATTGACCTTCTGTTCGTTAGTAGTTGACCACTTATAGTAGAAAAAAGGTTAAAGCAATAATGTTAGAAATCATTTTAGTATCATTTAGTTTCAACAATTACCAGCACAAATTACAATTAAAGAATAAAATAAGAAATAAATCAAATCAATTCAAGAACAGAGTAGATGTTGCTAGTCAATATTTGACCGTGGATGCAATCAATACTTGACATGTATGCTACAAAATTTAGAGTTATATTTTGTACTCCTAACAATCTTAGATGTAAAACGGACACATTGTAAATCGTAAACAAATTTAAATAAGTTACGTCAGTAATTGACGTTGATTTATTGACGGGTCAACTTCTGAAAATTGTTCAAATAACAATATTCAGAATTTGACCCCCCAATAAACTATTGCTTTTGAGGTTAAAATAACAAAAACGATGCATTTATCGCTTATAAAGCGCTGTGAGAATTTAAAAAGTAAATAATTCAGTCGTGAGAAGTTCACAACGTATGGATTTTTTACCTGAACCGTACAGCTGTCCTTAACAGAAACGTTAAGGAAATAGAAATGTATCGGCATATTACTTACCTTAATGAATTTAGACGTCCGTTGTTACTATGCATATTTCACTTCGCATGTAATTGTTTTAAAATTTAACCAACAGATAGTGTGGCATTCGAGGTTTACTTTCATCAAAAGTGCACAACTTATAATAACCTTATTTTTTATGTTTTTATAAAAACTGGTCAACTACTGGTGCATGGTCAACTACTGGTGCCTTTACCTACTTGTGTAATGAACGATGGAAGTTTTTTATTGGCATTACATTGTACGGACACGCGGGCCTTAGAACTTTGCCGGTGGCCCTGGCTCTTGTCGTCTCTTTCCTATATGCTGTCCTTCTTTACGTCCAAAACTTTCATCGTTTATTGCACAAGTAAATATCATCGAAATTATATCATATTTGGTATTTTCATTAGAAAAATTCCACGAATATGTTCGTGAAAGTTCCATAAAAAAATAATAAAAAATAAAGAAGTTTTATTATTGCACTAGTATTGTATCACCGATACGCTATTTTTTGTTGCGCCTTCGGCCGCGCGGTCCGTGTTTGCATGCTGTCCTTTTCTTCGTTCGGCGCGGTCGACACGGTCACGAAAGAATAGTGTTCCTTCGCGATCTAAGTCCCGACAGAGAATCCAGAAAGGACTTAGATCGAGGAATTACCGTACATATATTATCATAAACATGTTTATAATGTCTCTGGTTTCGGTATCATAGCAGTTGTGGTACTGCATATCAGTTTCGATATTTGCTAACATAATATCGATAATAAAATAATACTGGTTCTGAACCTGTGCTCAAAACTACTTTGAAAATTAAAATAAAATAAGAAAACCAGAAAATTACAGATAAATACCGGTATTTTTATATAACGATATGACGTTATACTGATATTTTTGTATTTCGGTTTCTATAAAGGTTTCGACGGTACAATTGAAAAATATAGGTATAATACCAGTATAATACCAGTATTTTACATTTAGGTAGAAGTCCCTTTTTTATACGAGTTACCTGATACTCACTCAACTATCATTCGGATATCCAAATAATATTCTCCGACTCAAGTTCGGATACTCAAGCACTCACAAGGATACATATTTAAGTTACACATGCCGCATTATTTAAGCCTATGTGAAAAATAGTTCTCGGAAAAATATTTGGAGCCTATTTTATCGGTCATTGTTCATATTCGAGGGCTATATAGATAGGAAATAAGTAGGTGTTGAACAGTAACATATTTTTTAAATTGTGTCTTGCAATGGGAAATTTAGTTGCATAAAAAATACCAGAAGAAGTGATTTGTTAAATAATTGCAATTTTTCTTACTAATTGTTAATACATTCTCATTCTGGCTCGTACGAGTGAGATACGTGTGTTTGGATCATTTGCTTTTCGTCATTTAACAATAATTATTCAGTTCATAATTAAATACATTATTCAATTCTCATGCCAAGGGAAATATTCGGGCTTGTATTATGGTGGATAACATAAGCTTCTGCAACATTCTGAACTATAACACTGTGTTAGATGTCGTTAGTTGGTTTTTCAATAGTCAAAAGAAGTACTCCACGTTCTAGCGGGACAAAATACTAATCACCACTAGATGGTAGAGAATACCTCGCGGCTATTAGAGAGTATAATGTTATTATACATAAAAGAAGTAGGAATATTTCCCTTCGCACAAGATAGAAAAATATTACGAATTTGATAAGCATTGTTAAATGGAAAAAAAACGAAAAAGTTCAAAAGCACGTATCTGGCATTTTGCTTCATAGATCACACCTACGAATTAACATAAAAATAGATTAACAATTAAGAAGACAAATTGCAAAATAATTAAAATTTTTAATGTATTATTTGAACAAATGAAATTTTTTTAGCATTTTAAAAAAGATTTGATTGTCTTACATCCTCCAATTTCCAGAACATCTACAAAAAATGTGTTTTTAACCACTAACTTTAAGCTATTTTTACTCCTTCAATGTGAATGATGGCTGGTAAAAAAAATACGCCCCAATATTTATTATATAACGGTTACTCATGCTTGTATTCGAGTACTTGTACTTGTATCCGAGTACTTGTACTTGTATCCGATCATCGAACCATAATTACGAGATTACAACGGGGGTTACAACGGGGTTATGACTGAGGTACACCGGGTTTCAACGAATAGTCCGAGTTCTCGGATACACGAGTAGTAAGAGCTCTATCTTGTGTTTATTATCCACTTGTCAAATCTTCTTGTTAAATGTAGTTGATTTGTATAAGTTAATGACGCAGTATGTATGAATATACATACATATATGTACATATATTGTATGTACATTTATTTATTTATATAACGTATATTATACATATATCTTTTTGTTTTTTCATTTTGTAAGAACATGTTGCTTATTAACGAAATAACAAAATGTTCTCTCTGCACGTGCCTACAAGATGGTTATTCGTTTGGTTTTCAGATTTAATTCTCGTGGAAGATGAATTTCACACCCTTTCCCGGCTTTCCGGCAGGCTCGCTACCGACGGGCACGGTTCATCAGTTTGCAACCGCTAAATTCGCTCAGAACCTGCCGACTGGGGGTCAAGTTGTCGGCGTTCTCTCTGGTGGTGAGGGTGGCGTTCATTATTTGAGGCCGGTCGATCCGAACGGTTTCGCCGTGGCTCAAGGGGGTAATAATCAGCAGCAGCAGATTATCACGCTTCCCATTACCGTACCTGGGAAAGATGGCACGCAGCAACAGCAAACCGTCCAAATCCAGGTGGTCAATCCCAGTGTATCGCAGAGCGGAAACAGCGGTGACCAGCCGAAATATCACTTGGCCCCCATCTCTTTGGGACAATTTCCCCAGGGTGCTGCAACAGTGCTCACCGTCGCGTACAGCCAACAAGGCGCGGATGGGGTGCAGATTCAAGTACAGCCACAAAACACCGTGGCCACCACGCAAACGTAAGGCTTGGCGTTTGTTTTGTTTTACTTTGTTTCATTTTCTACGACTTTCCATCGGACATTGTATAAAACATTATTATTATTATTATTATTATTATTGTTATTATTTTTATTATTATTATTATACATTATTCATCATAGCAGGTTCGCTTTACGACAAATAATATCGAAAATATTATTTTATTCATAATTTTACATTTTAAACAAATACTTCAAACTACAACTCAATCATAGAGAAATTAAACAAGATTATAATTTTATAATTTCTACAATATTATAACTTAATAACGCTTTATGCAAAGTCCATGTCTAAGTAATGTCATTTTTAATACTTACTAAAATAATCGCGTGTATACATTTAAACCAGATTTAGTGTATATGTACATATGTACATAATTTCTTCAGTATGTACATAATTTCTTCTTTAAATATATTACTATTTTGCACTTCGGTTTCAGTTTCGGTTATAATTCGGTTCTTTTATTCTGTTCGGCCAAAGAACATAGATACACAATGTACACATAATACACATGTAGGTACATTGTCACCGATCCCGTAAACATAGCATCCGCAACTCTAAAGGCCCAATATACGTTGAAACATGAAATAAAGTAGTACTTGGAAGGAATGCGAAAGGAATTCGCAAAGAAACCGTCCGATTGGTCAGCCGCGCAAAGTTGAGTCACAGGCTTCTCGCTATTTGTTGACAAGATTATCACTACTACTTCAGGTGTATCGCGCCGTGTGTCTGTGAACTTCGCGCCCCTTGCGCCTATACCGTTTCGAGTACCGTTTTGGCTGTCGTCAGTACATAATATGTAATTCGGAATTCGGTATCGACGAATCAGCATCGGAAGCAACGGTCATCGTTCCAGGAGTCACAGTTCCGCATTAGTTGACAATGAAAGTCAGTGTAGGATCGAAGAAGACGATCGATTTGTGAGACTTCGTCGCCGCTGCCGCCACCGGTAATCGCCGCGGCGATTTACTGATCGTCTTTGAAACATATACAGGGTGTCTCAAAAATGTCTCGCTTCCTTCAAAGGGGAGGTTCCTGAGGCCATTTGAAGCGACATTTTCCTTTGCAAAAATGGCCGTTTCGACTTATATACACACACTTCATAATTACCGAAAATACAAATTTCTTTACATCAATAATAAGTTCTCCCCATATTATTAAAAATTTATTCGTAGATAAGTTCAACTGGTTGGCACCAAAGCATAATTATATTATAAATAAGAAAAGAAGTTCAAACTTCGTACTCAAAGCCCTCTCTTAGTGTGGGATACAGTGTTTCATTGGTTACAAAGAACCGAAACCGATTCGGGTTAAGATTACACTCCCTGTTTTAAAGCTTTCCAAGCTTACCGGGTTAACGGGTTGGCCATCTAGTAACCGGTTCTCGAAGCTACGCGGGTTACAGCGGGTTATTGAGAACCGAATCCGATTCGGGATAGGTTTTTGATCCCTGGATGCAAGAATCAGTGCCTCGGCTCAGTTGGTGAACGAAACCCGAGTAGTGAGACTGTTGCAGATCAAGAGAAAACTAGGATATAATGCAGTATAACACACAAAATTATGAGCTGTGATTTTAGCGAGTGGGAACGAGGGAGGAGAAAATCCTGAATATCAAATTTCAATGGCGGTTCTTTATTACTTTTTGACATATTAATGAAAAACTGACTGTACGGTACATTCAATTCTGCCAATACAGGCATATTGATAACATAATTAACATAATCTGTATATTACATATATATAACATAATCCGAGATATTTAATGTTAAATTGTTGAATGTGAAAATCGTCAGAGTTTCTGACGCGAAAAAAAATAACCAAACCAATACCAATCTTGCTACTTCGCAAATTGGTATTGGTCGGATTAGTTTTTCTAGAACCAGCGAGTTATCGAATGCGAAAATCGCCAGAGATAATTAATCGTAATTATTTATATTGTGTAGATTATAGGTATACATACCGCGACAGTGTATCTAATGGATGAACTCAGAAACATCTTTTTTGACAGTTTTGCATTAATAACTTAAAAAGTAGTAAAGACCCGTTATTGAAATTTTATATTCAAAGTTCTTTCTTCCTTACCCGCCCCTCCTCAGAATCTGAGATCATGAATCAGTGTGGGTCATACCGCATTACAGCCAAAAATCAGAGAAGATGGAGATAGACAAACAATTTTGGAAACTTTTTGTGGAGAACTTTAAAGGTCATTACGCACTGTCGATCAGTCGTCGGCAACCAGGTTGCCAGCAATCACTAGGTACGAGAAAACATGTGAGTTCGTACTGAATTGGTCATAGCGAATAACAATCGCGTAACGGCTCCAAAGGAGGAAGAACCCCGAATATAAAATTTCAATGGCGCGTCTTTATTATTTTTTGAGATATTAATGAAAAATTACCCAGAACAATGTTTTTGAGTAATGAATTATTAACTTTGTCGATGCTCGCATTCGATAATTCGCTCGCTCCAGAAAAATTAATCAGAATAATACTAATTTGCGATATAGTAAAATTGGTATTAGTCTGTTTAGTTTTTTCGAGTGAGCGAAGCGAGCGAGCAAGTCTCACGAATCCCACATTCAACGATTTAACACTAAGTATCTCGGATTACGTTATATTCATATAATATATAGATTATATGTATTATATGTATAAATTATACCTTATAGTATAGGCAGAATTAAATGTATCATACAAATATTTTTTCATTAACACCACAAAAACCGCACTATATTCAAAACTTTAGTAGTTTTTAAGAAATTCATTGATGCTGGTCAGTATTATTACTACAAAATGACACGTTTTAAGTTTTTAATTTTTTTTAGTTACATATTATGAAAAATTTGTACTATCCGACACAGACACAGAACGATTCCGTTCAGTACCGATGAGACAAACATTCTTAATGTATCTGAATACAGGTGTTTATACTATCGGATCGTAGCAGCATAGTCACATGTCGGAAACTAAACAAAAAAAGTATTATTAAGCCGTGTCCAGACTGACGGAATATTGTATGCAGACAGTACGCGGATTGCACACGTTTATCCTCGGACAATATACAATGTACATATATCGTACGCGGACTATCCAGAGATAACATGCGCAGTATGCGGACTGTCTGTGGACAATTGTCCGTATGTCTGGACAAGGCTTTATACTGAAACAGAACCGCGTCGTGTCTGTACGAGGTAGTATAAATTATATACAGTTATGTATATAATATTAACTACCGTTTACTGCACGTGTGCATGGACCCCACTGAACATTTGCCCAACAGCGAAGGAAAACAAACTTTATTTGGTTTTCAGTGTGATAGATGTTCTGTACAGAAATATTAGGTTAGTACATACTAACAAAGGAAATACCCGAGATGGTCGTTTTCGATTTTAATGTACTGTTGCACGGTGGTAGCATACATGTTTCTAATGATATATGTAAAGTAGTAGTTGTAGATACTTACAAACATTAAAGATATAAACAGATAAAAGTACCTTCAATACGCAGAATTGTGTAAGTACGAAGTGGCAGAATTTCTACGGCAGGGCTACCAGTCAGCTGCCTTAGTAGCTTTTATAGTTAGCCAACAGTGGCCAACAGTTGGGAGTTAGTTGGGATCAGGGATGCCAGCGTAGAGCCTTTGAGTTCCCCCTCCACCATCAAATACCCCTTTCACAACTCCCTGCGCGAAAGAGAGTGAAAGAGAATTCCCTATCGTCGCCAATGTTGCTAGAGGCGAATGGAGTCACATTCAGCAATAGAAAGGGAAGCAGTTTGAGGGGTATACAATATACAAACCCGCCTGGCATCCCTGGTTGGGATCAGTGATGTTACAAAAGTGCAAGATTTCTTGCGCATGCGCGGCGATCAGCCTCAGTATAGTAAGATTCTCGATAAAATGGGGTACCTTGAGCAACCCGCAGAATTTTTAAAAATTGATATGATTTGATTCTGAAAAATGAATGTATAACAAGTGTATTTGTATATATAAAATATTAGAAATAGCTTACCAGAAACTAACAGGACAGTCGTCTCGTTCCGCGTCGCGTCTCTCGTCCTGCCAATAATACCGGTACATTCCCGCCAATAGAACTGCCTCAGGGCTCTGCTACCGCATCGTAGATACGTTATTGTTTGACGCTCATGCGCAAGAAATCTTGCACTTTTGTAACATCACTGGTTGGGATACAGTAGTGCTTTTGCCTACAAATTCCCAACGGCGATGAAAAAATGATTACAATTTGCTAACGAATATCCAACTATTTATTTATTTATTCAACAAATTGTTTTTTGCATTTTCGTATTTATGAATATACTCGCAATTTGTTACTGTCGTGCAATGTCGTCGCCCATCAAAGTTTTATTTTGTGCAGCCTTGGAATTCCTTTCTTTCTTTAAGGTTTTCCCTTTTACGAGGGAAAGGCATGTCTGTTACACTCGATTTTGGAACGACATTGTGGAGGTCGTAGTGCTCATATAGTTTAACAATACACTTCTGGTTTTTCAAAATGAGCTTTCGTTTTTTAAATATTTTGATTTAAATTTGTTCACGTAACTAGTAACCCAAATCGTCGCATCTGCACCCAAGAAGTCTCTGTAGTTACGCCGCGGCGGTAGCGTATCAGCTTGAATACTACGCAGGCAGTATGGGTTCAAGTCCAACGTGGGTATGAGGTTTTTCTTTTCTTTTTTTCCAGTTGGCCTTTCGTATTATAATAACGTATGCCCTACATTGGGTATGATCGTTTGGCCAACCAGTATTGCAACAAAGCCCCAACAAACTGCCAACCATAAATGCTACTATGGTGGAGGTCATCGTATCAATTCCCTGTTGTTCACAATTTAAAACAGTTTTTTTGGAGTTTCACTTATGATAAAATATTAACAACGTATATATATATTTGTTGAAAATTATATAGCAAACTTTCAGAATTACCATGAACTCTTTGCAACCGTCCGCGACACGTCAAAACGAAGTGTTGTATTGGATTACATTGAATTAATCTCCATTAATTTCAAGTTTCGATGAATACAAATATGATGAAGTATGCCTAAAGTGCCGCCAAATTAATTTCAAGTTTCGAAATATTTGTTAATGTATACCAAATAGATTTTCCTGTAAAGAAGTAAAAATCAAGAAATATGCATTAACAAACAATCATTTATTCAATACTTTTGGTGCCGAAGTTTTTTGTGTTTTAAGCGTATGTACGATGATTACCATCCCGAATCATGTCGTAATGATAAGTGAAACTACAAAAAATTTTTTTACTTTTGAACAACCGGGACATTTGACCCGATGATTTCCAGCTTACTAACCTCGCTACCACCTAACTTTGTCAATACTACATTGTTAGCGGAACTCTGTCATTTCATACTTATACTACGTATTGAAGGTACATATGTAACTTTCATTTGTTTATATCTTCAATGTTTTCACCATTGTGGAAAAGTACATTAAAATCGAAGCCGTCCACCTCGGGTCCTTCCCTTATAAGCTTGAAGTTTTTTTTTACAGTTTAACTTGATTTACACATAAATGTAATATGAATACAAGATTATATTTTTTATTTACATGTTTAATATTCATTTTTATTAATTAATGTATGTATGGGCTATGCTGGTCAATGTTGGAAAAAGGAGAAACTAGAAAAAAATAAAGATTAAACTTATAAAAAGATTTAGATGGAAGGGAGAAATACTAAAAGGTTAAATCTTTCTATGAACGATGATAACGGTATAGACAAAATAAAAAATTAATGCAATATTTCCTACCAATATTTTTGTGGTCTTTGGGCCTATTCGGAATATTTCGGATAGCACTCACCCAAAGAATATAACATACATATAGAGGTATGGGCAATGGTAGTCCAAGATACATACCTTTTTTATTTTTATAGATTTAACTAATAATACTACGTATCTTGAAATAAATATTTCACCCCACATTTTCATTTTGAAATAATTATTTCTGAAATGACCGTCATTCCCCCCATTCTCCCCTGCAACCTAGACCATATTATGGTCTACACATGTCGTATGGGTCGCATGATTATGATACATTCGAGATTCCGATATGTTCGTATGTGGTCATATAGTTTCGGGATCCCAAAAAGACTTAGGCAGCCGGATAATTTCGAGATCCTGAGACGTATCATACTTTTGAATGCTCGACAATCGGGAATCCCGCACATCTGTGATTAAGACTCTATCTCTCTAATTAGTTCTCAGTCAGTACGTTTGGAATCTCGATACTTTCGGGATCTCGATATGCTCGTATGCAGTCGGATACATTCAAGATTCCTACGAGTTTCATACTTTCGAGAGTCCGCACGATTTCGCTCGAGTTTCCCCGACCCAACCCGAACCCGAAATGTCGAGAACTCGCACATCCCTGTTTTCCGTTCATATTGCATCACTCGATGGCTGCTAAGGAGAAAATTTCTGCCAAATTTCAGCCCAAAGATATTTAAAACAAATTGACGACCACGTTTGTTGCAGCGTCTTATTACGGAATGAATATACCTTTCCAATTACTGTGAAAAATCTGGATGTTTTTGATTTTTATTCTTTTACAGTCTGAATTGACAACAAAAAAATCTAGAAAAATTTTGATATGTACTTCGCAATTACCTTGGCAGACAACGAACAGAAAGTCAGAACTCGGCAGAAACTGTTTCTTTTTTGGTAGGCTGTCGAACGATGCAATATGTGTTGAAGTTGAAACCGGTTTAAGCACAAATTTGACCTTTTTATTCGATCTTTTTAACGAAAATCAACACATTGTGTACAGAACATGTAAATACGAGTACTATTCCTTATATTTTTCGTTGAACTTCATTGTACATAAAGTAATGTCTTTTAATGATGACATATCGTCGGAGATCGGTTCGTGTTCCGTAAAGTTGCTAAAAAGTGTGGAACATTTCCATTAAGTGTATAAACATATCGGAAAAGACATTTGAATCTTCCAAGGATTTTTGAGGGTAGATTAAAAATTTGAAACGATCACTCGTAAAGAAGAGTACATAGTTAAATACAGGGTGGAAATTATAAACCGTTACAGACGAATATCACCAAAAATATTGATTATACGCAAAAATGTTTCAGATGGAAGTTGTTCAGTACCGAGGGGGACATCGTGTGGTGGGACGTTTATTTTTCCCGGTGGTCACTCCAAGGTGAGGTGAAGGTCAACTTTCTTTTTTTAAATGCAATGATATGTTTCTTTATCCACCATCAAATAGTGCGTTTTAAGATGAGTTCAATTATGACTCAAGGTCATTCAAGGTCAAACTTGCAGGGAAATGCAGAAAAGGTGTGATCGTTTTATTTGTACTTCAGTTTAGTACGTGTTCAAAATGATTACCTGTTACTTCAATGCACTTAACAATTCTTTGTTTAAATGATTCTCTAACTTTGCTCAACATTTCAACATTTATCTTAGCACAAGCTTCGCATATTCTGACTTTCTTGTTTTCACGCGTCGTAGGCTTAATGGACATTACGCAGTTTTTAAGCACAGAATCTGAACGGAGAAAACGCTGTTCTAGTCTTCTAAATGCTATATGCGATTTCGATGTCGATCTGGGTAGCGT
The DNA here is from genome assembly GCA_913789915.3 of Sphecodes monilicornis. NCBI lineage: Eukaryota > Metazoa > Arthropoda > Insecta > Hymenoptera > Halictidae > Sphecodes > Sphecodes monilicornis. The sequence continues at coordinate 1,107,137 of OU565287.1, forward strand.
TGTGCACACAAATTAGCAGCCATTCTGTAATTTTTCCTGCATTCTCCTAGTACGATAAACATATCAAAACAATTTTGATACATTTCAATTTTCACCACTTATTTAAGTACTATCGTTCAGCGAAGGATACCTTAGCACGTATCTTGTAGAAGAGCACAATAATACATAAATACTTTTGTTTCCATTTCATTGATAATGACTTTCTTGTTGTCCTGAGTAATGCTGATATTGAACACATGTTATTGTTTTGGTGTGAAAGTTCGAAGGCACGAACTAAAGTGCAAATAAAACGATCACACCTTTTCTGCATTTCCCTGCAAGTTTGACCTTGAATGAACTTGAGTCACAGGTACTTGAACTGATCTTAAAACGCACTACAGTATTTCATCATTAATTGTCGTGAACTTCTATACGATAATTGTGGCAAAACAATCATCCATCCTTCCGCGGGGTATACCCCGTGAGGTCCCGTGAAGCTCGAGAGGCCTCGGTCGCCGAGAAGTGTAACATAATATGGGTCGAGTATATATCGGTGAGACCACTACTAATCCAATGACAAAACTTCTTTATTTTTTATTATTTTTTGATAAAACTTTCACCAACATATTCGTGGCATTTTTCTAATGAAAGTGATACTAAATAAGATATAATTCCGATGGTATTTACTCGAGTAATAGAGGATGAAAGTTTCGGGCATAGGGAAGGACAGCGCATGGGAAAGAAAGAGACGCGGAGAGTCGCAGTCGGCGACACAGTTAGAAGGCCCGCGTGTCCTCACAATATAATGCCAATAAAAAACTTTTTTATTATTACTTATTTTTTTATGAGACTTTCACCAAAATATTTGTGGCATTTTACTGTTTAAAATTATACCAAACACGATATAATCCGGATCATATTTACAATAACTTTCCGTTCATATAATTTTAATAGGAAGTTCGCGGGTCAGGTACATCGGTGAGGTACATAATTAGTAATGCTATGACGACACTTTTTCATTTTTAATTAGTCTTTTATGAGACTTTTACCATCATATTTGTAACATTTCTCCGATTAAATTGATTTATTTTGTTAATTGACGATGATGTAAGCTTTGGTGACAGACGAAGGAAGTAAATGATAAAGAAAGAGACACTGCAAGTCGCATCGTCTCGTTGAAAATATATTGGATGTACGAACAAGGTGGTTTGGAGGGTGAATCACCAATTTCAAATGTTCTTTCTATCAGGCAGGAGTGTTTAAATCTTTATTACATACTGGTGTTGTACAAACTGTGTGTCTACTCTAATGGGATTTCCTACGGGCCCGCGGTGCATGACGTGGTCGGCTGTCGCCTAGGCCTAATTTCGCGGTCCCATCGGACATCTGGCGTTTATGGTACCCACACGAGTTGTAGGACTGAAGGTAAAAAGGTCTAATGGTTAATACGAGCCATAATGAAAACTGTAAAACGTTCGCTAAGACGAGTAAAGATAAACCAATATATGATTGACCAATACCCAGAAGACAAAACGATTAATGTGAATGACGACTTTTGCTATTCGAAAGAGAAAATATGTTTTCTATTTTTTGTATTTCGTAATTAAAAATGAAAAAGTGTCGTTATAGCATTACTAATTATGTACCTCACCGATGTACCTGACCCGCGAACTTCCTATTAAAATTATATGAACGAAAAATTATTGTAAATATGATCCGGATTATATCGTGTTTGGTATAATTTTAAACAGTAAAATGCCACAAATATTTTGGTGAAAGTCTTATAAAAAAATAAGTAATAATAAAAAAGTTTTTTTATTGGCATTATATTGTGAGGACACGTGGACCTTTGAACTGTGCCGCCGACTGCGACTTTCCGCGTCTCTTTCTTTCCCATGCGCTGCCCTTCCTTGCGCCCGAAACTTTCATGGTTCATTACTCGAGTAAATACCATCGGAATTATATCATATTTGGTATAATTTTCATTAGAAAAATGCCGCGAATATGTTGGTGAAATTTCCACAAAAAATTATGGAAAATAAAGAAGTTTTGTTATTGCATTAGTAGTGGTCTTACACCGATATACTCGACTCGTATTGTGTTACATTTCTCGGCGACCGAGGCCTCTCGAGCTTCGGTGTCCGTCCTTCCGTTCGCCAGAGGTCGAAAAATAGTGTCTTCTACACGATAATTGACGCCGGCCGGACCCATGGTGGCGACAATTAACGATGAAATACTGTATTTGATGGTGGATAAAAAAACATATCATTCCATTTAAAAAAAGAATCTTGACCTTCCCTTACCCTGGAGTGTCCACCGGGGAAAATAATAGTCCCACCACATGATGTCTCCCTCGGTATTGAACAACTTTGATCTGAAACATTTTTGCGTATAATCAATTGTAAGCAGCCTTTACGTGTAAGCAGCCTTTATGAGTTGTGCCACTTGAGACGCTGAGATCGAGAGGAGTCGGTCGTCCTCAGTCGGTCTTAGTCAGTCTTAGTCTTTAGTCGTTAGTTGCATACTGTTAGTTTTTTATCTTATAGTATAAATACGTACCTATTTCTCCACAATAAGCGAATAATTATATAAACATACATATTATATCTTCCAAATAAACATCTTAAATACCTTACACAATATTTTTGGAGATATTCGTTTGTAACGCTTTATAATTTCCACTCTGTATATTCCAAAAGCAGATGCAAAATTAACCTCAATGGCAGCAAAAACATTAGAAGAAGATTTTGATGCAAGAACTTTGGAGGAGGAAGTGAAGAACAAAACTCATCTAACAAAAACAAAAATATCAAAGCACGTCGAGCATTTGTGACTAAATAAAATATTGCATCATTAAGGAGTAAAAAAAGTTATATGGTCAAATGAATCGAAAATGAATAGATTTGGACGAAGTTGATGTAGAATTCAACGAAGGAAAAGTTACAAAATGGCAATTGAAAGAGCCTGTAAAATTTGTTAGTTGTGCATTTATGATATGGGGATGTTTTACGTAATACATATCGTTAGATTACTGTGTCGTGTTAAAAGACGAATTAAACAGTGGTCATATAAAGAAATATTTCGAACGTAATTTACAAAAACAATTGGACATATACCAGACTATGACAACAATATTAGTTTTCAATAGGATTGATATCCGAAATACACAGGAAAAATAGTGTAAGAGTGATTAAATTCTCAGTTATTAAAAATTCTCAATTGACCAACACAAAGTCCAGACTTAAATCCAATCGAATAATATGATTATTTCTTGCAATTAAATAAAAAATATCACTCTTCACTACCTTCACTGTAACAATTATGACGCTGAGTAGAGGAACAATACAGATCACAATCTCGAGAATACTGAAACAACCTAGGACATAACAAATATGCAAAAACAATTTGCATTTGTCAGGACAGTCCGAAGTTCTTAAATAAAATATTAAATACATTTCTTGGTTAATGTTTTGGATTGGTAGAAAATACTATAATTAGAGAATTAAATGTGATAGAATCAATATATTAATCGTTTTTTAAGTTCAAATGAATGTAAAATAATGTGCTCCTGAAGTTTTATGTGATCCCGTTTAAATTAACAGATGGTGGTCTCAAAAAATGATAAAATCGGTTCAATTTTGCTCATCACTGTATCATTCACGACAGCTAAACTGACACTCTGAAGGAATGCGAAAAAAATTCGCAAATAAACCGTCTGATTGATCAGGCGCACACAGTTGAATCACACACATCTTGGTATTCGTTGAGAAGATTACCTACTGCTTCAGCTGTATCGCATCGCGAGTCACAGGCTTAAAAGAATTGGTGGAGCAGGAAAGGATTATATCATATCAAAAGAGGCGAAGTGCACTACGTGACCAGAGACACGATACATACTTACAAACGGTGCAACGAGAAAACCGAATGCGAACAAAAGCGTCCGTGTATAAAGAAGGCGAGCTTGTAGCAATGAAACGTAGCCAAATAGCACCCGGTAGTAAGCTACGTTCGAAATATTTAGGACCCTACGAAATTTGTAAAGTCCTACGCGGTGATTGTTATGTTGTTAGTAAAATAGGTGAGCAGGAAGGCCTACGTACGCGATCTACGACAACGTCGCGTCGGTCGATCATATGAAACGATGGGTGATGATCGAGTCTGAGAGCGAGAGTGACCGCGACCAATTCGCGATATCGGGGGGTCTAATATCATGCAGATTGGCCGAGATGTAGGGCCCGAAGATTTCGGTTGGACAACCGTTGCGTGTGTGAGCGCGGGTGTTAGATAATCGCGCGACAACATCACATGAGCAAAGAGTAACGGAAACCAGTGCGAATCGTTTATGAGGACGTTTGTGAGGACACAGAAATCGAGAATCGAGAAACTCCGTTACCCAGCAAGTTCATAGGGAGACAAAGAGAGTGCGCCTTTTAGTATCGGTTTTAGCATAGTTTCATGCTACATTTGTTAGTTTTATCGTTTCGTTATTTCGTTATCATTATTAAACTGTGTACATTTGATTTTTGTTTAAAACCCTACATTATTGTTTACTAAAGCCTTAAAATTGATCAATTTATTAGTTGGTCGGTACTCGACAGCAATTTTTCGTGCTTATATTATTTATATTGAAAATCGTTTACACTAAAAATTACTTTTCGAAATTTGATTTTAACAAAACTAATCTAAACTATTATACGTATACTTCAGAGTAGCCGGCACTATACAGTTTTCCCCTACTTTTCACACATGAATGTATAGGAAAATTGATTGATACTTAATTGGAAAGATTAACGAAAAAGTGTTGTTTTTAATGTAATATGCAAACAGAATTTCCTCTAACTTGATTGTATAGTTTGATTCCTTATAGCTTCTTCAATGCTATACCACTTGACATGAAAAATACGTCAAATATTTGTATAAAAAATAATTTCAGCGACATGAATAATCTTAACATTCTCGATAACATTCTACGCAGAAAATCATTATTATTCGCATTACACTAGATAATGCAGAAACATTTTTCAAAATAGCAGCAAATCGAAGCATTACATTAATCCAGAGAGATTTTGATATTAATATTCCTAAATGTATCGAGATAAAAAGTGAATAATTTAGGTCTCTTTCATAATCACCGGTCTACATAAACAACTTGAAGCTATTACTTCATCTATTCTATACATGCTATTCTTTAAGTATCAATTATTATATGTATACAGTATTTCATCGATATTCGTCGCCACCACGGGTCCGGCCAGCGACGTTTATAGTTCAGATAATACTATTCTTTGACTTGTGCCGAACGTAGAAAAGGACAGCGAAGCTCGAGTGGCTTCGGTCGCCGAGAAGTGTAACATAATACGGGTCGAGCATGTCGGTGTGAAAACAACACCAAACCCAGTGGCAAAACTTCTTTATTTTTTATTATTTTTTTATAAAACTTTCACCAGCATATTCGTGGGTTTTTTCTAATGAAAATGATACCAAATAAGATATAATTGCGATGATCAAATATATAATCGACCCGTATTATGTTACACTTCTCGACGACCGAGGCCTCTCGAGCTTCACGGCACCTCATGGGGTATACCTCGCGGAAGGAGGGATTGTTTTGCGACGATTATTGTTCAAAATTTCACGACAATTAAGCATGAAATACTATATGTGTACGTGTACGTGTACGTAAACGTGTACGTGAGAGAAACAGAACACTGTTACGGTTTTGACGCAGAGCAGGAGAGTTGGTGGGATCGCTTAAAGGTCCGATTATATTTATTTAGTCAGCAGTACAGTATCAGCTCGGAGGTCCGGACAAATCGTTTACCCTGTTTTTGTATCTAGCCTTTATACACGGCTATCCGTGCAGTCCGATGACAGAGTTCGTTTCGATATTCCTTCTCGATCGTGCCGATCCATTATCTTGAACGTCTGATCATTTCCAGATGGGGGCCCCACAGCTTAGGTAAACTATCGGTATCTCTCCTCTACAGCATCGTGGAGATAGGAAACGTTCCTGCCACTTAGTGAAAAAGCATCACACCTGCTTATATTATACGTAAATTATACATATATTGTAAAAATGAGAATAGTAGTTATTTTTTTAAGGAAACGTACACGTTAGGATCGGTGTCATTCCACGCGAAGTCGATCATTTTTTTGGGAATATGTCTCGAATTTTGATGAGATTGAAATATGTTATAGTCCAAGCGAAAATTATTTCCTTTCGAAATTTTTTAAGAGATACAGACCGTCAAAGTTTGCCATTATAGCCGATTCGTACGAAAACTACCTTCACAAAACAATTTATATCACGGTTATTATTGAAGATAGAAACATTTTTTGTATTATCATCGAAAATAATTCTTTTGCGGTCGTAATTTGACTTTCGGAAAAATGCCACTCTGCATTCATACCAAAATCGCTATTATAATGCGTTAAATTGATAAAAGACTGATTACAAAAAGTTGGTCAATATGCAAGTGGTAAAAACCTAATTAAATGCCGGCGAACTGTTACTGCTGTCTTTTACCTTTTTTAAAAATTAATTTCTTTTATAATAGCCGTGATATAAATTGTTTTGTGAAGATAGTTTTCGTACAAATCGGCCAAAATGGCAGAAGTTGAAGGTTTGTGTCTTTTATACAATTTCGAAGATAACAAACTGATGGCTCAATCCCTCCGTATTTTTACTTGGACTACAACATCCATTTCAGTAAAATTGGAGACATCGTCCCAAAAAAAGTGAACACCTTCACTTGGAAGGACCCATACTGCCGAACTCACGCACACTATTACACCTCTCTTATATCATTAGCTCCATTGGTCAAAGACCAAAGTTTGACGTCATCTGCGTAGAATCATTGAATAAAAAATTTTTAAATAAATCAAAATCTATTTGTAATGAATTTGTTTGATTCTGTATATGCACTGTAGTAAAATAAACTAAAATTCGTTTAATACCTAAAGTGTCTCAATACTATCATGACCAAATAGTGTAAATAATCTATGTATATACTACAGATACAATACTTATACTATTTATTGTTTAAATTTGAATTTTCTTATTTTTTGTAATAAGAAAAATCATAAAGCAATGCTAAATATGCAAATTCATTACAAATGAATGTCAAAATTGAAAAAAGAAATTCTTGTGTATAATTGAAACTGCAATGTTCGATATCGTGTTATCCAAGGAAGCACTGTAGATATTTGTTAATCAGCTATTTGGGTATGCAAGAAACTCTTAGAAAGCATAATTTGTTTCAATAATAAAGTCAAGAAAACATCTTTTTCTTACCTTATGCTTACTGTGTTAATACGATTACTGGTAGATATAAAGCTGTACGTTTTATATTGTGGCTTTTTACACTTGTTTCTTTTCTTAATATACTCATTGTTTGGGACCAGTAATGATCGCTCTAAGAAACAAGAGAATCAATAATTTAAAAAGTAAGTTTTCCAAAAACTATTTCATCAATTTTTTTAAATGTAATGTTTCTTGCGTATTGCGTCAGTGTGAGGTATTGCTCGTTTAAAATAATTATCGCACATTTTCAAACACATTTTGAAAGATTGTAATGTTTAAATGATTGGCAATGCGTTTATTGGTCTAAATCGGTATCATAATATTGTTGAGGACCACATAATAAAACACTAAGCACACTAGTCAGTATGTTAAAAATGCTTTTATAAAAGAAAAAGAAAAAGTATACAAATTTCATTTTATATTAAAGTGTAGCTGTAAATACAAATTAGTTGGAAATCCATACTACACTTTACAATACTATATTACCTATCTTGTTTGCTTTCAAAGTAATGAAGTAATTTTTGTGTTAATTTTAGGTCCGATCAAACAACCCAAAGTACATCGACAGCAGTCACTACAACATCACAGCAGACTATTCAGCAAACCGTGCAGCTGCCTGGTGCGCCAGAAGGGTTAACCGTGGTAGCCCAGATTCCACAGGACTTGATTTTGCGGGAGGGTATGGAGGAATCGAAAGAGGACGTAAAAGAAGGGACAACGCCGGTGGCCCTCATAAAGAGGGGTAGTATTAAGAACCAAGGGAATCAAAGTGGAGAAGAGTTCATTACTTCTATGCCTGCTAGTTGGCAAAGTCTTGCAACTCCAGGATCAACTGTCGCTGATTACCTGTCCAGGTTGCCTGCTAGTACCTTACCCATTAGTTTACAACACTTCCTGAAATTTTCGGCAGAGACAATAAAGAGAGAAGCCACCATCGAGTCCAGTCCCTTAGGAGCTGATGGTTTGGATGCAACCGGAAGCGCTGCTTCGGGAGAGCAAGCTGTGCAGATCACAGTCGCTGCTGGGGAAACGGCGATCATTCCTGATGTCGTCGAGGAACAGGAATCCGGAGCGAAGCCTAAGAGGAAAAAGAAGTATAAGAAGAAGCCGCCGAAGCCGAAAAAGCCGAAACCCGGTCAAGTAAGCATAGTGACAGCCCTCGACGGTACAACCTTGTTCTGTTGCCCGCAATGCAATATGGCGTATCCTGAGAAAGAACTGTTAGAGCAACATCTCATCGGACACAAAATCGAGAGGAGATTTATATGTGACATTTGTGGTGCAGGTTTGAAACGCAAGGAACATTTAGAACGGCACAAATTGGGCCATAACCCGGACAGGCCTTTCATCTGTTCCGTTTGTATGAAAGGCTTCAAGCGAAAAGAACACTTGAATCTTCATTTTGTTATACACTCCGGACAGAAAACCGAGGTTTGTACCGAATGCGGCAAAGCGTTCTACCGCAAAGACCATCTGAGAAAACACGCCAGGTCTCATTTGGCTAAGCGTATCAAAGAAGATCCTTTGAACACGGCTGACGCTTCTCAGAATTCCCAACAGCAAACAGAACAACAACAGCAGGCCGAGCAATTGCAACAGCAGGCAGACCAGTTGCAACAACAGTCATCGGTATCCGAATTGCAACAGATACAAATACAAGTGGGGCAAGGTTCTCAAGCTCAGATCCATCAGATAGCCGTTAGCGAACAGTCCACCGTCGTTCTTCCGACAGCAGCCGAAACTGGTGCGATGGCTATACTTCACCATCAACAGCAACAGCAACAGCAGCAACAACAACAACAACAGCAACAACAACAACAGCATTAGCAGCAGCATACCGCCCTGAATCAACCTGGGCGGTACTTCCGGTTCAATCATCAACAGGCTAGAGGTCGTGCAAGACAAGGCGTGCTTGCCGATTGAATTCTATAATCACATAGTCAAATTGGTATCGTGTAAAAAAATTCTCGTTGATGGTGGTTAACGTTGCCTAGTAGTGGTGTTGCAAAAGAAAAAAAAACAAAAAAACGATTGAGATCTTTCTTTGTATCTTCAAATAAAGATACTTACACTGACGAGCCGTCGCATTTCAAAGTTTGTACACCATCAGCTTCTTCGAATGAAGGCGTAGGTCAGATTAATGTACGATTATAATTATTCTGCAAAACGCACTGAGCTGACTGACGAACGAAGTTCGTACATAATACGATGTTTCTTTTTTGCGTACACGTTCTAGCGTACGTGTAAGGAGAGAAAAAAAAAGTTGGAGCGAGTTTGTCTTAACTCGTTTTGATTCAATATGTTTTTGTCGCTAATCCAGTTCCATGACGCAAGTTAGAAGTAAATAAAGAAATTTATATATACATATATATATATATAAATATAAAAATATATTTTTGAAAGCGCGAACTGGATTCGCCAGACAGAAGGCAATCGAGTTTTCGGCTAAAGTTAATTTTTCTTCAATGATAAATAATTAATTGGGGGGGGGAGAAAGACCGAGCGAGCGAGCGAGCGAGAGAGAGAGAGAGAGAGAGAGAGAGAGAGAGAGAGAGAGAGAGAGAGAGAGAGAAGAAAGGAAGAAAGAAAGATAGAAAGAAAATACGTAATGTGAAAGGTAATGAGTAATTCATAAAGCAGGGCTGTAAATACAACCAGTTTACCGTGCACAAGAAGGAATAAGACTGTCGTGCAAATATGAAGTGAATCTATTTATTCCATTTATTCTAGACGATCGAGACACAGAAAGAGAGTGTATATGTTAATCTATGACATTCGGCTAATATTTCAACAGAAATGCTATGATACGTTGTCCGAGACAAATGTAAAATTGTACATTTAACGATTTACGTAATTGGTTGGTCGATGTTTAATATTTTCGAAAAGGAGAATGTTCTACTGCTATATTGACCGTACATTACTCCAGAGAGGTGCACTTACGTTTTTAAAAGTTGTAAAGAAGAATACCAGTTGGTTATGGATACATTTTTGATAGTATTGTCACATGAACACAAATATCAGTTTGCATATCGTAAAGATAAAAGGTATGATTATATACGACTAAAGATTCAAATTCTGTGCATTTAAATTTCGGTATTTCGCGAAAAGAAAGCATTTCTAGAACTAACTATGATATTTTTATAATTCTGATAAGTTAGTGTAACTTATTTTGTATAGTATATAGTCCATTTTATTTACTAAATCGATGAGTCTTTTGCGAGAAGACTTTGCAATCTTCTTCTTTGTGTTGATCGTGATTGACAAATGTTTGTATTATCATAAGTTGCACGACGAAAGTACAGCAAAAGAAAACAGTTTCTCCAGGGTCGAGCGGAATCTGATTTACCGGTCGATCTCCAACACACTCAAAATTGTTTGAACAAAAGATGTATGTATACAAAGAAAAGAATACTTTTTATTGTAAGTATCATTACTAAAGGCAGTGGGTATAGCTGTACAAGAAATATAATTATTATTTTATTATCATATTATTATAGCTATTATTATTGTCATAATCAGTATGGATAGTCTATAAGTCATTTTCATTGTTACTTACATAAATATTGGAGAAAAAATGCTAAAATAAAACATACATTTAATATAAACAAATTCCTCTTGATTAACCAATTATAAGAATTATTTTCTTTTTTGTATTATATACTCGAACACTTTTAATTTGTATAATTATTAACCGTGGAGTGTTACTAAGAACTAAGATGCACTTATTAATTAATATATTATTTTAAACAAATGATTAAACTAATAACTTGTACAAGGAGAATTAATCAACATTTTTAACTGCATAATTTGTACATCCATAAAATTCGATATAAAACATTATATACCATTACATACTAAATTTTTAATTTTATCAATAAAACCATTTACAAAAAATGCTTATATTTTCCATTACAATAATTCGGCATACTCGTACATATATTTCAGCGTAATTGTTGTAATAGGCAATCAACGTTAATTGTTAATTACAAAAAATACTTAATCACGGAAGAATAGGAATATATTGCTCGTTATAAGTTCTGTGTTACATTGGTACTTCTTTTTCCTTCAGCTGACGGATGTTCCTCGATATTCCCAGAGGATGTACAGTGGATCAATCAACTATTTGTACACATATTTCTTGGTTCTGAATTCCTGTTCAAGAAATGGCATGTTAATGTTATGTACAATTTTTGATGCTTTGTTAGGCACAGAATCAATATATTTAATTAGAAACGTCAGCATAATTTATCATTCAAAAATAATACAAAAAGAAACGAAAATTTCATAGTCAACAAAATGTTCGTACACTGCTGATTCGTACAGTAACTTTGAGTGTGTCATGATATAAGAACAGCAACAAAACATTTAACTGCGAGGGATAGAATTTTTTTCAATTATATGATGTAATAATTGGCGCACCTAGGATCTTTGTCATTGGGGAGGGACGGGGGGGGGGGCGTCCCCTGACCACAACGCTCCCCGTCAGGCACCTGTATACTTGTATTTTGCACCAATAGATACTGAACCCTACCAAGTTACGCCAATGGACGAAATATAAATATAATTTAGAAGGAACGTTAGTACTTCAATTATAAGAATTATGCTATATTTTCACGTAGTCGTAGTTTATTGATTTATATACGTAGGTACAGGAATATTATTATCAATGTGTCACTAACTTCTGATCATGCTTTCATATAAACTAGCAGAATAAAATATATTTTTGTGTGTTGTACTTATTAATAATAAGAATACAGAAAAAAGGTTGGGATATTTGAACCTACATATGCGTGAACATTAACGACAATAAACTTTTAGGAAACGAACTGAGAAAAAAAATTATATTCTTATAATTGGAGTACTTACATATACAAGTGTAATGGCGCCATATACAATTATAAACATATAATTTCGTTAATTATGGATTACTTTTGAGCGGTAAATTACTAAGGTTTATTGAACATATTATTTCTATGCATAACGAAGCACTGATACTTGTACATTAATATAATGACATATATTACGTAATTACAACAAGTTATTTGCAAAAACTGGGTACAGAAATTGCTTTTTGAGCCATTGTATGTCCGACTTCCTCCGACTCGAACGTGAAGAGAGAAAAATAACGCCAGGTTGCCGGGCGCTATTTGAACTTAAACCCCGGTGGATTCGGGCATTTTCGTCGGCGCGGTCGGTGAAAGAGTCGGAAGAGAGAAAAAATAGTTAAGAGGCTGGCACAGTAGAGGGCGGACTGATGGGGTGGGGGCGCCGACTTGAGGGACAGGTGTCAACGGCACATACATAGAGCGGGGGATCTTTTTCGGAAGTTCACGGTTCCGTGAAAATCCTGGCCAAGCGAGCGCGGGCTGCTAAGTACTAGATGGTAAGTTCATCCTTTGGCGAATTCGCAAGATCGGCGAATTCGTGGCTCGCCGTGTTCAGCGTGTAGTATAGCACGGCCATTTTCTGCTGAATTTCATGCGAATTCGGCCCCCGCGTATCGACTAGGTGCTGAGAGGGGAAAGTCTCGGGATCTTTCCCCTCGCGCTTCATCCTACTGCGCGCACGCTACCCATCCCTCTGACCAGATCATCCCCCCTGCGTCCTCCTCTCCCTCCCTCTCTCTCTCTCTCTCTCTCTCTCTCTCTCTCTCCCCTCCTCCCTCCCATTCTCCTCATTCTTCCAATCCTCCGATTCCCGTTCTTCGCGTTGCCGTCCCTCTACGGCCACCCTTCCCCCGCTTCGCGACAATCCTGGCCGCGTACAATGTTCGTTTTTTAACGTCTTTTTTGCGTGTTCTACCCCTCTCTATAGCTGTCTAAACTGTTCGGGATCCTCGTTACACGAATACGGATGGTTGTACAGTTGTATAGTACGATTTCCGTGAAGATTTCCGTCTCGAATCGGCCGTGCGGTTTCGAGGAACAAGACCGACTGTTTTTCGTGTCGCGTCTCGCGTGTGTATCTTCATTGTGACAGACGGAGACGGTCGACACAGCGTCGGCAGCCGCGACGGTGTGCTATTTGTGCTTCTGTCGTGCTTTTCTCGTGCTGCAAAAATCTGCCCCTACGCTTCCTCACTGTTTTACCTCTCGGAGACCCCCCTCCGAGGAAAGGATTCGATTCTACGGTGAAGAAACATGGGGAGAGGGACGTCGCTGTGAGTAAATATACTCGGGCGTCGTTCGAGCAAGATGCGCTAGATATTTTGACGCGGTGTACCGCGAATATCGTGGCGTGCGAATGTCCACGGAATTCGTTGTTCGTTATCAACGATGTTACTGACAATTTTTCGATATATCCTTGAGCTCTTGTTTCGGACAACACTGCGATCTTTGTCTGAGCGATGGCGATGTACCTTTTGAGCACATGTTACCGGCTGACATTTACAATTTGTTCGACCGCCGTTTGTGTACAATTTACTATAGTATCGTAATAATAAATCGTGCTTGGAGCTTGTCGGAAAAATGATAAAGGACATCGGTTGATGGACAAACTATCACTTGCGGAAATACCCTGTAAACTTGCTACTATCGAAGTGTCTTGTGTGATCGTGTCAATTCTGATTTTCTATGATCTTCCAGATATTTGATTGACGGTTTGCAATGAATTTCCCGCCGTTCGGAGGCCACTTTCCCGGTACTATTCCGAGTATCCATCAGTTCGCGACCGACGGCTCTGGCGGTGCGGGCGGGCGCTACGCCAATCATTTTCCCAACCAGCCTCCTATTGGAGTGCCGGTTATGGGAAAGTACCGTCCTGAGAGCAACGGTGTGCAATCTGCTCAGTCACAAGTAATGATGAACAATAAGGCTAGCTATCCCAATAGCAATGTTCATCATTATCCAAATGTGCCATACTCTCAAGCTCAACCGGTTCAACAGCGGCCCTCGAATTCGCCTGGAATGCAAGAGAAGCGTTCTTATCACCAGGTAAATGATTTTCCTATAAGAACACCTTTGAACTTCTGCTGAAGATAGACTTTATGATGATTGAATTTTTTCAGCAAGCAACCGAAACCATAAATCAACAAGATGTTTGTAATCTTCTACAGGATAAGGATAAAAATAAGGACAAAAAGACAGATGACCAACAGCGCAATGGAGAAAATACAACTAATGGAAACCAGCAAGATTATACGATGCATCAACATCACCAACAACACGCTCATACTCAAACTCCTGCAACTATGCCTGCGACATGGCAATCTTTGGCCACTCCTGGTTCCACAGTGGCTGATTACCTCAGTCATTTGCCAGCTAGTACTTTACCTTTAAGTTTACATCATTTTTTAAAGTACTCTGCAGAAAGTATTAAGAAAGAGTCGGAAATGGCACAAACAACTTCGGTAGCTGTAGCAACAACAACAACACCTAATATAATGATGTCTCCAAATAATAAAAAGAAGAAAAAGAAGAAGGCTCCAAAGGAGAAAAAACCGCGTCCAAAACCTGGTGAAATTCGCTTAACTACAGCTTTAGATGGCTCTACATTGTATTGTTGTCCGGAATGTCATATGGCATATCCTGAACGTGAATTATTAGAGCAACATTTACTAGGCCATACTTTGGAACGAAGATTTGTTTGCGATATTTGCGGTGCAGGTTTAAAAAGAAAAGATCATCTTACACGTCATAAACAGAGTCATAATCCAGAACGGCCATATGTTTGTACTGTTTGTTTGAAAGCATTCAAAAGGAAAGAACAATTAACGCTACATTTTGTTATACATTCTGGGGAAAAGCGTCACATATGCACAGAATGTGGAAAAGGATTCTATCGTAAGGATCATTTAAGAAAACACACCAGAAGCCACATTGCGAGGAGAGTGAAAGCTGAGCTTAGCCAAAATGCTGGTAAGTTTGACAATTATTTTACTTTTTGTCCATAATCAAACGACAGTGTAAAAACATTTTATGTGAACAATGTCTGTTTATTAGGTACACAGCAAAGTCAACAACAGAATAATGTCTCGAACATGCAGACAACTGCTGTTACAGCATCGTCTGTCCTTTCTGGTGGACATCCAGGTCCTCTCCTGTCCTGAGCCCCGCCACCAGGGAACTTCCAGGTTCCCCATCCAAATAATATTCTTCATACACATACTTCTCATCATTCGCTGCATCATCATCATCTGACAACAGTGAACGTGGCGCATCAATCGAGCGTCACACCACTTGCTACGTCCAGCCATTATCAAACACATGACCTCAGTTTCTTAGGACATGTTAAAGATTTCTGAGATCAGGGGAAGACCTCAGTCAAGAGGTAACACTGAAAAATTATACGAGCATTACTAGCAGTGAATCCTTGACTGCTTTTCATGATTTCGGGCTGTAATGAGTTCGCTACAAGTATGATAATTATTCGTAATGCCGCTGACTCTCTATGTCCTAGTACAATATTGCAAAAACTGTGTCGTTTTACATGAGTTCTCAACCAATCGCACACACATGTATGTGTGTGTGTGTACGTGTGCATGATAAAAAAAGCAGAAAATGGCATAGAGTGTTTCCATGCACATGTGAAAGAGAAACTATAATTTTCTCTAAAAACAATAGAATAGAGCCTGATATAAGAGTCTTGCCATATTGTATTTACGTATGAAAAACAAAACATATTTTTATGAAGGCTTGGTGTTAAATACACAGAAGCTATGTAAGCTATGGAAGCTTATCGACAAAAAAGATATGGAAGATATTTTACACATTTTTTTTATTGCATTGTAATGATTCACTATTACATCGTTCAGGTTTCAGTAAGTTTATTTTTTTATTGTTTATTTTTAAACTGTTGTATGCAAGTAACATTATCCATTTTTATTAACTTTGCGAAGGGAGATCTCTATATAAAGATGCGAACAAAATCCCACCGATTAATAAGTAATATCTTTCGGTTCTTCTCTAAGTTAAATATTCTCAAAAATTTTATTCGTGTGAGGTTACTTTGAAATAGTTATCTAAAGTAATCTGCAATTTATATTTTCAATTTGAATGAAACTTCCTTGCTTTGTCAAACCATTGGAAAACATGGCTAAAAATGTGGCAATATTTTAATCGATAAAAAATGTTTTTATTTCGCGTTCTTTAACATTATTTCGCTAATACTATACAAAGTTGACAGTATTTTATATTTTACGATACAGTTCCAAATTTTTGATTGTACGTTTTACATTTACACATATAAGTACGTATAAATATATACATATATATTTATATACACATATATTTTTACGATCTCACGAGCATCGTAATATAAAAGAAATCTTTTACATCGTAAAATCATTGCGAGTTTACGTAGTTTTTTTATATATCGTTTTTTACATTGTTTTTATACATATTTTTTCGTTAAATCTTTTTAACCTTCGTTGAGTACTGATTTCGTTAATAAGGTTGATACTTTCGTTGTACGTATCTACACACGAGCTGCCTTTTTCGAGCAGTCGCCATTAAAAATACTTGTTTTCCACGTATTTAATCACACTTGGAAAGTTATCCTCGCGGACTGTGATCGTTTCGGACAAAATGACACTTGTCTGACCTTCTTTTTTTCTTATTTCTAAACCCCTTATCAATTACGTACTATTTAGTATTATTTATCGTGCCATTTTTTTGAGCTCGTTTCGCCGATACCGGTTCTTGCCATAAGTGACATAGGTAAGCACTTAATCGAAAGATTATCGACAGTCTTATTTTTTAATTGTTATATGCAACAACAACAACAACAGTATAACGTTGAATATATACGATATATATTCGCGTGATATAAAATAAAGGAGTAAATAAAGCAAAACATAATTAAACGTAGTTAGGAATGTGATGCGCAAATACTAGAAGGAGAAAAAGACAAACTACGAGAAAGCAAAGAAAAAAAGAAGAAATAAAATTCTTCATATTCGTTGGGAGAACGATGCGTTCCAGAGATTCACCGCTATTTATTACAAAAATAGATAAAGTATTTTGTAATGATGAAAAATAACATAGAAAATATGTAAAAATCTATTGTCGATATATTTTTCATTACTAGTTGAAGCGTCAATGTATCGTGTGTTCGTCACAATGGTATGCAGAATTGTTTTGGGAACTTATGATAATTTCATAAAAAACTGTCGTATACTATTTATTTGAAAAAGCTGGAAATATTAATTTTCTTCAAAAATTCATGGTCGCCTTAAGCTTCCAATGAATAGAAGAACAAGTTGAATGATCTACAAACGACATTGTAATGGTTGAACCTTAACATGCACATATAATAATTACATGTACTTACATTTGTATATTATGATTATGTGCTTATTTCAATTGAAAATCGCATACACAAGTTATATTTTGAGGAAAACTTATCAATTTCCTTCTTTAGCTTAGAGGTTTGACTATTGATTATTTAAAAGTTATCGATATCCAATTGATACTTAACAATATATCAACAATATCGTTATGAATAAATGCGGCTAAGGTATCATGCAACGCATTAATTTGTTTATCTTTGTTAGTTTATTTATTTTACTTATCACACATAACTCTTTTGGAAAACAATCTCTCACTTGATACATATGGTAGCTGTTAGATAATGCATTGGCGTATATAATAAAATGTAATTTAATAAGTACGATCTCAACTAAAAGATTGCCGATATACAGACGAGAAATAGTAACAATATTTTAATAAAGAATATATGGATGGACAAATTTGGAGAAAAAGTACAAAATATAAAAACAAGCACTGGTTGCAATTATGTATCAGTAAAATGCGAATTATAAATTTAAACTTTTAAACAATATAATTGCGGACAAATACGCGCGCGCGCGCGTGCGTAAGTGCGTGTATTATACAGATATTTATCATGTATAATTACATGATTACAGAAGAGCTACATCACAATTCCTGCCTGCAATAAGCTGAAATAAATATATATATATATATAGATTTTGAATGATTAATGCGTTACAATCTAGCCGAGACGCTTTTATTCTGGGTTCTATTTAAGGAATTTAAGGTGTTTTAAACTTTTGCTAAAAGAAAGATTTAGAGCATTTTTTTCTTACACATTTCATTGTTTTTATGGAATTTCTAATACAATTTTTATCGAATTATCATGAGCACTTAAAATGCTGTTACGACGATCACATTGTATACACATGTTTGTACTATTTTCAAACTGATTCCTCAGTTGTTTGTTCCAACCTGTTAACAATAGTTTCGAGTTATAATACTAGTCTTCTTCCATACAAAGTTCATTACGCAACTCTTCCGCATCATGTTTCTAGCGTCATACGTTCTAGCAAGTAATATGAAAAATTCAGGATCCGCCAGACCTCAAGTATAAGGATGTACTAAAAATATATTATATATATATGTATATATATATATATACATATATATATATATATATATATATACATAAAAAAATATATAAAATGAGTTGTACTATTATATATAAAAAATACTCCTCCGCCATGTACTTGTAACCGTGAAGAAAGAAAGAGAGTGAGTAAGAGGGGGGGGGGGAGAAGAAAAACAGAGTACACCTTAGATTATACGCTTAGCGAATAAGTTTGTATACAAGCAAAAAAATGAAATTACTATGAAAGGGCAGAGAGGATAAGGAAGCGAGTGCTGGATAGAGTGGAATGAGTCAAGTGTAAATGCATGCGTGTGTGTATGCTGTGTGAGTGTCGCGCACGCGTATATAAAGCGAGCGAGAAGGAAACAGGAAAATAGATTGTGAAAGAGAGAGGGAGAGAGAGAGAGAGCGAGAGCGAGAGTGCCTGTGAGAAATTACAAAAAGGAGTAGCTGCATGTATTGTAACAGAAATGTATATCAAAGTTCTGGAACATGAAAATGGACTATCGGATAAGATTATTGACAAATAGCTTTACGATTTAGAAGAAACGGAAAGAAGAAAGCAAGCGAGCGAGAGACTATGAAAGATTTTTCGAATGTCGGCATACGATTTTTTGAGTGATGAAACAAATGAGAGGCTCAAGAAGCGGTCTATTTTGAAGGTTAGCCAAGAGAACCTGATGGTCCCACTTTCGACGAGGCGGATAGTTTGAACGCTCCTTTGGTATTAATTAAGCAGAACCGACCGTTTCGTCGAGTTGTGCAGGCGTATAGTTGGTGTTCCTATTGAATAAGAAATGGGAAAAAAGAAGAAAAGAAGAAATAGGAGGAATAAACAGTTGAACGTGTCTCTGAAGAAGAAAGAAAAACAATTCTCCGGTGCCTTGGCATAGCGCTGGATTTCCGCACCCGCATACGTTATTCCAACCTAAATCGTGTCTAAGGAATGGCCCCGTGCGTGACTCTTTCCAATACACCCTGTATGCTCCGTTCCTTCTTCCGTCTCCCGTTCCCGAGAACTTTCCTCGTTTTTCGCCACACCAGCTATTTTTGCGCCACAAAACGAGCGAAAGGATTAAACAAAAAGCGGATCGACGGGCGACGGAGAGATGAACAAAATGAAATATTTTTTAATAACGCGAAAAAGATCGAGAGAAAACTGTTCATACGACCCGTTTTTTTTTGTGACAACGATGGGTTGGGAGGGTCTATCAGTGTAGAAGATGGATCAAACAAGTTCATCGGCTGACGTCACTCGATTTTAGCATCCTCCTTGTTAATTTTGATTGACGCCATAGTTAGTGTGGAAATTGTTCCTTCGATAGAGCCAGCAGATTTTTTGTTTGGAGTTGAATGAAGGTAACCTAAGAAAATAATATCGAAGCCATGATTCCAGAAAACCTGCAATCTAAATGTTCAGTTTCTATCCTATTTTCGTAACGCTAGCCAGAACAACTTTCTGTTTTTATACTTGATAGTAAGGTCTAGTTAAAAGATAAGTATCGCGTTTTATAGAGCATAAGTAGTAGTAAGGGATAGGCCTTTATTTCCCAAGTTGCACGAGCTAAAAGTGTGCAAGACAAAAGAATTACGAGCAAGCGAGGGAGATAATAAAGTTGAATTTGCGTATCTCACTTTATGATCGAAACACCGTCAAACGGAAAATCATAAATCGAACAGAATCATGCAGGAATTTAACGCGATGTTTTCTGTTTCGTCGAATGTTCATAGGTAGCATTTATTTAATCCTCTACGGGCTATTTTCGATTTCAAAATATTTTTGGTAACATCATTTTCTAAAGCTGTTGTTTTGAGAAGGAAGAAAATAAATGTTTCTTTTTTCTGGGTTAGGATTAGTTAGGATTAATAATATTTTGGTCTGTAGAAGATTAATTATACGAAGTTTAGCTGCCATTATTAGACTGCAGATTTTATGCATTTATGACAAATATGAATACGTGATTTTATTATGAGAATTTAAATATGCTGCTATCTTATTTTCAATAAATAATTTTCAATGAACACCAATTATATCACAAACAATCGTACATTCGCCATTACTTGCAATAATTTGGTGAGGTAACATTAGAATGATAAATACATTTATTCGACCTTGTTACCGTAAACGAAAATGATTTATGACTCGATATAATAGAAGAAATACAATTTGATTTAATTGCTAATTCTTGAAACCGACTTGTGATATATTAAGATCCGCAGTCTAGTTATTGTTTATTTTTTCTTGTATCGTTTAATGTAACACAATAGGACACTTGAATCGTACTTCACTTGTAAATTGTGAAGTAATCATTGCTCGAAACGCAATACTATTGCCAATACTTGCGAACGAGAGTCGATATTCTTCTTCGCGATACCTTGAATTCCACACGAGAAGATCACGCGGTAAATTTCAAGCATTGATTCCGTTACTTAACAGTAGTTATTACAAAAAACTGACTGTCTCTATAAGCGATTGGACGAAAGAACCATAATTGCTCGAACAGAGAAGAGAGAAAAAGTTAAAAAAAGTTTAAAATACACTTTGTTGTAAATCAAACGTAATTTTCTGCGAGATATGAGGGTGAACAATTGAGAACCATATTTTTCTACGCAGTCTCGAAACTCTTAATCGTACTAATCGATAGAGCCGACAACGGAAATATGATCGACGGCGCCAGCGAATTGTATTCAGCACGCGTGAGTTTTAAATTAGCATGTCCGCTATTACAATTTCAATTGGGGAAATCTACCTCTCAAATTGCGAGATTTCCAACATTCCATTCCTTATAGGTTTCCTTATAGGAACAATGGGCTTGTTTGACACAAAACATCAAAATCGTCATTTCATTATTCAGTTTCTGGTGATCAGTTTGAAATGGTCTATTAGAAGCAACAGAAAGATTAAAATATGCAAGATATACCTTTACAAACATGTTTGACGTGTTAACCGGATAATTTTTTAAGCGGAGCTACTCATCTAACAAATCGAAAATAAAACTATTTTGGGGTATTTTTGGGAAAATGTCATATTTGCGATAATTCTGCTATGCGGTAGTGAAAATCAGAGTATACAAATTTTTGCTGGAGCGTGAAAGACCCCTGTGCACCATTGCAGAGTTAGAATAAACAAATTGAACAGTATTGTATTCCTAATAGATTTGCGCAGCTCCTGGACTTGATTTCATGAAAAAGATGTATAAGTAATTGACGAAATGGTGCGACATTAACAATAGATTTCAACACGAACAGTTTTCAGCAAAATTTTTCATGTTATTTGTGGGAAAACAATTATCAAATGTGATGTCATGATGAATTGAAGTTCATATACTGCATAATATGTATCTAAATTCATCTGTAAGTGCGTAAAATTATAAGTCCGTCAATTGATTAAATTTCGAGTTATATTACATGCTCATTGAGTAAGTGGTTCTGGGGTTTGAGTAAAGTGATTCGCGATACAGGCTTAAGGGAGTATTCTGGTTTTCAAGGTCATTTTTTTTCACCAATTTTTAGAAATTTTTTTCCGAAACACTATTAAACTTTTTGTATTAGAATTCGGCACACATATTTACGTGTATTTGAAGTACATAAGTTATTTTATTAAAGTAAAAAGAATAAAGATTACATGTGTTATATATTTTTTCATAGAATATGTTTTGAAAAACATGTGTTGACTGTTGCCATTATACCGGTACTTCTGCTAATCGAAATGTTTTCACAAAAAAATGAAGATTTATATTAATCAGTACGATTTTGCTTTTATTGTACTTTTATACTGTATCGGCAAGATATTAGATGTATAACGACTAATGTATCTGGAAGTCGCCGCAAAGCCGAAGTGCAAGCGGGAATAAAGTATTCTATTTCATTCTTTCTTTATATTCTCTATTAATCAGTATGATTGTGGCTATGGTCTGAACCGAAATAAATTAAAAATCTTGATTATTTACAAAATGACGGAATTCTCAATTCAAATCACTGGTTTTTAAAATTTTTCTCCGCTTTTAATACGTTAATAAAAATAAGAGGAAAAACGACAGATTTTAAAAAGTTTGAATCGTGCGATAATAAAGATTCTCTCAAAATTTTAAGTCAATTCGTCACTAGACCTTGAGATATGATAACAGTTTTAAGAAAACCGCGTTTTAAGATTCAATTACTAATTATATAAAATGAGAGTTGCATCTTCGAACGCCTATAATTACGTTAATTTTACGGATTTAAACAAATCCTTTTGCACACATGTTCTACAACACTTGTATTTAAAGAAGATGCAAGAAAATATCGATTTTTTGGAAATGAAAAACTAGAATTCCCCCTTCAATTATTATGAATACAATTAATATAAATGGCTTGATTATACATATTTGATTAATTGATCGGATGAGTGCTCACGCAATGCAATCTTTAATATCAATGTGTGACGTCCAGTTGTAAAATCAGCCGTAGCTCTATTAGTACTTCGAATTTCGCATTAAAATTTAACGGAACTATTTTTAAGATATAATATTAATTGATGCAAAAAATCAATGTTTTTTCAGCTGGGTATACGAGTTTTCCCTCTTAAATTCTAAATATTTTCAAAGACGTAACGTAAGACAAAATTAATGTAATAAATGTTTCACTACATCAAGTAAATATAATATAAATCGTACTAATATGGGTAAATACTTTCAGTCAATGGAGTGAAAGATTTATTGGTTAAATTAAGAAAAAACTGAGTAGTTCCGAAAAGACGATAATAAACAGGAAAAACGAGTTAATTCGTCTTCTCCTTCGACTGGTCAAAAAATTAATGAAAAAAAGTACACAAAACTGGTCTAAGCATATTCGACTATGTAATTGTTAAAATGATTTGCAATCCGAGGGTTGAAAAGAATAAACGAGAGATAATGCATATTAGGCTGTTACATGTGAAATGTCCGACCATTATCAGTGACTTAAACAAACATAAAGGATTACCAAATAAAATTGAATACGTAAGCAGCACAGCAATTAATAAATTTCGTGGACGAATTATAAGGTTTTCAATTCCTATTACAGTGGAAGTCAATTTATCTTGCCGCTCATGTTTTTCATTCGATTAGTGGCACAGTTGAATCAGCTTTTATAAAAATACAATTTTTTTCACGGTTTATTGTTATTTATATTTTAAATTACATACATAAATATCTCCGTTAGGCTTAGAGATAGGAGAAAATGTTAGAGAGAAAAATTGTACTGTTAAAAGGGGCAAATATGGTGGCATAAGTCGTTTTCAAGGTCTTTTGAAGGTCATAGATGATTTTTAAATTGCACCTTACATTTTTAACTTCACAGTGTTGTAGCTGATGTCAAGACGAGTTCAATGATGTGGTACACTATTACCTTCGAATGACCTTGAACTAGAAAATTTATGATAAATCAATGATAACTTCAAAATGTGGAATCATTTTATTTGATTTAAATTAAATGTTCGAAATTATGACCTTGAGCAGGAACACAAACATTTAAACGTTTTACAAGGCAATCCATTGCACTTTCTATTGTTTCTGTTGGAACTGATCTACAAGATCTAATTATTCTTTCTTGCATGTTCTCTGATGTAGTTGGTTGTTGACGATATACATAATCTTTGAATGATCCCCAAGAAGAAAATCAAGGACCTTCAAAAGACCTTGAAAACGACTACAATCGGAACATTTTTTTATATCACCATGTTTGCCCCTTTTAACAGTACAACTTTTCTCTCTAACATTTTCTTCTATCTCTAAGCCTAACGGAGATATATAGGTGGCCTGTTTCTCGTGAATCATCCGGTATATACAGGGTGTCCCACGTAAATGGGAACACCTAAATATCTGTCGTATTTACAGTCCTATCGGAAAACTTCAAAGGACAAAGTGACACTATTACAGGGGGCAAATATAATGGTAAAGAAAAAAATTTTTTATGTCGTGTTTTTTAATGAAATTTCAAGGTCACCGATGTTTTTTTAACTGGAATAGTATATTTTTTTACGATAGCATGATAGACAATAAAAAACTGAATTTAGTGGATACCACTTTTTTGACCTTGAAATGACCTTGAGCAAGAATAATCACGTTGGAGCGGATAAAATGTGGAAGTTTAAAACTCACGTGTTTCAGCAAAGATTACGCGTTGTTTACGGCGGGTTGACCTTTACATATCATAATAAATGTTCGAAATGTTGACCATCCTCATTTATGCAATATTGCAATCTTGCATTAAATGATCTGTAGGCATTGTCGATTTCCTGAGACGTAATTGAAGCACATGCTACAATAATCCTTTGCCGCATATCCTCTGGCGTTGTGGGTTTATCCTTGTACACAATACATTTTATCCTCCCCCATAGATAAAAGTCCAATGGTGTCAGATCCAGAGAACGGGCTGGCCATGGAATTGTTCCTCGTCGCCCAATCCAGCGTCCAGGATATTTCGTATTTAGCACCGTTCTAGCAACTTTAGAATAATGGACAACCATCATGTTGAAACCACATGCGCTCCCGATTGAATAACGTAATTTCTTCCAAAAGGCCCGACAAATCCAGACGTAAAAATGCAGCATACTTTATACCACTAAGAGTTCCTTGTATAAATTCGTTCGACGTTCAATTAGGTCTCAGGAAATCGACAATGCCTACAGATCATTTAATGCAAGATTGCAATACTGCATAAATGAGGATGGTCAACATTTCGAACATTTATTATGATATGTAAAGGTCAACCCGCCGTAAACAACGCGTAATCTTTGCTGAAACACGTGAGTTTTAAACTTCCACATTTTATCCGCTCCAACGTGATTAGTCTTGCTCAAGGTCATTTCAAGGTCAAAAAGGTGGTATCCACTAAATTCAGTTTTTTATTGTCTATCATGCTATCGTAAAAAAATATACTATTCCAGTTAAAAAAAACATCGGTGACCTTGAAATTTCATTAAAAAACACGACATAAAAAATTTTTTTCTTTACCATTATATTTGCCCCCTGTAATAGTGTCACTTTGGCCTCTGAAGTATTCTGATAGGACTGTAAATGCGACAGATATTTAGGTGTTCCCATTTATGTGGTACATATGTAATCCATTTGATAATTAAAATTGAACAGTTTCTAAAATAATGGTGATATTTTCATGTTTTTATAAGAAACTATAAATAAATTGAAAGCAGAAACATGAAGAAATCCATAGACACTTTGTACAAATATGTTAAGAGGAATAAGATGTTTATGCAATTTCCTATTATTGTAGACGTATCTTAAAAAAAGGAAGTGAAGTCAAGTGAAATCTTATTTTCAGTGGTAATAGCTTATGTTCATAAAAAATTAGTAAAAACTGTTCAATGTTGAAGTATTAAATAAATCTATAAGTGTGCACAGTCGTTATGTTCTTTAAATACTTGAAAGTTAACAGATGTACTAAGTGTGGAGCCTTTAAAAGACTTGCTTGGTTAGAAGGGACCTATAATCTGGTGTCACTAATGTTTTGTAAGTCGAGCTGCATAGGAGACAAGGATTAATCCTACATTTTTAAAGTGTAATGCGTTTGTTTATTTATATTCTGATAGAGAATTTCTTGACGAATACAATGATTTTTTTTTTGAAGCTCATTCTGAGCCAGTTGCAACGGAAAATTGTATAAATATGCTCTTCGAGCATTTCGGTGATTTGTGTGTAAATATGAAATACTTACTGCTAGTACAAGTGTTCAAAATGATCAGTTTGCAATACGGGCAGAACTGCATGTCGAATTTCATTTGGATCTATTACAGAGCAAGTTCTTCTTACACGTTCTTGCATGTCATCTTTGAAGTGCATTTTTTAAGTAGAGATGTTCCTCGGATAGAATCTCTTCACATAGATTCGGAGTAACTCAGGACCATTGACCCTCAATCTAAGTCCACAATTATTTCGTGGCATCCAGCTTGCAAGTTAGCCTCATTCTCCAGCCTCCAGTGCTCCTCCAGCACTTCTGGTCTAACACTGACTCTACTTATTGACAGCTCTATACCACGCCATGCGCCACCCACACCCACGGAGAGCCTCTATTGCGGGTGGGACCGGACTTCGGAGCAGGGTTGCCATGTGCGGCCCCTTACCCTTCCGCCCCTCGCCAAGCTGAGCTGCTAAGCCGGCCAACACTTCCGCCACTTTTCTCACGAACGCTCATGCGTGCCGCGTGGAGTACGCTAACGTGTGTCCCAACTTTACCCAAACCAAGCCGTCCGTGGTGTCGCGTAGTACGAATGAAACAAAAGAGCACCCGTTATTTTCCCTACCCGGTTCCACAGGCGGAAGATTGGGGAAAGCAAAGGCAGGCTTAGCAGCGCATACTGGCGAGGGGTGGAAGGGTAAGGGGCCTGGCGGGACGCGCAGCTAGTAACCCTGCTCCGGAGTGTCTACGGCAGGCTTCGGCAACTGCTCCTTCACGAGTGGTTCGTGCGTCGCGTCGTCAGCGCATAAACAACCAGTTTGCGAGGTCTGGTTTACACGGCGCGGCGACGTCCTTTTTAGGTTTGTCCCGTCTGTTATCGTCTGACCCTTCAGACCCTCCCTCCGTTCGCAATTGGGATCCTTCAAGTCGAATCGCTGACAGTCTTCCGTCCTCTGTCTCGTCATTTTCGATCGCTTCCTCATTTTCCACATCGACACTTCACGAGTGTAGTCCTTGATTTGTGACAGAAATCTGAGCACTACCTCACAAATCATAGCCAGAAATCAGGGTTTCTTCTTTAGCTTTCGCTGCCCACGATAACACTTCTCGGGTGTCATTGGAATACCGGCTATTCTTGAGCCGACTGCGGTCCCGAGGTGAGCAGACCGTCTCTTATCCCATTCGCATCAATTGACGAACTGAGGTCGCACAATTTTGTTTGGCGTATAAATCATATGACGACCGCAGCTCGCAATATTAGGGGATTTGCATCCGCATTTGTACTTGGCGAGCATTCTCTCTGTATGCGTAGAAAATTGTATAACCGATTGCAACTATTACGATTGTTATGGTGCTATCTTAACCACGGTACAAAGTATTGTCTCGCTTTCCTCTCCGTAACGATTTTACGAGTAGAACTAGTAATCTAGGTCAAGCGAATGTTACTGTCACTGATACACAGGGAATTAATTTCTAGCCAATTCTTACTTTTCAGAAAGTAAGGCGATAATACAAGTTGCCTCTATGATGCGTCGTGACAAAGGGGTAGAGCCGTATAGGGGTATAGTTCGTCCCCGATCTCCGCCGTTATTAAGAGCATGTAACATACAAGGTGACATGCGCTTTTAAATGAAAAATATCTTTAACGCGTTAAATGTCTCAATGGATTGGTCTCATGGATCGATCCCAAACATTCCCACAAAATCAAAGTAATTTACTTAATGACGCTAAGACTCGAAAATTTTAAAGCATCATAGTGGGTACTACGTGCATTCTAAAAGTCCTAATCGTTTGTTCCAATCCACCAGACCTAGACAACTGATTGCTCACGAGATACTGACGTTCGAGTCGCTACCTCCACTAACCGCGTTCCTATCTACTCGCACGAGCGTAAGAGGGGAACACGATCTTCCCTATTAGCCCATCTATCCGATATCGCATATAGTAGTAAGTTACTACTTTTGTTAGTAAGTAAGACGAGCTCTTATTCCCTTCTCGCGATCGTGCGGGTAGCGACTTGTGCCGACGCACTTCGTGAGCAATCATTTGTCCAGCCTGCAATATGGCATGACAAACATGAATTTTTAAACAGAGTTAAAGATTAGCGTCATTCATGCGTGACCGACGTGGCAGTTAACTTAAATAAATTTCCACTACAATTGATTTTGAATGATCTTCATAATATAGGTCATTGTATTCGTCTTGAAAATCATTGGAATCATTGAAAAAAGATCATGCCTCCCCTTATAATATAAGTAAAAAATTTGTGACATCAGACTATAAGCTCCTAGAAACCACAATTACCTAAGTTTCATCCGATTCGTTTTTTTCTAGCATTGATAGTGAGCGAGATATTCAGATCATTTTTTTTTAAATGTTCCACCGTCTATCATGGGGACTAAAACCTTTTATATGCTTAGAGCTTCTAAAGGTCTTAATTGGGTCCTGATAAACATACCTGTAACTACATAAAAATCACGTTGATTGAAATATACGCTATCTAAAAGTAAGATTAGCTATCGAAGTAAAGAAATGAAGATTGCATCTTAAACAGCTAGATTTTGAGCTTCAATATTGTATACGAAACCCGCAGTCATGACAGCATATATTTCATCAAAATGCTTTATAACATTCCACATGTAACAACCTACTAACTCATATGTTGTACTTTTTAAGTTGCGTTTGTTTTTAACGTAAACAGTGTTTACAGTTTAAGTTAAAATAGTTTGAAATTGTAACGCATATGTGTTTCACATATACGACGCTGGTAGCGGATTTGTTACGGGTTGGTTCATGCAAAATGAGAAAGCAGGTGGTAAGGGGGGAAGGCGGTGGATAGAGTACAATAATGAACTTCAGAAATGCGGTAATCTACTTTCGCATAACTTAGAAAAGAATGTTTCAACGCGCTGCTCTCTTTGTAAATAATGATCTAAGGAACACAGGATAGACTTACGAAAAACACCAAGTATAATCGATACGTCAAGCAAGGACTTTAATTTGTAATATAAAAGGCTCCGAGTGAAATTAGTTTTCTCTAAAGGCGGATACTTTTATATATGTATAATAGTATTCGCGGATGAACCTTTGGTTTCTAGCTATTCCTAGAGATGTCCAACTCTTTGTTTGACAGTAATCGTAGAGGTATAAGATAGTACTCACATAGAGCGTGAAAAAATTTTCTGATGCATAATATATGCTTATGCCCTATTTACACATTACTTTTGCGCAATACGACTACAGCATTAGAGCCTTTTCACACGTGGATATGCGCAAGCAATACGCATATGAGTATGCAATAGAGATACATGTAAATTCGACACACACACTTATCTCATTTGTTTTTATATATTATACATTTATACGTGTACCGTGATAGGTGTATGTAAGCGTGACAAATACGCGTACTGTAGCTGCGTATTCTTATGTGAAAGGACTTTTATTGTTAGCGTGAAATCGTATCAAGAACGGTAAGCGATAAGTGGTGAAGGTCAGCATTGGCATTTATGAATTGAAAAGAAGATATAAGAAAACAATGAAGAAGCGATAGGCGGGGGTTTTTTTTCTTCGTTTCTCCATTCGCTTTATCGCTCTTGGTAGTCTAAGGCAGGCATGTCCAGAAGTAGCTCACTTGGACGCAAATTCGAGGGAGACGCCTACTTCTCCCGCCCGCGCGTCTCGTTCCCCGTGGCAGTCGTAGTCCTCCAAGCTCCTCAGACCAACTGATCTCTATACTATGGACACGGGATTCGTATTCTGGAAATGTCCCGAATTGAACGTAGATTTGGATGCCAGCGCCGCTATCGTTCGACCGGTGTACTGTACCCCTCGTACTCCTCTTCACCTCCGTGATCATCAATACTTCGCCATGTGTTTGCGTCCCTCTAGATGGCGCTGCTTTCAATCGAGTTGATTGGACACCATTGCCATCGACACTTTTTATTTCATAGCGTGTCAATGGTGTCCAATCAACTCGATTGAAAGCAGCGCCATCTAGAGGGACGCAAACACATGGCGAAGTATTGATGATCACGGAGGTGAAGAGGAGTACGAGGGGTACAGTACACTGGTCGAACGATAGCGGAGCTGGCATCCAAATCTACGTTCAATTCGGAACAAAAAGCTGTGTAGCTGGCTTATGGCAATACCGTATCCATAGTATATATATATATATATATATATATATATATATATATATATATATATATATATATATATGTCAGTGCTCAGACCCGTGCCTACCGCTTGCAATATGTACCGCGTGTGGCGCGTTGGGGCGACTCTCGGACCCACGGTAGACACGGGTCTGAGGAGCTCGGAGGACTACGGCTGCCACGGGGAGCGAGACGTACGGGCGGGAGAAGTAGGCGTCTCCCTCGAATTTGCGTCCAAGTTGTTTCTGGACATGCCTGGTCTAAGGCTTCATCCTTAGAGTCCCTACGCACTGTTGATCAGACGCCAGGGTTAAACTGCGTTTTGGAGAACTCTCTTTTTTCAAGTTTTTTTTATACAATCTTATAGATTTTGACGAGAAAACGCCGAAAATGAAAGTCTCAATGTGCGGAATTCGAAAGTTGAACACTTTCAAGCCTTTTTGACAGGTTAAAGCGCCGCCATATTGATATATTTGCTAGGTGACACACATAAAATGGGCTAAATACTTCCGAACAGATCCGTTAGATGGCAGCACAAACACGTACGTAATAATAACACATTTACTAAATCAAAATGCGAAACATTATACCATGGTCTGGGTTAGGCCTTCTCCGCTCCCACGACGACCTAACCCCAAACCATCTTGGACCGTACCTTCTTTTTGAAATCCTGTATGTGAGTCTGTATATTTTAATTACTGGACACCGAAAACGACCGATTCCATGATTTTTGTTAAAAATTTTCATTTCGCACAGATGAATACGACATTTTTTAAATTCCCACAACAATTCACAATCCTGAGCCCAAGTAACTGCTTCTTCTTTACTACTTGGCGTGTCTCTAAAGTTAAAATTTCTAATACTTGAATTAGCCATTTCAAAGTCAACAATAAACTTATTAATAATTAATTTGTGAAAAACACTTTAAATCGCTGATGTTTACAAAGTATGTGTAACCACTGACTTGCCATCTAGCGCATACGATCAGTACTATTTAGCCGATCCCGCAAATATACCATACTATATAACACATGCGCTGAACACTCACGATGTATACAGCGCATGCGCCGAACAGGCCTACCTACCTTTACCACTCAACGAATATTCAATATGGCGACGCTCTAACCTGTCAAAAACGCTTAAAACTGCTTATCTTTACACGCGTATAACTTATAAACCAGTGAATTACTAACATACATACACACATTTTCGGAATGTCTTCATCGATATCTACAGGATCACGTAAAAAAAGTTCAAAAAAGTTAAGAACACGGAGTTCTCCAAAACACAGTCGAGCCGACGCCAGTGATCAGATCAGCGGCAATCACTAGATTCAGGAAAATATGTAATATGAGTTCGTACACACTTGATCTTGTCAATCACGAAATCACGAGCACCACGCGGGTTACTTGTTGGTCGTCGTGGCAATGAAGCCCGCCAACTCATACTGTCTGAAGCAGACCTGGACAACTGATTGCTCACAAGCAGGGATGTCAGAGTAGAGACTTCACGCTCCCCCTCCACTATCAAATTCCCCTTTCGTGACTTTGCAGAAAAAAGAGTAAAAAAGAATTCTCATCGTGTAGGGAGTCGTCGCTAGTGTTGCTATATAGTGATGAATCGCGATACATTTAGCAGTAGAAGGGGAAGCATTTTGAGAGGAATACAGGCCTGTCTGGCACGCCTGCTCACAAGCTACTGACGAGCTGCGATCGCACGAGCGCGAGAAGGAAATACATTCGTGCTGTCGGAGTGCGATAGTGAGGATAGCGGCTCGAGCATCGCGACGTGAACAGCGACTTGGCCTAGTGTTAAGTATCTAAAAGATTCGTTCTCGCAATGGTGGATGCACCTAATATTTCCCTCTCTTCTATTTTTGTGATTAAAACGAATTCTTCAATATTCATTTCATTCGGTGGTCTGCAGGATACTGACAACTTTCGAGTTGCGGAGTTTGAATGCTAAGCTGTAAGCATTGCATTCGCAACCGTTTATGCATGCCATTTCTACGAATTTTCGTGCTTGATTACGTCGATGATTCAAAAATAAACAAATCTGAGAAAACATTTTTAGATATTTTTCATCGGACAGGGTACTCATCAAGACATACATTTTGATTGTTAGTGGATGAATTATCGCTAGATTGCAAATATTTATACGAAATTACATTTTTTTAGACTAATTTTCAACAGTAAGAAATTTTTGAATAGAAAGTAAAATAGGTAAACAGATGTATGAAACGCAGATGAACGAGGAGAATTGAAAATGATAAAAGTAAACAGTTATAATTCGAAGCGTTGGACAAGCTAAATAGAATTAAAGTGTCAAGAGTTTAATTAACTAAAAATCAAATTTGCTGATTCACTGGTATGTTGTAACGTTCATTGTTTTACTTTGAGTAATGTAAAGTATTTGTTCAATTTGAGTTATAGGTATTTGTATTCAGCATTTTTCATATTAAAATATTAGATATTAATTTATATTTATTTCTATAATTAAATCTTAATATATTTATGTATTTTTGGTAAAAAAAATCGATATATTTAAACAGTAACACGAATTAAATGTTACATTGTATGGTTGAGGTAACCGTAATATTCTCCGTGTCTAAACGATCAGTATATACGGAATTTGAAAAATCGATTACATATATTAACTTTTTATTTGCAACAAAATTTAGAGCTTATTGTGTATGCGTGTACAAATTAATCATTAGTATATTTGTTCAATATGTAACATGACAAAATGTGTAGTGATGAAAAGGTGAGTTCATAATCTTGTTTTCATAAATTAGTCTAAAACAATGTGAATTACATGAACATTTGCTGTCTGTTAATGAAGTTTACTTACAAGGAAAGATAGGATACAAAGTCGAATCTATTCGAATACCAGTAAGTGTCTAACAGGTGCGAAGCTCAGAAAAAATTTACTTCAACCGTTTTTGACAGAAAGTTTTTTAATTTCTTCATTTCTGTAGATATGCTATTCAATCAATCGTTATGAACTTATTAGACTGAGTCATACATAACTTGCGTTTTCTTTCTTGAAATTCATGTTTATGAATGTTTTAGAATTAATGTCAATCAAATTAATGGTGTCAGTCATTATGTATTTCCGTTACTATTACACAATTTAAATATTGGGACTTCCAGGAGGTTCTGTCCAGTACCAAAAACCATACTTGACCTCGATATGCATTCCTCAGGAAAGATACTGTGAAAGGTTTGATTTCTGTCCGTTTGTATTGGAAGTTATATTTCCTTAGAATATGAAATTATAAGTGAAACACAATTTGTTGTTTTAAAGTGTAAAGTGATTGAGGTATGCTACACTATCTTAGGATCTTTCATGCAATTATTTTTCAGGTATATATGGGTTTAACAAAATATACCAGTATGTCAGGTTTAAGAAAGATTACATTTATTATAATCTATTCGTATGTAGTGTATACAGGTTTTCTCTGCCAGAAAAATATGGAATAATATAAAAATCAATATAATAATAATCTGTTTCCTATTTTTTGTAGCTTTCAGTATGGAAAATTAATTTAAAAAATAGTTTTCCATTGATATTATTTATGATTCGATACAATATTTGAATTGGGTGTTGTTGTTGTTGATGAATAATAATAATAATAATAATTATTATTATTATTTATTTAATTCAGCCTCACGGCTAAGAATCGGACTTAGCTTTACATAAGTTATCTCGAAAACAAACATTTGTAATCTATGCGTTTCATATCATTTTAACCCTTAAGTGAACTATTGGGGCCGATGCAGACCCACTCGAATTTATGCTAATAATTTATTTAATGTGCAACTATCAATAATACGTATAACCATTTGTGGATTCAGATGAAATTTTAGTATGTCGCTACGTTTTTACATAGCGTTTCGATAGAGATGAATATTAAATATAATTTAATTGAATCATTGCGTTTTTCAAGTACATTTTGAGGGTCTAGTTAAGGGTTAAAGCTCCATTCTTCCTCTACTAATGTTACTTTGAATTTTTCATTTCGTTTAAGAAGTTTTTTGTGTTTCAAACAAAAAATCATGGAATGTCAAATTGAACAAACCGAAAATTTTGGGTGTAATCGCACAGTTAAGGCAGTGTTAAAAATTCGTGTTCGATCAACGCAAACATGGCTGTCTCGTCTCAAGAATGACGATTTTCATCTACAGAATAAATATTTTTGGCGGTTTCTGCTGCTTTAGCTCCTTGATTGAACTCGAACAAAAGAACGTGACGGAAGTGTTTGTCGTTTTCCAATTTGATACGACATAGCTCTTAATTTGAACCAAAAAACTCTTAGCCAGGTTAAAAAAATCGTCCGTCTGTAAAGGGAAAGATACAACTTTAAAATAATGTAAAACTCACGCATAACACGTGTTTATTTTAGGGATACAAATGTGCTTAACTTATTTGATTACTGTTTATTCATTTTATGTCTTCATATCATGTATCAACGAAATTTAATTTCAGCATTGCATGCTACATGAATTTACGAAAAAGAGTAAAGTTAAAGATACTATTAAAAATATTTATTGCGTATATGGAGAACATATTTGGAGTGCAAAAAGGTGACAGAGATGATTTTTCAAATTCCGAAATGGAATTTCTTACCTTTCTGATATACTAAGATTGGATCGATCCACTGCGTTCGATATTGAAGGATTAAAGCTTTATCCGATTGTCAGGTGAGACAAAAGTTTTTAAATTTAAAACCAGAACAATTTTTATTTAAATGAAATCAAAAATCGATTGGCGTTATTGAAAACGATAGTCGATACATGAATGATTTAAAGTAAACATAAGTAGGGTAGACCAGTGTCGGCACTAAAACATTGACTTTGAAATACGATCACGCAAGAATTATTATCCTTAGAATAAAAAGTCTTATACGAAAATGTTGCTTTTACTTATCTGACATTTTCAAGTTACAACAATTTTGTGGTATATAAATTAATATCAAAGTTATTAATAAGGAAAGAGGAGCGGAGAAAATGTTACAATCGTACCTGGCTTTGGGTGGGTTGTATCATTGCATGGAGTCGATGGTAATATAAATTGAACTTTATGAAATTAAAATATATACAGGGTGCGCCATTTTTTATGTCGGTATGTGAATCTTGAATAACTTAAAAAAAACAACCGATTTCCATATATGAGGTATTTTTATTTAATTTGGTCCTTTGCAATTTATTTGGACTAGTTTTTGAATACAACGTCAATCAAGTGGCCGCTTTTATTGGCCAAAGCAAAATGTGCCCTTTTTGCTGCGTTTTCCATCACTTTTTCGAGCATCTCGGGCGGTATAGCGACGATTGTGGCACGAATGTGTTCCTCGAGCTCGTCAATGGTCTGAGGCTTGTTGGCGTACACTCTGCTTTTCAAATAACCCCACAAAAAAAGTCCGGAGGGGTCAAATCTGGAGATCTGGGTGGCCAGTCAATGTCGCCATTTTTTGACATCACACGTTCAGGGAATTTTCGTTGCAGAAACTTCATTGATTGATTTGCAGTGTGGCATGGCGCACCGTCTTGTTGAAACCAGTAACCGTCCAGACCTTTTTCACGTATTTGTGGGCAGACATAATGAGCCAACATCCACCGATATCGATTCCCATCAACTGTTACGCCTTCTCTGAAGAAAAAGGGCCCAATCATGGTTTTGGCGCAAACGCCGGCCCAAGCAGTCACTTTTTGGTCATACCATGGTGTTTCATGGATCTCGTGTGGATTCTCCGTTCCCTAAATGCGGAAATTTTGCTTGTTAACGGCGCCAGAGAGTGTTAAATGGGCCTCGTCGGTCATCAAAATTTGCTTCCAAAAATCAGGTTCAGTGTCAACCATTCGAGCGACTATTTGGCCGTATTCCAAGCGACGTGGACGGTCTGTCGGCAATATTCTTTGAGTCAATTGCACTTTATACGGAAACAAATGCAAATCATCCTTCAAAATGCGCCGCAAGGTAGTTCCACTGACGCCAAAATGCTGAGCGCGGTGACGATACGACACACGTGGGTTCTCGGCAACGCTCTCTCTTGCCGCTTCGTCCAGTTCATTGGAACGTCTTGGGCGTTGATGAACGGCATGTCGACGATCTCCCACCGTCCCGTGCTCAACAAAATTCGACACCAAACGACGAATAGTGTTGTCAGACGGTGCTTCTTGGCCACGATATTTTCGACGATATGCACGTTGAGTTAACACAACTGAACGACTATTTTCAATGTACAGCGTCACTATTTCGGCGCGTTGTTTCGGTGTGAAGCGATTCATGGCTAAAATTGTACTGAATTGACGTTTCAAAAACATGTTTACTCAAGTCAATCGGTTGATAAATGTTAAAGTTATTCAATCTTTACATACCGACATAAAAGATGGCGCACGCTGTATTACTTAAATCATACTAATTAATTTAAACAAAGTAAAATTTGTAGCCACGTATTATGCAATTGTATGCAAACGTAACGCAATTGTGACAAATGCAGGAGATGTTTCATCTGAAACATTCTTTACGTGACCAATCCTTACGTTTGGTACATTGCACCCATTTCTTATTTCGTTTGCGTGTATTAGAGGATTTGTGTGTGTTACGTGTGTTACAAGATAATAACTTATAACCACCTTAAGACTATCGATATTACAATCGTCTTCGACCATGCTTTTTGAATTTTAATTATAAATTCCGATAACGAGACGCTTAAAAATGTTAAGTTGAAATCTGCAAGGAATTTCCAATACCATTAGGAAAACCTGTCGGCGCCTTCTAAAATGTTTTATTTAATCTTGAAATGAATATTAACGTATTATGTATACACAAGGTGCATAAATATTATATGAAATATAGAAGATTAATTTTCAAAAATGATATTGCTTATTATATAATTATAATTGATAAATGTAATATCAATCCTGCGAGATTTTTAAATTCAATTTGGTGATCACAAAACAACGTATTGACATGAAAAAATCTTCACTTTATAAAAACAACAGATTTTAGATACTATATTCATTGCTACATATATTATACATACCTGTATATAATAAATAGTAACGAATTAATACATACAGTGCGATTTAAGTGACCAGCACGCATTTGGAAATGTTTCACAATTACTGTAAAAAGGTCAGCTTAGAGGTTAAAAATATGAAACAGCGTATACTTGCAAAAAGCATATTTATATTATAATTTTAAATCAGTGAGTAAAAGTTACTTTGGACTATCGAAAAGTTAATTTATTCACTATACATACATATAATAATGTCGTTTATCAAAAATTTTCGTTATTTATGTAATATTTCATTAAATACATCGCAGCCTTCTATGATATGCGAATAAATATATTATCACGCCAAGTTTATACATTTTGCGAATATCCTGCAATGAAATATAATTTTAAATAATGATATACACAAAAGTAATTTGACTTTCTTTATGTGAAATACAAAATCGTGCTCGTCACACATATGTATGTAACGTTAGCGGCTAACGTGTTCAAGTTGGAGTCACCTAAAGCCACTCATGGAATGTACTGCGAACATTTTCAAATTTAAAAACATCTATTTTCCTGGGCTTGTAATGAATGGACTGCGGATTTTATGCATTTATGGCAAAAATGTGTAGATCAAATGCAAAACAGTAAAAACTTTTAAAGGATTTGAAAATACTGTTATGTCATTTCCTACTTCTAGTAGCAAAGGGACTACACACTTTCTGAATATTAAGAAATAATATCTCATTCGAAGAACTGTAAGTTCTGAAGAGTAGCAAGGGATCGCGAAGAATTTGGTCGAAGCAAAAATAGTTGAGTAAACCCTATTTAAAGAGGTAAAAATTCGGATGGATATTCTCTTTATTAACAAGAACTTTTGGGGGATTGATTGACTAATGTTGGAACAATATCGCTTTGAATTCTTTGAAACTGGCGCCCTTCTTGCAGATAATGCCTCAATTTTGCATGAACCAACGAGCGCTTCTCTTACGTGTGTATCTACCGCGATTCAGTTTTTTTTTCTCAGTTTGTCCAGACTCCAGACTGCTCCAGACGCCGCGGTGCACGTATCTATGTATGTGTATGCTAAATAGTTCTCTTTTTCTCGAACGTGTACCTTTTTTCCGTGCGCGTGTTCGTAAGTGTGATTACCGGTTTTCCAAACGGAGACATCAGCACAACATGTAAAATGAAACGTAACAACGGAAAGAAAAAATATGGAAAGATATACAAATTCCTCGACATAGTACAAAGCACACGAACTTCTCAGTTTTTCAATAGCCTAGGGGATATATGATAAGTACGCATAAAGGATAAGTCATTACGCGTATAAAATAGATGTCTATCGAGTAACCGGAGAGTCTGCGATGCAACGGGAAATTCTTTTATTTCCAGCAAGACGAAAACACGTTGAAATCGATCTTCGATCCTACTTTTTTTATCGTTCGTCCGAATATTTAACTTTTTCCGACGTTGCACAGTGGTCCGATAAAGTACAGACGTGAACTAAATTCATACCGCTTTTATTTGACCTGGGCTTTAAATAATATGTATACTTGGAAAATGAACATTTCAACAATATACTGTCTTACTTAGCTACATGTTATTTTGAAATAACAATGCGTTAGTTTACTTGCACATTTCATGTGCAAAATAATAATATCTTATCTCGTCTCTTACTATGTATTTAAATAAATTTTTACTGAAATAATATGTTATGCACTTTTTAATGAAATGTTTTCATACATATAATACTATACTGCCATCTAGCAGGTTTACTACAATATTAATGTCTTTTCGATTAAATGTTTGAAGCACAATCAATTTTGAAGATAAATGTTTGCGGACTATTTAAGGACTTCTTGTTGTCAAGCATAAGTAAATTCATTCGAATAAAATAACACATATCTCATCGCTACCTCTTATGTAAGATTATTTTATTATTTTTATTTGAGTGATTTTCATTTGAATTTCATACAAAATAAAGTTGCTTTCTCTACCTTATTTCAAAAATAAAAATAATAAATTAGTTGAAGCAGTTCATTATTCCAAATTATTCTGTTTTACTTTATTCCACATCGAATGTGCTCGATGCTGGTTTATACGTTATTTATTATAATTAGAACGATTTCAGAGATTTTCTTCTTTGAAGCTGATTCTGATATTATTGTTATATTATTCACCTCACAAAAATGAAACTTTGTCAGGTAATTTGTGATTAATGGATTTTTCAATACTTTTTAAAAGCTTACGATTCAGAGCTAAGGATCTATTTAAGTTAATTCCTCGATAGCAGCGACGACTTGAGCCGTGAACCAGCGAATAGCCCCGACTATTATAATGTAATAACTCCTTTTAGGATTATTATTTAAAGAAACATTTCAAAGTTTCTATTTGATGTAGCACTGTCATTAAAGAAACATATTAATAGGCTTCCGATAGATAGAGTGTAAACATAGTTCCAGAACGTAATAATTAGTCATGTTAAGAAAAATGAAAATTGCAGTTTTAATCAGGTTACGGTTATCATCAGCATTTACTCGAGTTGTTCACCCCATAGGGCTTTAATGGATTTCGACGTACTGACTAAGTACGTATAAATACATACATAAATCGTTATATGTAACAGTGAAAGCAGATGCAAAAATTTCTTGTCCAATCATCTCGAGCAGATTCTAACTTTTAACCAACACATCTTTACAAGATTTGTTGTGACATCACGTGAATTTCGTTTCACATGTCTATCCACATATATTGGAGAAAGTGCAAAATATGGAGGTCCAAGAATAATGAGTATTTCTTTTAAAAGTTTAAATACGCAAAATACGTTATTCTCATTAAAAAATACAATCCTTCTAAAACTGACATTTTTTCTTGTTTCCAAAACTCTCGACAAAAATTCTAATAACTTGTAGCAATCTGCAAACATGCGCAAGCTCGGTTCATAGATATAACAATCCATGGCTACAATTTCATGGAGTTTTCGTAAGATCGATTTAATTTTTGTGTTTTAATTTAATCGGATTGTGTTTTTACGGATCCGAACCACTGTGCAACATCTCTCAAAATGTTGCGTTGCGAAATACCGTTTACTTCATCGTCTTCCTGCAAATATAAGTTATAGGCTAACGAATACATGTTTTATTGAACACATAAATGCAATACTACCTAACAAGTCACATGAGAAATATTCTTGCAATTTTTTACAGAGATTGAAAAGGCTGAAATTTTATAGATACGCTCGAGATAGTATAGACTGTTAACGAGTATACAGGGTGGACGAAGAAAAACTCAACGTTTTAAAATAAAACGACTTATTATTTATGCGACATACAACTAAAAGTATAACGACACTATATTCAACATTAAAACTATGAGAATGGCGGGTTTCAAAATTTTTATTTAACGATTATTAAGATCGTAAGAGGTGAATTTGTGTGGAATTATTCAATCAATTTATTTCTTCGGACATATATTATGATAAAATCACGCGATATTACAATAAATATGATTTTATTACTTTTTTAAAGTAATATAATGTGATCACGTTTATGTATTCAAGTATTAATTTAACAATTAACATTAGAACTACAGAGCGCTAAACTTACCTTGTCATAATGACAAGATTAGATTTATTTAGATTTTATAGGATATTTATTATATTATATGCTTGAATAAAGGATTTATTTAAAAATGTCTCGTGAAAATATTTTTATAACTTGAATAACCCTTAAAACGATATCAGAATCAAGCCATTTTGACCTGTCCGGTAGTTTTAATGTTAAATATAAGTAATGTATTAAACTCCGATGTCAGCGTTTCTAAATTTTCAATTGCTGACTTACCCCTTGCACTACGATTTATTTTATGTTTACAGTGATTAGAACTTCGTTGTCGTTCAGAATTTCCTAGAAGAACAAGGAAGGTTGTATCTATTGTATGACTATGTATTTTTCAATGATTTTCAACTATACAGGCTGTCCCACGTAACAGTTTTCACGATTTTTTAAGTACTTGCGATAATCTGAAAAAAAATATTTTCAACAAAAGTTGATCAGTTTTCGATTGGCTATATATCGCAATAAACAAAGTTCGAAAAACTTTCTTTTTTATAGTATTGTCAAGGTCACCTTCATTTTTTTAAATAACACTTTGTATTTTTGACTTAACAGTATTATATCCCGTGTCAAGACGAATTCAACGACCTAGTATACCATGATCTTGGGATGACCTTGAAGGCGAAGAAATGAAAATTTCAACAAAATATGACAATCTGCTTGAATGGATGATAATAACTTGTTTTTAATATTAAGACTCGAAATTACATTCAATTCAGAAACCTTGACTAAATGAACGCAACCGATTTCGTAAAAAAGTCACATCAAATGTTCGAATTGAAGTCCGTTTTGTTGTAGGCACAATTCCGTTCTTTGTAGTAAATTTGCATTGGTTGCTCTTACGATACTGTCGTAGCGAAGTTCTTCGCATGCTGTACGGATTCGCTGCTATATACGAACTGTCGACAATTCACAACAAGGAAAAAATGTCAACATACTGTATGATGGCTTAGCTATTAACACATAATTAGAAATACATAATTAGAATAAATATCGATACTGATAAATTTTTTAATAATACCATTGTTACTATAATGGTTTGAAGAAATTAATGCCATCCAGAACACATAAAAATCATTTTATTAACACATGAAAAATATACATATTATCTGTATGTATCCAGAACGGGACGACAAGAGGAGCGTGATACGAATTTTTGGTATTTGATTGACATACACATGTTATACATTCATATTTCAAAATCGAATGAAAAACAATTTTGCAAAATTATGCGGGCTGACCAAAGTACCCCATTTTAGCCCAACTTCGACTTTACTGGCGCTAAAATCGTCGCGCATGCGCGATAATAAGGTGCAATATCCCAACACTGTCTGATCGTTGGACGCACTGAATAAGACTAACAATAAGTAAACAGAGTAGCTGCTTAGCCACTCGAGCACAACAATTTAAAACAAGCGATAACCGCAAAAATGGCCTACGGCGCCTCGGGGGTCACCGGTGACCCCCACCACGAAAAATGCATTAAACATGATTAGACAACTCAACTTATCTGCTGTAAATAATATTTCAACATAATATGCATCGCATAATCAAAAATTCATGTTGGCGCGATGGGCAAACCACGTAAAATGCGCGCGGCAGTCAACGTATTAAGTTGGTGACTAGACCTTAAGACAGTTCTTCTGTTTATTCTCGACTTGTCACGAGAGCAAATCATAGTATTAACTTGTAGAAAATGTATTCTAATAGTGAAAGGTTGATATGTTGCTAAAATTTGGTGAATGTAAACGAAATGTACGTGAAGTAGCAAATCTGTATGCTGCAAAGTACCCGAAGAGGCACCAACCATCTGCGTGAACATTCTACAAAAGTAAAAAAAATACGAATTTATAGACAATTTGAAAAGACAAAGAGAAGCAAACCATCTACAATTACAACCGAAGGCAATACCAGTACTGTTTTGCTACATGTAGAAGAAAATCCGGACACCTCCATTCATTCAATTAGTGCTGACACCGGTTTATCCAAGAGTTCAGTTCATAGGATCATAAAAAAGAAAAATTATCATCCATACAAAATGAGCAAAGTACAACATCTACGCGAAACTGATTCACAACGTCGCCTTCATTTTATATCTTGGCTAGTAGTTTCATACGAAGATAATCTTGAGATACTAAATTACATTCTGGATGTAGTTACAGACGGATGAATGCAAATTTTCTAATAATGGTTCAATTAACTGTCACAATCTGGTCTCAAGACAATCCTCACTGGTTGAGAGAACATAATTTTCAACAGAAATTTGCAGTGAATGTTTGGTGTGGCTTAGTATACGGTCATCTACTTGGACCTTATTTTTATGAACATAACTTAACATCTCAAAGTTATTTAAATTTTCTTTCCACGCAACGTGAAACACTGATACAAAGGCTTCCAAATGATGTTCAACAACGTATTTATTTCCAGCAAGACGGTTGTCCACCTCATAATAATCGTACCGTTCATAATTACCTAAATTTAATGTTTGGAGAACATTGGTTGGGCACTCATGGCCCTATTGCTTGCCCACCACGATCCCCCCATTTGTCGCCACTTGATTCTTTTTATGGGGTCATTTACAGTCAATAGTTTATTCCGTTCCAATACAAAATAAAGAACATTTAAAGCAGCGAATCCGTACAGCATGCGAAGAACTTCGCTATGACAGTCTCGTAAGAGCAACCAATGCAAATTTACTACGAAGAACGGAATTGTGCCTACAACAAAACGGACTTCAATTCGAACATTTGATGTGACTTTTTTACGAAATCGGTTGCGTTCATTTAGTCAAGGTTTCTGAATTGAATGTAATTTCGAGTCTTAATATTAAAAACAAGTTATTATCATCCATTCAAGCAGATTGTCATATTTTGTTGAAATTTTCATTTCTTCGCCTTCAAGGTCATCCCAAGATCATGGTATACTAGGTCGTTGAATTCGTCTTGACACGGGATATAATACTGTTAAGTCAAAAATACAAAGTGTCATTTAAAAAAATGAAGGTGATCTTGACAATACTATAAAAAAGAAAGTTTTTCGAACTTTTTTTATTGCGATATATAGCCAATCGAAAACTGATCAACTTTTGTTGAAAATATTTTTTTTCAGATTATCGCAAGTATTTAAAAAATCGTGAAAACTGTTACGTGGGACACCCTGTATATTGACAACAACAAAATAAAATTTTATTTCAGTTTCAAGGAAATGATTAACACACATATTTAATAGATCCTGTTGGAAATCATCATCACGAGTCT
The DNA here is from genome assembly GCA_913789915.3 of Sphecodes monilicornis. Taxonomy (NCBI): domain Eukaryota; kingdom Metazoa; phylum Arthropoda; class Insecta; order Hymenoptera; family Halictidae; genus Sphecodes; species Sphecodes monilicornis. The sequence goes on from OU565287.1 coordinate 1,151,446, forward strand.
GACCCGATGTTATAGTGCAAGGAGTTAATTCAATATCATAAGTCGATGTTTACCTATTGAAGATTTTTTAATTGACTGTGAGTCACTATTTTATTCTACATTCTCTTTTTTATACCATGAATTGCGAGTTATTAATTCTGCTGCATACCTTGTTTTTTTACTCATTTCCAGTCTATTTCTATAATACTATTGTGGCTGCATAAAATTTTTTGACTACGTCAAACATTCATTTTATTAAAAGGGTATTCTGCTCTAGAGCATTATTTTTTAGGTTTTTCTGAAATTTTTTACGTGAAATTGTAAGTTTAACTATTTTGTATTATCTTTTCATATATTTTTACTAATTACCTGGCGTATACAATATTGTTTAAATATCGCGTTAGTTTGAAACGTGCTTGAATTTCGCGATTATCGCGATCTATATTCTTTGGTGACCTCCTCGATGTTATTCTTCCGAGTTGCCAAATAACCAACAATATTTCAAGTAAAAACGGCGTGACTTTCTGGCTACCAGCTAATGTCAGCCGATAAACACGGCGATTGGTGGATCAAAGTACAAAACGTTCAAATCAAACTCGTGTCGCGAAGGTATAGAGAGACAAAGAGAACAACATACAGACATACGTTGAACAGAGACAGGCGAATAAGAGAGAGACAGCGCCGTCTAGCTGGTCAGCTGACACTCTCGCGACGCTTCGTCGCCGCTGCCAGTTCTCGTAGTCACTTGCTCACGAGACGTGCGAGGAGTAACTCTGAGAATAACTCAGTCGAGCTATCGGATACTTGTACCAAGTATCTGCCAGCGAGCTTTTGCACGACTGTGCGACCGGAACTGAGATCGGTTTCGAAATCGTTCCACACGCTTTAAGAGAGCTGACAAGCCCAAGCAAGAGTTTATTAAACTCTGGATATTCCGAGTTTTAATAAGTAATCTGTCACGCGCTCTTCAGTCGCGCTGTTGGAGGCTTGTAACGAGTCTTTGACGGCGACGCTATTGGCAACGACTGTACGAACGGAACTGGTCTCGTGCTCGAGATCGTTCCAATCGTTGAAAGAGAGTTGACAGTAAATAGCGACATACGTCAATCGACTCTGGATTTTCCGAGCTTCGAAAAGATAAAAGTGCATGGTTGTTGTTTCACCGCACAAGTGTATTTCGGTGTGCTTGACGCGAGTTTCGTGTTCGTTCCCCGAATTCACTGCCCGCCGTTCAAGAGAAACTCTTGATTAACACGCTTACGTTATACGCCCCCTCTATATATCTCTATATAGTGGCTTTTGTGCGTGTAAGCGTTCAAGAGAAACTCTTGGAAGGAATCGGGTTTCCGATTCCGTACGGCCACCCGTGTAACACGGAGAACACTCTTTCCGAGTACATTTTCTCTGCCTTAAGCTCTGACATACGCTTTGACGTCCCAGTGCCGCAGAAGAACGGATACTCGGATTGTGACAAGGTCATTATACGCTTTGCGGGAATTGATCGGTCCAGCCACAGGTCTTGATTGGTAAGTCCTAGACTTGACCCGTTCAACCACCATAGTCGCACCCATATACGCCGTCGCTAGTGCTATATAGCTACTACCAGAGCAGGGATTGTGACTGGTTGAACAACACTTACAATATACGCCCCCTCTATATATCTCTATATATAGTGGCTTTTGTGCGTGTAAGTGGTGAGTTGGACCACGTCTTCCACCGAGATTCTTATAGCCGCGTGACGTATTGAGTCACGCACGAGCTTTGAATCAAGGTTGTTGAAGCACGGGTTAATTCGGCTGGATTATCGAACTAGGAGCCTTACAACCTCCTTGTAAGATTAACCGCCACCCTTACGCTGACGCCCACGCAGTAGAATCGGTTTAACCGTGACTACGCCAGTGCGAGCGGACGGATTCTCGATTATCGAGATACGTCAAAAATATACAGTCCATACCTCTGCGTTTTGAGCAGTTTGGCTGTACTCCTCCTCCTTCGATAGCGATTATCGCAGTCAGGAGCGTACGGGAAACAGCGTCACGAACGGATACGTATCGTATCGAATAGGTGGTTTCACACCTTCGTTCGTTAATTAAATTTCAGACGCCAACGTCGCTAGACGGCCAAGGGACGACCCAGAGGAGACGGAGGAATCGCGAACCGCCGACTTCGACGGGGATTCATTTTGATTAATAAACGGCCCACCATTAGGTGGGTCACTATCAACATAACCTCGTTGTACAACAATTTTACTTTCCCTCAAAACTCCTATCTCCTCATATTCAAGCCACCGTTGAAAAGTTGTTGGATTGTATTATACAGTCCACCTTTTTAACAGTATACTATTATATTATTATTATATTATACATTATTATACAAAGGTACATTATACATTAGCGATATTAAATAGATTTTTGTAATCAATTATTTCTTTTTTACAAAAGGCCTTTTTAGTATAAATTATACTATGAACAAGAGACTAACATGAAAAAATACATAAAATAATTTATACTGAATAAATATACTAACAAATAATAATAACAATAGTATAACATTTAATAAAATATAACACTTAAATAAGCTGACATGATTGCGCGCTTATAGCCACTGCATGGGACGCCTGAACGGGCTATTTTTCAGATTTATCAAATGTGCATCCCATACATTGGCCAGAAGAGGAGCCCCGGGGACGGCACATTAACAAAGAAAGTTTATCGTTAGGCCTGCTCATCTCCACCTAAGATGCGGCCATAGGCCAAATGTTTTGGCTTGGACGTGACACGCTACATAGTATGCGTGAAATGAGGCCTGCCCTTTTCACTCCGATCCAATCGGCCGCGCATTCGTACCTAGATACGTCCAATTCTTATCAGCCTCGCATCAATAGTGTGTCACCGTTTGGGATCTATACAAAATGCGCCTTAAGAACATAAACAAATCGGCGGACACCACGCCTTTTCGGTCAAGGCCCCATGTATCCATGACTTGGGCTGAAGAACTGCGACTGCGATCAACAGCAGATTATTCTATCGAGATTAGGTTAAATGCATTTTAGGTAATTTCGGGGAATGAGATAAATCCCACGAACTAAGATTCTGTGACGTCATTGCAATATAATTACCTGGACATTCAATATTCAAAATCGGACTTCAGATTGTATGCTTAAATTTTTTACATACAAATCTCAATAGCAAAGCTATGTAGCACACCGTGCCATTTGGGCCGCATCGACCCCACTGTGCGTCATATACCTGCTACCAATTGTTATATTTTTCGAGCAAGAAATGCGCTATTATAATTTTGTTTGAGGAGTCCCCTCGAGCACGTGTTGACCGGATATCTTCCTGCGTGTTTTCGTCGCTCGTTGACCGGAATTTTGACTTTGCCGGTAACATAATTTATGGCCTTAAGGCTTAAACCTTAAGCCAACGGACAAACCTGCAACACACCTTGTCAAGTTTAAAATATTACCAGAATACTAGAACCGCTTACATGAACAGCTTTAGTAATAACACGATACTTATTATCGGAGTCATCGTGTTTGAACAATGTAGAAGAAAAATAATTTTTGTGTTACTATTGCATTCACATAAGCATTCTGAAGTTATCCATCATAGACAATCATAGACACGTGAAAAACATCTTGTACATCAATTTGTTTCTCGCGTTCGACCGTATATCGACTCTCGCATTTCGAATCGCACAAAACGACTATATAATAATAATTTGTAGAAAAAGAAGAATAATTGCACATAAATGTATACATATATATATGCGAGAGTCGATATACGGTCGAACGCGAGAAACAAATTGATGTACAAGATGTTTTTCACGTGTCTATGATTGATGGTACGTGGTGTGCGTTGATATAATATATTTTTCCGTCACAGCCTTTCCTTACATTACGTACCTAATTAAACCATTTCCCGCAATACCAGACACTTGTTGGAGTAGTGTCTCGGATCTTTTTTTCAATAATAGTATGTTGCGGCCTTTAGTGACCTATCAAGATATTCCAAAAGAAATTCGGTATCTTAAAAATTGTTGCTTTTACAAATCGATGAAAATGAGTTTTTAAGAGCTTATTGCATGCGAAGCACACGTGCTTTGTATCGAAAGTATCGGTTAGTTTTTTGCCGTTCCAAGGAAAATTGTTTGGTAGGATATTTTTCTGTGCGTCCATCGTCAACGTTTTTCGGGATGGCGAAGCAGCTGAACGTTCAGAACCTCCGCCGTGTTTAGTTGAGTTTGACAAATTATTTCACCGCAACGATTGTCAGATGTATATTATTTTTTTTCATTATCATAACCGTAAATTGTTATTTTGTTTCTTATAACGTTTAAATTCCTTAACAACGTATTCCGCACCTACTATATACCGCAACAAACTCCGAAAAGTTCTACTTTAACACTCGGTGACATAGTTTTTTAAATAATACAACATATATATAATGTTTATCTGCCACCTTGCCGCCACCCGGAGTCCGGGGCTGGAAACGGTTGCTCACTGAGCATTCTGGCCCAAGCTCCGGAATGTTCAACCATAGACATCCCCAGGGGTGTAGAGGGGAGTGGAAAGTTCTCGGGTTTCTGTACTAAAACCCGGACAGGCACGGTCCGGTGCTGTGTGCGGAGATCTTAAACCACTTAAGAAAAGGAATCCGGTTAGTAGTGAAGCAACAGAGATTCTGGATCATGGCGGCTGGGGGGGGGGGGTAAGGCGCGCGGGAGGTTTCGGCGGGGCCGGCGCGCCGCGGCGGTTACGGCAGTGTCATCGGTGGGTGGGTGCCGTGTGCGCGTTACGGCAGCGGCCGGCGGGGTGGGGGGTTCGCGTTACGGCGACTACAGCGGCGGGGGGAGGGTCGCTTTTAAGAGAGAGAAAGAAACTACTTTAGTTAGGGAGAAAGAGAGAAAGTATTATTTAGGCAGAAACATATTTTTTATAAAATATGATAGCCCTTGAGAACGAACAGGAATCGACCGCGATAGGCTGGACGCCTGAATCTCTGGAATTCAGCAAATTCCTGTGTGAATGAAACACCGATTAGGGAGAGAGAATGGCTAAGGTAGGACAAGGAGATGAAAGAGCTATTATTTTTTTAATCACCTTTTATTTTATCAGCATTACATCTAAGCCTAAAGCTAACAATTCGGTGTCTATTAATCATCGGTAACAGTAGATATTATTTGCATAAATTTGCAATATTTTGTTTGTACAAAATAAAGGTTCTCAGATAGCCATAAGTACATGTGGCCGATACAATATTCCAAATCAAACAATCTTCTCATCGTTTTCTGAGCAATCTGTATGCACTTAGTCGAATTTGATAATTTCGCAAGCTTCATATCGTTTAGGTTACAGAATTCCACAGTTATATCACCAACATGCACAGCATTCGTCGAGTAGGCAAAGTTCTGCAGAATGTCATCTCTCTTGCGTAGAAGATGTTTCCACGTAGCCATCGAAAATTGAATTTCATTGCCATGACTGTCGCCTATAGCCAGTTCTACGTGGCAGCAATCGCCAACTCGAATCCCAATGTCAAGGTATTTGTAGAATGTATCCGTCAGGGGATATCTCCTGCCCAATATACGTATCGCGCGCGTTATCCTCTGTTCCGAATTGTCAACTCTAATAAGAAAAAAAATTCTACTTCAGTGGATATTCTTGCAGTATATTGCCAGAGAATTTACTGTGTGTGCGATTACTTGAACTCGTTATTCGTTGCTCGGGCAGATCACGTCGTTGATATTTCAATACGGACGATGTAACCGACAATGATTGAAAAAAGCCAATAGCCGAGCAATTTTTTAAAGTCCTGACACAGCAGGAGAGGTGGGGATGGGGAAGGCGGCAGCGGCGGGGGGGGGGGTACTTCGGTTGCGATTGGCTTTTATTTCAGGGACTAATATGTATGAGACATATCCGTCTTGCCAAGCAATTCCATGATGTTTCCTCGTTAACCACCGACTCTGGCGTATTTCAGCAGCAGTCAATCGATGAATTCCAAATGGAGGCTCAAATATCCAGTGCAATAGTTTATTTCCATCCCGTAAAATTGCCGCTCCTTCTACAATGAAATCGTTTGACTCGGTCTTGAATCCTTGTAGATCAACGAACGTTCCTCGAACCATTATGTGCTGCGTTAAAGTATTCTACGCACTACGTTGGTCAACGGGTTGTACTCGACTATACGATTGTGTATGATTAAGTAGTAAGCAGTTGTGTTGACTGGTACATTATATCTGCATTCAAAATCTATGCGCACATCAATGGTTGCACTTTTAACAGACTCGTTTTGACGAGAGCAGTCTATGACCACAAACAGACCACGTGATAAGAATTCCAATTCATCCAATAGTGGTTCACTGTATCCGTTTCTATAATATGAGTTTTGGATACATGTCGTAAAGTACTGTATACTTATTTTTTTCGAAGTCCAAGTCATCATATGGGTACGATTCCGAATTTACGTACAACCGTATGTTTGACAGTTTACAATCGTCGAATTGATTAGCAGTAGTGTTCAATTTGTTTTTCCATTTTTTTGTCTTTATGACCCACGTATGCTTCGTAGTTGTCTGTAAATGCGGATATTCGTATAGATCCCAAGGTCGAAAACTCATAGGTATGAATTGTCCTCTCTCGAGAATGCGCAATAACGACAGTTGTTCTTCCAGACTGACATGAGGCATTCGCCACTGAACTTTGAATAATTCGAGTTTAGCTTTTAAAGTATCAGGACCAATCAAAGCGTTTAGATCGTTCCGTGATCGAATTAAGACCAACTCTTGACGCGCATTAACGATAATCTTGTTATAATCTTCGCCGAAACCAAACAGCATATTGAATGGTATACAGAAATTGAAATCTGTAGCATTCGCATTACGATACCAGCCAGCAGTACCCAATGCTTTACTTTTTCCGGGAGAGATACATGGATACATGCGTTTTTAACGCAGTCGTTATTCCAGGATTTTTACAGCGATCTATTTCGACTCCATTCAGTTCATATCAAATTTCATCAAACATGAAAGTAACGCAATTGGTATCGAGAATAACAATGTCACTTGTTCCTTGAGCTGGAGTCTCTGTTAAAACGACTTTTCCTTCGATGTACAAGAAACTCTCGCACGGCAGCGTATACAGATCCTGCTGCTGTATCGGTATACTTATTTCATCACTATTTCCAAGAGTCGTATTTGCATACGGATTATATGTATGCATTTCTATCTTGGTTATACGATTATCAGAAGCAGGCGCATTGCCAATGACCAAAATGCCAGACATTATTGCTTTACAACAAATCCCAAAGATTGTAGAAAACGCTCGTTTGGCAAACTCAGGTTCTTCTTCCTCAACGTAGGTGTTCCAGTGCTTGTGTGATTATTTGTCCGACTCACTTTTTTGATGAACGAATTTGTTGTGGCGGTTGCGATTAGAGACCCGTTTGTTTTATTATACAAGAGCATAATACAGCACTTAATCGTAGGTTTTATGGTCTCGCCGTCTTACATGCAATCTAACAGTTATGTCTTCTCCACGAAAATCAATCAGACGATTGTTTTGATCCACCAGACGTATTTCTAAATCATCTATTCTTCGCACGACAATGGGAAGATAAATGACTCGCGGTGGAGTTTCCGAGATCTTATATCCCGGAGTAACCCGAGGTGAATATTCATGAATAATGTGTACGGGTTTGTCATTACTGTATGATCCCGCTGTTACGTTACATTCCACTCTGATCACGTTGATGCTTCAGATTCATACCAAGTTTTAGATGAGAGTGTACGGTTTGCCGAAAATCCAAGCAGCGATCCTATGTTATTGGGATTCTCAAAATTAATCTTATAGGAGCAGTATATTTCACTCTTCATCGTATTATTGTTAGCACATATGATGAGGGGGTATTCATCGTTGTCCTTCGAATCATGTCTGTCGGGATAGCTCCTCAGGATTTTTCGTTTCAAGTACTTATCGATTGCGTCCAGTTCATATGATCCTTCAGGAATTACAATTTCTTCATCATTTTCACCAAAATAAAATTTATTGTTTCGAGCATCGACGTTGGGTATTGTGTAAAACGTTTCAAAATCCACGAGACCCAATTCGTAGTCATGATTACTCAAATCTATCGAGGGAAAGTATTCAAGCGTCAACTATGAATGTGCCATGTTTATACAAAAAGGTTAAAGTAAGTAATGAAATGGTATGTCTCGATAGTGTAATTTTATAACGAGTTTTCCTCAAGAAATTTTACACACAGTTGTCCGCATATGGTTTGATTGAAATTTTGAAGACATGTATGATTGTAAGTAATTTTTTAGGAGGATCCAAAGTATGCAATAAGTTCCGCAGGAGGTCGTAGATCACCAAAGCTGTCAAAGTATTTTACGGTACGATTGCGTTTCACGTACGCGACCCAAAGTGTACCTGGACCGGTACCTTCATCCAGGTTTACTATACCACTCTCATTTACATTTACTTTCGTTGGAAGACTATCACGCATGTAAACTCCGCGGAAATTAGGTATATTCTTTCTTCCTATATTCTCAAGCTGAACATTTGTCATTGGTTGTGTCCCTAGTTTTTCGTGGATCCACTTTTTTTTTTAAGCCGTTACCCTTCTTGTAAGGTGCGAGATAAAGTCCGCGACCTTTCATAGCGCGATTATGATGTTGCATTTCCTCCAGCTGTTTTCGCGTAGCCTTGGCATCGTTCACAGCCTTCGCTACGCCAGCAGCACCACCGGTCAGCGCCCCAATAGCTGACAACGCAGGTAAGAGGAACGGAAAGAAACCGTCTCGCTTTGCTATCGGTAGAGCTCGCTTCCTCTTCTTCTTACCACTATTGTCATTGCCCTTTTTTTTCTTGAGCCCCATTCCGAGCTTCCTCTCAATTTTCATCGCAGCCCAAACAGCTGCCGCAGTTGCCTTCTCGCCAAATGTAGTGTCCTTTAGAGTTATGCGTTGACGTGCTCGATCAGTTAAAACACGATCTGCCGCGTGACGATTTGTCAAATCTTTGTTTTGAGAGTATGCAATGTCGTGTTCTCTACAGGCTGAGTCTAATGAATTCACACCTCGGTCGCCGCGAGTCAAACGCTTGTGCAAACGTGTGCCAGGACCACAAAATTGATATCCTGGTACATGCAACTCGAACGGCAATTTATTTATTAGGGTATTTATTAATCCTGCTCCCGCCGCCGTACACATGTTACGAAAGCCATTAATACATTGACCGATACCTCTGTGCCGCAGTCGTATAAATATTCCCCGCACCCGCTTATCTGTTATTTTTACAACAGCGGCGATGAAGTTCGTCAGACAACGCGTAAACATTCGAGTGTTCTCAGACAGAAAGTTTGGTGATGTTATACACCATGTTCTGACACATGGACCATTATTGCCTGACACTGTACGCGGTATAGTGTGCGGCCCTTCCAATTGCGGGAAAACTAATGTTGTCATTAGCTTACTGGAAAGTCCCAATGGTGTGCGGTTCGAGAATGTGTACGTATATTCAAAGTCGTTGCAACAACCAAAATATCAATATTTGGAAAGGCTGCTCTCATCTGTGGAGAATGGTGGCTACTTTCCTTCTTCAAACCATAGCGACGATGTTCCAACAAACGAAGCTCTACCGAATTCTATATTTATTTTTGATGACGTGGCATGTGACAAGCAGGATGCGAGTAGAGAGTACTTTTCCATGGGAAGACATTCAAAAGTGGACAGTCTGTATCTTTGTCAATCGTATGCAAGAATTCCAAAGCACCTGATTCGCGATAATGCCAATCTCTTAGTTCTATTCAAGCAGGATAGTATTATGGCGGCTGAAAAGTGTGTGAGAGGAGGAAAAAGGAGAAGGAAGCGTTTCGTCCTAGGCCCGCTAGAGGACTCGTCGGTAAGGCTATTTAGCGGACCCGTGCCTTAGACGCGGGATGTCGTAAGGACAGTTTAGGACGGTATATATACAAACAGAGGAAGATTCAGGTAGTAGCGGGAAAGGTGTTGTCGTAATGTCCCTCTGTTGACGAGTATAGGAAGTAGCCGCCGCAGTATGAATGTACGTCATGTGTACGATGATCATGTAAATACTGACATGACTTTTGGACAATTTAACGAACCGTGTGCGAAATGTTGGCAACATAACTATGGATTTGTGGTTATAGACAAGGATAGCCCTATGCATAGAGGTCGTTATCGGCGAGGATTTAATGACTACATCGTATTATAACACCATCATTTGATCAGCAGCCTGCGTTGTGATTGGGAACATGGAACGCGGTGTCGAACGACATCGAACGGCATCGAACGAGCATCGAACAGCCATTGAACAGGTATTGAACGGCATTGAACGGGTATTGAACGGGTATCGAACTGGTGTTGAACGGCATCGAACAGGTATTGAACGGGTCTTGACGTTTCTAATTGAACATGGGGCAAACTTCCGTTGAAGAAAACAGAAAAAAAGGAAGTGTTAACAAGAGAGATTGCCAAGACGAGTGAAGCTATACGAAAAAAATACTTGGCACTCAAAGCTGGAAAAATGGATACCGATGCGGTGTTGGAGCAAAACTTGCAGCCATTGATTACCCCCTTGAAACAATTGATTGAAAACACAAAACCATTACCCGACACAATTTCTCAGGTAACATCATCTTCAGCATCTCCACTTCCTCAACAGCAACTGCTTGTGCTATACGCTACACCTAAATATCGTGGGTTGAAGAGAGCACGTCCAGAAACATCGACACCTTTAAAGGTACCGAAAAGACTTTGCTCAGATTCCGAGCCCCCTGTCGAAGAAGTATGGACAGACGTTGAAGAAGTACGGACCGACAAAGCAGAAACATCTAAACAAAATATTCTGGAAACGACGATGCGAGAGATTACTGAGAATCCTGAACAACACAAAGAAGCCACTACCTATTTGAACCAGAATCTCGGACCACTGTCCCGGGAATATCTGAATTTCTTTTTCACAGATAAGAAAAAACAAGCCGACTACGTTTATGGTGTGTATTATAAAAACAATGGGATGATGCTTGGGGATAAGAATTTCGACGTAGACGTGGAAGATAATATAATTATAGATAATGTAAAGTACAAAGGAACGCCAGGTCTTTTCGAACTAATTTGCAAGAGAATTCCCGACGATACTCTATACACAGATGTCGACAAACAAAAATATAAAAGTATACTGCTGACAACAAATGCGCACAGACGCAACCATAAAGCTGCAAATCCCCTATTGAGTAATAGAGGATACATATATAAACATATAATTACACCGCTACTTGAAATGCGCGGTGGAAGAGACTTGCCCCAACCATTGTTGTCAAATACATTACCTGAGCACATGACGGTTACCGATAATGCGATTGATTACGGACATTGGGATGACCCGAGCTGGTGGATAGAATAAGATTGTTGTCGTCATCGCGAGTTGCTGGACATACAGGTCATGATAATGAAATTGTTTCAATAATAGAGGAGCTCCGAGAAGCGGGTTTGATTATAAATTAACGACTGCTTCAATCATCACCGTCAATAGCTTTTACGATGTCAATCAACAAGTTTGGTGTTACTTTACGAAGCGCGTCAAATACGGATGCCGTAACATGCAAGAATTATATGCGACGAAGGACGCTTTGCCTAGATGGTGACGCTTTCGACGCGAGAAACCGGAAGATAAGACGTTTAGCAGACGCGAACAATGATGACGATGCCGTGAGTAAGGCATACTTGGACAAAGAAATGGTGCACATCTTCAACGTAATTCAACGCATCGAAAATAGCATGAACGAGAAAATTGAACAATTACAACACATTGTTAAAAACTACTTCGCTGAAGCAAAGAAAAATTGCGACGCTGAACGGCAAAAAATAATGGAAAAACACCAGAAATTACAAGACTACGTTGGATTCAATTTGACGCAAGAAAGCGAAGCACGCATTGTCCCTCAGACGCAAGACAGAGAGTAGGTTGTTCAAGGAATTATAGGAGTAATTAGGTATTTTTTTAAAGCAATAAATCGGTTAAATATGTATAAACTGAATTTTATTTTTATTACATTTAATATTTTTACCTTATATTTCTACGAAGTTATGTCTATGGGAGTAATTGTGGGATAATGGAGTCAATTGTCCAAAGAAACTGAGACGCGTGCGATAGAATTTTTGCTATTCCAGCATCAGCGCCTAGACTGCAGGGCCACGTGCAAATTCTTTGGCTAAGGCGCGAAACATTAGTAGAATTTTGCCATGAGATACTGACAGCATCAGCATCTACACTAGTGCAAATTCCTTGGCTGACGTATTGTGTAACATTCGCAGAATTTTGCTGTGTTCGCTTCATCGTGTTATACCTTGTGTCAGCTTCACCGGCTATAAATTGCATCGCCCCATGAATTAGACTTTTAGTCGTCGTTGTAATGTAGTGAAAAAAAACGGTGCAATCATAGAAGCAGTTGTAGAAATTGAATGTCAGTTGCAGAACCAGTCGGATCACATAAATTCGCAGGAAGAATACCTCGATTGGGAGGAAAAATGCGACTAGTGCCTCGAGTTGCTTGAAGAATATAGTCGTGCAAAACTTCCTCGATTATCGATCGGAGTTCGACAAGCGGTAATCGCTCATATTGCTCGACTCGAGAGCTTGAAATATTCGTTGCGAAGACGTTTCGCATGTGTGGGTGCGGGACATTCGAGCACAGGACTCTTGTGGCGTGAAATAGACACCGCTTTCAAAAGCCGCATATTAACTGGTGTTGTTATCAATTCCAATTACATTGAACCTCGCAACTTCCTCCAGGATGCGAGGGAAATGGTACTCGAAAAAGTACAGAGCGTTTTGGCAAAACATGGCAAAAGCATGAACACAAAGAACTGTGAAATCTTCAACACAACAAATCTCGAAGAGTTGTACGAGCGGTGCATCATGGAACCGATCCTAACATCGTTGGAAGAATTTCAGGAACGGAACAGCGGATGGGCATTATCGCGTATACTCAATCTTACATTCAACATCAACAAGTATAATCCACTGCATGCGGGGTGCAATATTCAGTTACCGCGAGAAATCATGTTGAAGAAAGCAGTAAACGTGCAATCCACAGACAATACATGTTTTGCATGGTCAGTGATTGCTACTCTGTATCCCGCTAAAACTAACGTAAACCGTCAACATGCATACCCACATTACACAACCATATTAAACTTTGAAAACATTGAGTTTCCAGTGTCGTTGGATAAAATTACAAGGTTCGAAAAGTTGAACGATATTTCGATCAATGTGTATGGTTTTGAAGAGATGAAGAAAAAGGGGCAAAATCAGTCGTAATTTTTCCACTTCGCCTCACTAACCAGAAGAGGAACCGACACGTTGACTTGCTGTACATACAAGACCAAGCCGACAGTACCGTGGGGCACTATGTGTGGATTAAGAACTTGTCGCGTCTCGTTGGTGCGCAATTGAGTAAATTCAAGCAAAAGAAATTCATCTGTGATCGGTACGTATAAGTACCGTGTATGCATTACTTTTCTTCCAACGAAAGATTGCAGGCCCATGAAAAAGACCGTGCAGAAATGAATAACTGCGCTATCGTGCTACCCAGCGAGGATGATAAATGGCTCTCTTTCGACAACTACATCAGGAAAGAACGATTTCCATTTGTGGTGTATGTCGATTTGGAATTTACTCTGGAGAAGACAGGAGACTGCTCGAGGGAAGAGGAGAAACTTAAATCGCATCACAAAGTATTTAGCATAGCATATTATGTACATTGTTCACACGATGCATCTCTATCTGCATATCGATGTCGCCGTGATCCGAAGTGCGTCTCATGGTTCGTTGAAGAATTAGAAAACATGGCACATTTTGTAAAATCCACGTTATCCCGTAATATACCTATGGAACAGTTAACGAATGAACAGTATGATGTATTTATCAATGCAACACATTGTCACATTTGTGAAAAATCATTCGAAGGAAACGATATACGAGTGCGTGATCATTGCCACCTTACAGGACGTTATAGAAGTCCAGCACATCAAGATTGCAATCTAAATTACAAAAGTTCATTTTGCATTCCCATAGTTTTCAACAATTTATCCGGATACGATTCACATTTCATTATCGAAGAAATAGCTACTGTACTTGGAGGTAGTGTCAATGTATTACCCATAACGAAAGAAAAGTACATTTCATTTACAAAAAATGTTGCTGACCTGCAATCAGAGTCACGAGATAATATTAAATTACGATTCATCGATTCGTACAAATTCTTGCCACCGCGCGAGTCATTTTACAGTTCGCTGACAGGTGAAACCGTATCCGAGAGCAACTACGCGCACGCCGAGAACGTGTGGCAGCGTTTCGGCATAAAAACCTTGGGTGAATACAGCGATCTGAATTTGAAAACTGATGTTTTGTTATTGGCCGATGTTTTTGAAAATTTTCGAGAAAGATGCATTAGGAGCTACGGCTTAGATCCTGCGTATTATTACACTTCGCCCGGTTTTACGTGGGATGCTATGCTAAAGCATACAAAAAGTAGGTTTGAATTATTAACTGATATCGATATGATGATGTTTATTGAACGTGGTATACGTGGCGGTTTAAGCCAATGTTCTGGCAGACATGCGGAAGCCAATAACAAGTACATGCAGCATCACTGTATTCGGTAAAGCCTACAGAATGTTTTGCTGCAAAGAACAATTAAATATCTTTTATAATAACATCACCATATCTTTTTAGAATTGAAAAATATGTTTCTTTTCAAAATCAAATTTCTCAAAAACTGTGCATCTAGGGGAACAATGAAGGGCAGATTCGGAATCAGCTTAAGAAACTCTATGTTCAATCTGGAGCCTCGCGAGAAATTTAGGGAAATCAACTGAATTTCGTTAATTCGCAAGGTGGTCGAGAGATGCTCTAGGAATTCCTTCCTTAGTGGGAGATTCGGTAGTTATGGACGGTACTAGTTTAAGAGAGTTAAGATTTGGATGAAATAGCTTGATTGAGCAGTCTAAATATATTCTCAACAACAACAAAAATACAAAAGTAAACACATTAAAGATTTTCGCCTTCGCGATAACAAAGCAGTACACGCACGCGGTCACTACGCAATCTCAAATAACGAACCGCAAGTGCTACAAAATTATTTATCGGAATCGAAAATGGCCGGAAGCTAGATTATGTGCCTTGTCTGGTTTTCGTCTATTTCAAGGATGGGCTAAAGTCTTGTTGCGATTTGGTTGTAGGAAGAGAAAGTAGAGAAGGAAAGGGGGGGGGGGAGAGAGAGAGAGGGAGGGAGAGGGAGAGGGAGAGCACAGCATAAATGTTACGTGTTGTTAAACTTCAGGATATCTAGAATTAGTATACCGCAAAAAAGTTTTCACAAGTCTTCACATTACAAAAAAATAATGCTCCAAATATAACCCCTTTTGGCTAACCTGTAGGTTAGAACACCGCGCCGCCTATTGGATGTTTGTTTAGCATATGCGCTGAACACCCACCATCTATCCTGCGCATGCGCTCAACAGTAGACCCTACAAAGATCCAATTTGGCAACGCTCTAACCTGTAAATAACGCTTAAAATTGCTCATGTTTACACGTGTATAACTTTTCAACCAGTGAACTCCGGTAACCAAAACTTGATTCATATAGCATCGCATACGAAAACTTAAAAATGTTTAGTCCTCTTAAGTCCAGTTCAGTCAAAAGGGGTTATATTTGGAGCATTATTTTTTTGTAATGTGAAGACTTGTGAAAACTTTTTTGCGGTATACTAATTCTAGATATCCTGAAGTTTAACAACACGTAACATTTATGCTGTGGCGATGAGTGGTATATGTTTAAAAACACTAATATATGCAAAAAAGTCATGAAAATCCAAGAACTTTTAGTCAAGCTTGCAGATCGGTAAAAACACGTACAAAAAAATTTAATATTGACAAAAATATGATTAATATAATGTACATACCTTGCGTAACAATATCCATCACAAATTTCGCCACAAAGATCACTTACAAAATAAATATTATCACGAGAAACAGATGCGTACGAACGGAATACTGCGAATAAACAGATGCCTATCGAACAAATGCTATGTTCTAAGCGCAGGCACGGATGACTGTATGGGTAATCAATGATAAGGGGTGCACCACGTGATTGCATGTTTATGTATCTATTCTGGGACGCAAACACAACCCTGTATGTAAATATTTACAATTTTGATTTTTGGCCAGGTTTTCAGCACAAATTCCATTCTGTACAGCGCCTTGACTCGAACAAAACAGGCGGAAATTAAGAACTCGACTTCTGGTTACCAAATGTGTACAATAGGTCAATAAAATGCTAAAAGTTTTAACGAAGAGTAACGGCCTTTTGGGAATATTGCTACTGCGGGTAATTCGGTGCTATTAGTGTCCGTTATTTTGGAAAACGTGCAGGGTAGATGAGGCATCGAAGGAGCCCGCAGTCGAAAACGCTTTTTCCGCATCCACGCTGGTTAGGCGTCCAAGTGGAACACCCCCTTATAATTCCTCAAACAGTGGCGTGTCCTGATCTTTAAGTGATTGCAACATAAAATTTATTGTTGCATTCGCTGTTAATAAGTTGAAATTCTTCCGACATAATGCTTCCACAGCCAGCTTTATTAGAAGCAGAGCTGATACAGTTTTTGATATTCCCAGACAGCACACAGACGTCTCAAAGCTGCCTTTGAGACGCCTGCCGCAAGACACTCAGGCGGCGGCTTAAAGACGACTCAACGGTCGCCCGACGGTCGCTGGAGCGTCGCTGGAGCGCCGCTGGAGCGTCGTTTGTTACAAAACGGTACGTCTTAAAGACACCTTTGAGGCGCCTGTTAGATGCCTTTCAGACGCCTTTGAGACGCCTCTTAGACGCCTTTCTGGGTTCTGTCTTTTGAGGGTCTGTTACGCGTCTTTTGGGAGTCTGTTAGACGTCTTTTAGGTGTCTTTTGCGGGTCTGCGAGGCGCCTTTTTTGGGGGGGGGGGGGTCTGTGAGAAGTCTTCGAGGTGTCTCAAAATAAAATCAAATGTGTGTAAAAATTTTTATTCGAAAAGTTTAAAGTAGACGAACAAATAGTTTTATATATATATATATATATATATATATATATATATATATATATATATATATATATACAGGGTGTCCCGTAACTGGTGGTATAACCGAGCAGGGGATGATTCTACATGAAAAACTGAGTCTAAAATATAGAATAAAATTTTTTGATACAAGGCATTGTTTTCGAGAAAAATGAGTTTGGAAATTTGTCTAGTGCGCGTGCACTCGGCTTACTTGCGGCTCAACGGATTCCACTGCCTCACGTCTGGATATCTCGGAAATTGCCTTCGTACTTCTAGATATGTTTGCAAACATTGTCAGTATAATGATATCACTTCTATCGTTCCTATTCTTTTCCCATCCTTATGAAATTACGCCTCCAGTTCTCATTATACCGTCGAAATGGCAACTTATAGCAATCGAGAGTATACCGACATGATTATTGCGTTGGGTGCGTGTAATGGTAGTGCTTTAGCAGCGGCTACTTATTACAGAGATCGGTATCCTAATCGTCGACATCCTGATCGAAGGGTCATTCAAAGAGTCGAACGGACCCCAGCAGAATACGGGTCTTTTGAAAAACTTCGCAAGCATGGAGGACGTGCCCGAAGAATTGACAGGAGGGTGGAAGAGAAGATTTTGGAAGACATAAAGGACGATCCAAGCACCAGCATAAGGAACCTTGCCTCACAACACGATATCAGCCGATCTACCATTAGTCGAATACTATATCAAAATGGGCTATATCCTTACCACGTTCGTAGAGTGCAAGGGCTTACAGTACGTGATTATGTCTCCCGAATGGCATTTTGTTTAATGTCCATAACTCGCACAGGTGGTCAGATCAAAACCCGTATACCATTCTGCAAACAAATTTCCAAGTAAGGTGGAGTGTGAACGTCTGTGCCGGCATAGTTGGTGACCAAATTATAGGCCCTAACTTCTTTCCGGGAAATGTGACATCGGAAGCATATTTGCATTTTCTTCGAAACGTGTTGCCGGAATTATTGGAAAATGTGCCTCTTGGGATTCGAAGAACGCTAATTTTTCAACAGGATGGAGCACCACCGCACTACAGTTGCGAAGTAAGACGTTTTTTAACTGAAAATTATCAGTGCTGGATCGGTCGCGGTGGCAGAGTACCTTGGCCGCCACGATCTCCGGACTTGTCACCGTTAGATTTTTATTTGTGGGGTCAGGTGAAATCGATTACGTATCGTGATGACATAACGAGCATTGAACAATTGCAACAAAAGATTGTGATAGCGTTTGTACACTTAAAGCAATATAATAATGGCACATTACAAGAGGTTCGAAGGAATTTAATACGAAGAGCACAATTATGTCTACAACAACGTGGACAGCACTTCCAGCAATTTATGAATTAAACGAATTCCTCAAAGGTAATTCTAACATTGTAATATGTATACAAACCTCGAAAACCTTTGCGAAAAAAGGTTGAGGTAACTCAGAATAAAGTCCGTTGAGCCGCAAGTAAACCGAGTGCACGCGCACTAGGACAAATTTTCAAACTCATTTTTCTCGAAAACAAAGCTTTGTATCAAAAAATTTTATTCTATATTTTCGACTCAGTTTTTCATGTAGAATCACCCCCCTGCTCGGTTGTACCACCAGTTAGGGGACACCCTGTATATATAATTAATACATTTCATATTAAAATTAAGTTATTAAAATTAAAATAATGAAAGTAAATTAAAACATTAAAATTGAAATGAAATGTTAAAGTTGAAACTAAAATTACAATATTAAAATTAAAATAGAATATTACAGTTAAAAGAAGCATTAAAATATTAAAAATAAAATAAAATACAGTTAAACATTAAAATTAAAGTATTAAAATTAAGAAATCAAAATATAAAAATTAAAATAAAATATAGAAGTTAAAATAAAATGCAGTTGAACATTAAAATTGAAGTATTCAAATTAAGAAATCAAAATATTAAAATTAAAATAAAATATAAAGGTTAAAATAAAATAAAATACGGTTAAACATTAAAATTAATTTAATAAATTAAGAAATCAAAATATAAAAATTAAAATAAAATATGAAAGTTAAAATAAAATAAAATACAGTCAAACATTAAAATTAAAGTATTAAAATTAAGATATCAAAATATTAAAATTAAAATAAAATATAAAAGTTAAAATGAAATAAAATACGGTTAAACATTAAACTTAATTTATTAAAATTAAGAAATCAAAATATAAAAATTAAAATAATATATATATATATGTCTGAGTTCCTTTAAAGGGGAGGTTCCTGAGGCCATTTGAAGCGACATTTTCCTTTGCAAAAATGGCCGTTTCGGCTTTGTTAAGGAGTTATTAACGAAAAACACGGATCAATCAGAGCGCGACCTAGAGGCGTGTTCGCAGAGACGGCCACGCGCGACAGAAGTCGAGCGATGGTGATACACCGCGGTCGAAAGCAAGAAACAAACAAGAGAAGAAAATTTTTCGAGTCCTATGTCGGATAGTTCAAATTTGAATATGTTGTAGTCTTTAGTAGCCTATGAACGAATCTCGAAGGATTTTTCGAAATTTTGAAAAATGTTGGATTTGCAGACGTGTAAAGAAAAGTGGCAACTTTTCTTCAATAAATTATAACACTAGAACTAACGTACCGAGGAAAATGAGATTTTAGGAGCTTGTAGCGAACACAGAAGAATATCTATTGAAAATATTTCGATTTGGAAAAAATGATTTTTTCACCATTTACTTTGAAAAAGTTTTAAACAAATGCAATTTTCCTATAGCCGGGACTGTTTTAAAAATTCGAAAGAAAACGAGGTAACATCTCCAAGTCTCCTCTTTACGGACCTATTTTTTAAAAGGCAGTCGCTTTAAAATTGACGGAATTAGAATTATTTTAAAACCTTGCTTACCTTGGTTCTCCTGTAGAGCCCCAGCGAGGTGAAAATGATTCCTGTATTCACAAATTATTCTGTGTGAAACACTGAACCTGCCTACTCGTTAAATTCACAAGAGCATTTTAATTATTCGCTCTATGAAATTATCGAGCAGAAGGGGTCAATGTCCTTTCACTGCACGATCCGGCCCACATTGTTAATTTATTCACGATCACAATAAAACTATTCACATATATCCATTGGGTCCACAAACGTTGAAAGAAATCCACACAAATGATTCACAGAAATCTACATATCACGCACAACTAGTTCACATTTGATGCACGTAAATCGATCGTTTCGACTGGCCGGTCCGCGAAAAACTGTCCGTGAAAATCCGTCCGTCTATGCTGGCGATCGTAGGAAGACTAGTTCAGAACAGCTGACGAGGTTAACGGCCTTTCAACAGCACACTACCGATTTTCATTTCAGCAACTGTTCGATGGAACCGTGTTTTTAAATGGAATGGGAAGAGTAAATGACCGCCCCTCTTCAAATCGGGGGTCATTCAAGTACGCTTCTACCCCCGACCGTGGCCATAAACCAGCGCCTTGTGTCGAAGCTCAACCTTGACGATGGCTCGACTTCTGGTTACCAAATGTGTACAATAGGTCAATAAAATGCTAAAAGTTTTAACGCAGAGTAACGGCTTTTTGGGAATATTGCTACTAGCCTTTCTTACACCGGTATACGGAATACCGGTATTTTGTGCTAATTTGCAATTTCGTGAAACCGGTATTTGCTAAGGTAAAATACTGGTATTTTCGGTATTAGCTATAAATAATAAATATTTTTTAGGGCATCTACTATTATTTGAAATTTACAAATTAATTTTTCTGATAACGAATTCGATTTAATATCAAAAACTGTATCAGCTCTGCTTCCAATAAAGCTGTCTGTGGAAGCATTATGTCGGAAGGATTCCAACTTATTAACAGCGAATGCAACAATAAATTTTATGCTGCAATCACTTAAAGATCAGGACACGCCACTGTCCGAGGAACTGTAACAGTGCATTGAAAATTCGTATATAGGAAAGGCATAGTGAACTAGAAAATATTATAAGGTATTTATATAATTATAACGACTTTAATAAAGAAAACGAAAAGGAAGAAAATAAAATAACAAGGTCAAATTTAATTAAGTTCGTCGTCAATTTCCTCAAAAACATTTATAAAAAGCAAATACAAAACTATCCAGAAGAATTCGTTGAAGATGATGTTGATGTTAATATCGAAAAAGAATTGTCTCTCGAGAAGAAATTACAATTATCTGCATATAAAAAAATTTCCGGGCGGTTAGACAGTATTTGCGAACCGTAAGCAAGGCGATTGGGCTCATTCGATGCCCCACGTGCTCTACACGTTTTCCAAAATATGCCATCGTTTATGGCCATCGATGGAATTTTCATGGAACCGTCCCAGGTACGGTGGCAGGTACGCTTGTATCCCCTTGACTTGAACGAAGGATACGGAAATAAAGAACTCGACGATGGCTCAACTTATGTTTACCAAATGTGTGCAGTAGGTCAATAAAATGCTAAACGTTTTCACGAAGAAGTCAAGGCGCTTTCTTCGTTTATTACCTGCTACGACAACACCTCTCTGGGACACGCGGATCCCCCGCGTGCGTCACTCGGGGATACAAGCGTACCTGCCACCTGCAGGTTCAGTGTTTCACGCAGAATAATTTGTGAATACAGGAATCATTTTCACCTCGCTGGGGCTCTACAGGAGAACCAAGGTAAGCAAGGTTTTAAAATAATTCTAATTCCGTCAATTTTAAAGCGACTGCCTTTTAAAAAATAGGTCCGTAAAGAGGAGACTTGGAGCTGTTACCTCGTTTTCTTTCGAATTGCATTTGTTTAAAACTTTTTCAAAGTAAATGGTGAAAAAATCATTTTTTCCAAATCGAAATATTTTCAATAGATATTCTTCTGTGTTCGCTACAAGCTCCTAAAATCTCATTTTCCTCGGTACGTTAGTTCTAGTGTTATAATTTATTGAAGAAAAGTTGCCACTTTTCTTTACACGTCTGCAAATCCAACATTTTTCAAAATTTCGAAAAATCCTTCGAGATTCGTTCATAGGCTACTAAAGACTACAACATATTCAAATTTGAACTATCCGACATAGGACTCGAAAAATTTTCTTCTCTTGTTTGTTTCTTGCTTTCGACCGCGGTGTATCACCATCGCTCGACTTCTGTCGCGCGTGGCCGTCTCTGCGAACACGCCTCTAGGTCGCGCTCTGATTGATCCGTGTTTTTCGTTAATAACTCCTTAACAAAGCCGAAACGGCCATTTTTGCAAAGGAAAATGTCGCTTCAAATGGCCTCAGGAACCTCCCCTTTAAAGGAACTCAGACATTTTTGGGACACCCTGTATATATATATAAAGCTTTATTGATCCCCTAAGGGTTACAATTTGAGTACACTTCTCCCCCACATCTTCCTCCTCTTCCTCCTTAGCCTACCCTTACTTACTAACTTACGCTAACTTACACTAACTTATAATAAATTATCTTACAACTATTTAACCTACGAATTATGTCTAATTAGATAGAGAGAAAACTATATACAGAAGATTAACTTAACACTAACTTAATAAAACTACTTCGCACCCTTCCCTACCGTGTGGACCCCCCTTTCCGGTCGCTCATCATTTCACGCACGCCATTCCCTCTCAACCTCAATCCGTCTCAGCCTCCCTCGCAACCTCTCCTGCTTCTCTTACCAAATTCGCACTTTCCCTCCACTCCTCTATTCTCTTCAACCACTCCTCCCCTCCCCCCTTCTCATCCCACACCTCCCTCACCATCTCCTGCCATCCTCTCTCCTCCTCTGTCTTCATACACTCTTCCCACACATGCTCCCATGATTCCTCTCCCCAACCACACACTCTGCACTTCCTTTCATCCTCCCCCATCCAATACTTCCCGCCCCTCATCCCGTTTCCCAACCTGAATTTAGCCACCCTTTGCCATCTGCTTTCCCTCCACTCCTTCTTCAAGTATCCTGGCAGCCCCTCCCCCTTCGCCATACCGTACCACCTATTGTAACTTGAATTTCCTATTCTCTCCCACCTCTCCTCCTCCTGCCTTTTCTTCTCCCTTCTTATTATCTCTTCCTCGCTCCCTACCCCTCCCTCATCTAGCATTTTCTCCACCCTTTCTGCTGTCCGTCCCATCTCCCCTAACCATCCCCCTCTCTCCTTCTCCCAACCTACACCAACTTCCCCTCTCCTAGCTCTTCTCCTCATTTCCTCCCAGCACAACCGCGCCAACTCTCCCCCTTTACGTCCTCCCAATTTCTTCTCATATCCCCACGTCCTGATTCCTGCTCTCCCTCTTAGCAATTCTCTTTGACACTCCTCTCTCACCATGTATCCCGGTGTGCATCTTTCCACCCCTAAAACCCACTTCAAGTACCTTTCCGATAGCCTTTCCAGATTCAGTCCACACTAGCTTGTCAAAGAGCCAAATCCTCCTACCCCAGTCCTTTCCAAATTTCCTCTTACCTATCCCCCACACTTGCCGCATTATTGCCACCCCTTTCTTTATCCTTGCCTCCAGATGCGCTTCCTGTCCCCCATCCCTCTTCACTGTGTAATCCAAGTACGTGTACTCCCTCACCTCTTCCACTACCTTACCCTTCCATCTCTATGATACCTTCTTCCACCTTCCCTCTCCTCTCCTGCACCTCATTATCTTGGGATCTAGCATCGCTATGTCATCTGCATAGGCCAGCGTGTAAATTTTCCTTCCCCCCACCTTTACTCCTCCCCATCCCCCCTTCTCTAATACCTCATCCACATCCGCTAACAATAACGTGAACAGCATAGGACTCAGCGGACACCCCTGCCTCACCCCCCTTGCCGTCCAGAAACTTTCCCCCTTCCTCCTCCCCCAATCTCATCTTGCTTCTCGTCTCGCTTAACAGCTCCTCACACCTTGTCACTAAACCTTCCCTTAACCATGTCCACTGAGTCAATCGCCGCTTTCAGATCTACAAACATTATCACCAGTCTTCTCTTCTTTTTCGTCACCTGTCTGTTGATGAGGTAATTCAACACATAGATGTTGTCTAGACATCCCAGCCCCTTCCTAAAACCCGTATGACTTGCCGGCAACAACCTTTTCCCTTCTGCCTCTTCTCTTACCCTCTTCACCAACACAGCTGCGTATATCTTGTACGCCGTCTGTGTCAGCGTTACCCCCGGTAGTCCTCCACTTTCCTACTCTCTCCTTTCTTTGAAATAGGCACCACCACCCCCTCTACCCAGTCCTCCGGCCAACCTTCTCCCCTCCACACCTTATTGCAAATCCTCCATAGCCATTCCTCCACTTCCCTACCCCCATGCTTCTACACTTCGTTCGGTATCCCATTCCCCCCCCCCGCTGCTTTCCCTTCTTTTAGTCCCTTTATCACCCTACTTACCTCTTCCCTCTCTATTTCCCCCTCTCCATCCTCCTCCCTTCTTCTCCCCTCTCCCCTTCGTACCCTCCACTCTACTCCGCCCAGTAACTCCTTAAAGTGCTTGTTCCATTCTTCCATTCTGATTCTCTCATCCAGTCCCACTCCCTTTCTTCTTTCCCTGTTTATTAGCTTCCATACCTGACTCTCTGTTCTTATCCCCTGCATCTCCCTTTCCCACCTCTCCCTCTCCTTTTTCTTCTTCTCTTCACACAATACCCTGTATTTCCTCTTTTTCTCCTTATACTCTGTACCGTCCCCTCCCCCTTTTCTCCATCTCCTCAATTCTTCCCTTACTTTCCCCTTCTCAGCCCTACATTCTTCATCCCACCAACCTTGCTTTCTTCCCTCCTTTTCCTTCCCCCTCATCTCCTCCAACACCTTCTTTATTTTATCCTTCAACCCCCTCCAATCCTCTTCTACACTGTCCTCTCCTCTGCTCATCCTTCCAAATCTTTCCCTGAAATTGCTTACTCTTTCCTCCGACCAGCATCCCACGCCCTTCCTCCTCCCTCCAACTACCTTCCTTCTGGACACATAATTTCCTCCCTTAATCCACACTGTCACTGGGAGATGATCCGAGTCCATCCTCTCCCCTACCCGCATTTTCTCCACTCCCTCCCTTGATTCTGCATTGCCCAGCACGTAATCAATCACCGAGTTCCCTCTCGCTCCTACATATGTCCATTCCCCTGTCTCGTCTCCCCTTACATTCCCATTTATAAATTCCCCACCCTCTCTCCCCCAAAAACCCGCAGAATTTCCTTCCTTCCGCACTCACTTTCTGATCCTTGGACCTTCTTATCCCTTTGCCCTCTTCTCCTTCTCCCTCCCCAACTTCTCCCCCTTCCCTACCCGTTCTTACATTAAAATCCCCCCTATAATTACCCTCACATTTTCTTCTCTCCCCTCAATCCAATCCCCCAGCTCTTCTAACTTTCTCTGCAGGTCTCCATTTATGTACACCCCTATAACCCTCCACTCTTCTCTCCCTACTTTCAGCTTCACCGACATCACCCCCTCCGACTTCTCAGCTCCACCATTTCTTGCCTCTAACTCCTTCCTCACTCCCACTACCATACCCCCTATTGCTCTCCCCCTCTTTTCTTCCCTCCTTGCCCACTGCTTCTCCCATATAAATCCCCTTGGCAGTCTCCTTTTTATTTGGCTCCAACCCTTCTCCTCCACCCACGTCTCTAGCATTATTATTACATACTCTCCAAAAGTCATCATCCTTGTTCCTCAACCCCGCCACATTCCAGAAAGTAACCTTGACCGACTCTCCCCTCTTCCCTACCCCCTCCTTTAATCTACCTTCATCCTCCACCTCCTCCCTTACTCGTTTTCCTGCTCCTCACACCACCTCTCCTCTATTTCATTCTAACACTTTACTTTTCCATTTATCCACAGTTTCATGTATCCCACCTGTACCGTTTTTGCTTTCCCCCTCTCCTTTTCAGCTTCCCTTGCAATTTTCCATCTGGCCCTCCTCTCCTCCTCCGTTAAGTCATCGTCTAGCGACTCCCTTCCCTCGCTTAACTTCCTCCTCACCTCCATCACTTTCTTTTATGCTCCCTACTTTCCATCTTTATCAGTGTCATCCCCCTTTCCTCCCTACCTACCCTGCTTATTGTTTTCACCTCTTTTATCCCCTCTCCCTGCAGTCCCATCTTCTCCCATACCCTCAGGACCTCCTCCTTCACGTCTTTTCCCTCCATCTTTATCCCTCTTACTATCAGATTATTCCTTCTCTCTTCTCTTTCCCTCTTATCCTGCTTAATCTCCATCCACCTTAACCTCTTCCTATACTCCTCCAATATCTCCTCACCACCCCACCCTTTTTCCCTCCCTTCCATTTCCCACCTCTTCCTTTCCTCTATCCACCCCTCCGTCTTTTCCAACTTTCCTTCCAGATTTTCCATCCTCTTCTCCAACTTCTCCCTCCTTGCTTCTTCATCTCTCCTCTCCTTCTTCCACATCTCTCTCTCCTCCCTCCACGCTTCTATTACCCTAACCCTGTCCTCTTTTGCCTCCCTCACTTCCTCCATCATCACACTCATTTTCTCCATCATCTGTTCCATTTTTTCCAACATCTTCATTCTTTCCTCCCCTCCTCTCGCAACCCCTCCCTTCTCCTTGTTACCCTCTTTCGGTGACCTTTGCACCAGCATGCTTCGTTTAAAAGCTACTCCTTCCCCCTTCTCTTTCCCTTTTTCTCCACAGACTCTCCAAGCTGCCCCACGTACCGCTGTCGCTCTCTCTTCCTAACCTTGCCACATTCGTCGGCCTCCCAACTCTTTTCTCCTCTACCTTCCCCCTAACCCTTCCATTTTCCTTGTTCCCGTCGTCTTTCTCACTCATTTCCTCTTCTTCCGTCTCTTAACTTTTCGCTTCCTTGCTCCTAGCACTTTTCAATTTCCGAAAGTCGTCAATTAAAATAAAATAGAAGGCACCCTCGCCCCTCCCGACCTCCCCCAACTCCACGGCCAGATCCCTTAAGGATACGTCCTTTTACAGGGTGTCTCACCCAATTTTGACATCTTGATTTTTTCGCTATTGTTGGTCGTAGCAAGAAATGTTTCAGTGGAGGTTTGAATGGTATCGAGTGGAGCAAATTCTGATGTTATTAGTTTTTCGTGAGTGAACGTATTAAGGTCATATAAAGTTCAGTTTTGTTTTATTAAATGGAATGAGGTATTTTTTAATAGATCATTCGACGCAGCTGTGCATTCGTTATAAAAAAGTTCTAGCCCGTGTATGTCGAAAAGTTAGTGGTTCAGGAGATATTTCAATTTAAATTACACTACTGTCCAACAAATTTCAACTTCTTTTATACTTAACAATTACTGTCGGGTAGTTCTTGTAGAGTTTCTTGCGCTCATTCCGAATCTGCCCTTATTTTTTCTCCTACGCGTACAGTATTTGAGAAAAATGACTTTGAAAGAAAGAACATATTTTTCAAGTTTAAACAAATATTGTGGTGTTATTATGGAAGAGACACGATTTTTGCACCAATTTTGTGGATATTTTGGAATTTATCTCAAAAAATAAGGGTCCAGCGTAAAATCGAACTATGTCACGCGATAGAGCAGACTCTTCTCTTGAGAAACCCCCGTTTGAAGTTTGCAAAATCAACGTTTTTACCGAACCAGAAAGCAAAATATCTTCGCCCGACATGAGTTGCCCGAATTGAGCAAAAGAATAATTGAAGCGTTGGACGATAGCGATGACGAGTCGGATCCGGTATTGCCTCCGCCCTCGGCGTTAAAACGACTGAACGAGTTAGGTATGTGAATAAACAATTGTATATGCTACTAATTGTGCTAATTGTTTAATTATTTTCCATCAACAATAATTGTATCGGTGTATCAATCGTGATTATTGTTTTCAGCTGCCAGGAGCGGCAGGGTTGTAGCGATGCGTCAAACAAAATCGGACAGATGAGGTTCCGATGAATTCTGTAATTATTGATAAGTTAATAGGACTATGTAAACGAATCTAAATATGAAAGTACGTATTTGTAAACACGGTATCTAATAAAAAATTTTTATTTTTAGGAAACCTGCCGATCCAAAAATGACGAGTACAGTGTTTTCTCGATAATTGCCCAAAACACAGGTCCGGCCAGGAATACTATTTCGAGAGGCCTTCGCTTTATTTTTCATTATTTTTAATGGGACTTTGACCAACATATTTGTAGCATTTTTCTAATGGCGATGATACCCAATTTGAATTAGGAAAGCTTGATTACTGTATTACTCAGGCACGTTTATTAGAACTGCTTGGTGAATCCGAAATATCGAAGGGAAGGTTGTACTGGACAGTACAACGCGCAGTTCATACGGTATTGGCCTGAGGAGCTCAGAGCACTGTGACCGCCACGTGCAGCGAGACGCGCGGCGGGGAGAAGTGGGAAAAGTGTATCATGTAACATTTCTTGGGGACCGAGGCCTCTCGAGCTTACCCGGTTCCTAACGGGGTACGGGGAGAGGGAAGGGGGCAGGCCAGATGACGTTTGGGATATTTGTCGAGAAAACACTGTATTGAACAGCATTTCATTTAGTAAACCATAATACGCTTCTAATTTACTCTAAACAAAAATACATATGCAACGTATAGATTAATCTCGTATGGGTTCTCATATACGTATGCGCGGTTGGAACGTCTACACTTTGTTCAGTATAAATATATATTATTTATATGCATGCTTCCATATATTTATGTATATTCTTATTTTGTAAAAATTTTCTATTGTTTTTAATACTTGTATTAAATTCTGTATTATGTTGAAATAATATCTCTCATGACGTATTTGCTCTACAATAAAAAAATGTGCCCTGCTATAATTATATTAATGAAAAACCCAGATTATGTACACACTGTTATAAATTGTTATAAATAAATATATGTATCAATGCAATACTTGTATAGACGATTGTACTATACCTATTAATAATAATAATGTACCTATGTAACCATCCATTGTTAATAATAAATGATATTTTGAAAAATATTTTTATTATCATTCCAAAAAAAAGAAACTTAAGAACCAGTATTTTAATCATTGCACAGCAAACTGATCCCTGTCGTAACATCTCCAAATTCAAGTTGTTCAGTCTCGGAAAAGACGCCTCTAAGACACCTTATTCCAGACGCAAAAACGACGCCTCCCAGAAGGCGCCTCAGAGGCGCCTTATTTCAGACTCAAAGAAGACGTCTTCCAGAAGCCGCCTCTGAGGCGCCCCAAAGGCGCCTTTTTGAGACGTAAGACGCCTAGACCTAAAACAGACGTAAAAACGACGTCTCTAAGGCGACTCGTGCTGTCTGGGTTAAACCGAATTCGTTGTCGGAAAAATTAATTTGTAAATTTCAAATAAGAGTAGATACCCCAAAAAAGTATTTATTATTTATAGCTAATACCGAAAATACCGGTATTTTACCTTAGCAAATATCGGTTTCACGAAATTGCAAATTAGCACGAAATACCGGTATTCGGTATACCGGTGTAAGAAAGGGCAGTAGCAATATTCCCAAAAAACCCTTTACTCTTCGTTAAAACTTTTAGCATTTTATTTACCTATTGTACACAATTGGTAACCAGAAGTCGAGCCATCGTCGAGTTCTTAATTTCCGCCTGCTTTGTTCAAGTCAAGGGGCTCTTCTGGTTTATGGCTACGGTGCCCCCTTGGGACACGTGGATTCCTCGCTCGGGGGTACAAGCGTACCTGCGAGTGACTCCCGGTTTGGGGGCGGTCATTTACTCTTCCCATTCCATTTGAAAACACGGTTCCATCGAACAGTTGCTGAAATAAAAATCGGCAGTGTGCTGTTGAGAGGCCGTTGACCTCGTCAGCTGTTCTGAACTAGTCTTCCTACAGTCGCGAGCATGGACGGACGATTTTTCGTGCACGGGCAGTCGAAACAGTCGATTTACGTGCATCAAATGTGAACTAGTTGTGCGTGATTTGTGGACTTCTGTGAATCATTTGTGTGGATTTCATTCAACGTTTGTGGAACCAATGGATATGTGTGAATAATTTTACTGTGATCGTGACTAAATTAATAATGTGGGCCGGATTGTGCAGTGAATGGACATTGACCCCTTCTGCTCGATAATTTCATAGAACGAATAATTAAAATGCTCTTGTGAATTTTACGAGTAGGCAGGTTCAATGTTGTACACCGAATAATTTGTGAATACAGGAATCATTTTCACCTCGCTGGGGTTCTATGTGAGAACTAAGGTAAGCAAGGCTTTCTCGGTATTGACGGTGTTAGAGTGTGCGGTGGTCGCGTAATATCGCGGTGCAGCATTCGCTTTAAATAATTTTAATTCCGTCAATTTTAAAGTGTGTGCCTTTTCAAAAATAGGTCCGTAAAGAGGAGACTTGGAACTATCACCTTATTTATTTTAGAATTTTTGAAAAAATCCCGGCTGTAAGAGAATTGCATTTGTTTAAAACATTTTCGAAATAAATGGTGAAAAAACCATTTTTTCCAAATTGAAATATTTTCAATAGATACTCTTATGTGTTCACTATAAGCTCTTAAAAACTCATTTTCCTCGGTACGTTAGTTCTAGTGTTATAATTTAATGAAAAAAAATTGACACTTTTCTTTACACGTCTGTAAAACCAACATTTTTAAGATTGAAGAAGAAGGGCTAATATAAGAAGGGCCGCGAGCAAGAGTAAAGTGCCCTTTATATCGTTGTGCTGGCGAAAACGAAAGTTGTGCTGACTTGTGCTAGGTTAGCACAATTCAGATATATGATTATATGCTGTTTGGATAACTGTTACTATCTTAAATGTTAATTGCATGTCCAAAACGATTATTTACCATAACTTCTTTATTTATTATTTTTATAAAGTAATACTTTAGCACAATCTTAGCACAACCTAGCACAACTTAGCACAATTGTGAAAATTGAAAAAAATGAAAAGTGAGGGCTACTAAAAAAAATCGTTTTTCTCAATTTTTAGGCTTATTGTTTATATTATTGTTATAATATTCGAGAGCAATGTAGCACAAACTTAGCACAACTCAGCACAACTGTTGAAATGATTTACTTCAACAAGTGGGAGGCTAACTTCTAGGAAGCTTCGACTTCAGCGTTTAGATTCCATTTCTAGTTTCTCTTTTGCCGAAAATAAATGCATTTGTACCGCAGTCTTCCAGGGTACAAAGGAAAGAGTAACAAACCGTTCGCTTGTTGTGGTCGGCAAATCAAAAAGAGGGAAGAGTTGAAAAGGAAAAATAGAAAGAACGACTTAGACGATAAGAAAGAAACGTAGAAAAAAAGAGTAGAGAACAAGGCGAAGCGAAGTTTAGATCTAGAACGAGATAAAAAACATAGGGAATTAATAAAAATAATTCTGTATAACTATAATACGAGTCCTCTGATGATCTCAGTGTACTATTTTTGTATAGAGTGCATAAAAAACCATGTACTCATCAGGAATGTAAAACGTAGAAACAGGCACGATTTGAGAAACATAGTAAGACTTAATGTAGATGACAACAAAAGTAATAAAAGGAAGAACGTATAAGGGAGATCTAGATATAATATGCAGACAGACGAATTTAGGCTGCCAGGATAGAGGTTTAAAGTTTGTGAACGTTTTTTCCAGACATTTCCCAGTGCGACTTTGTGTAATACCCTATGTAATATACTATATATATATATATATATATATATATATATATATATCCAGATAGCACAAAGACGTCTGAAAGACGTCTTAAAGACCCCTGGTATTGTACTTTCAAGACGTCTTAAAGACCCCTGGTATTGTACTTTCAAGACATCTTAAAGACGCCTGATGTTGGACTTTCAAGACGTCTTAATGACGTCTTGAGTGTCCTACGAACGTCCTCCGAACGGCTTCTGAACGTCTTATGATACAAAACTGCACGTCTTAAAGACATCTTTAAAACGTCTTATAAAGGTCTTACAGACGTCTTATGAAGGTCTTACAGACGTCTCATAAAGGTCTTACGTACGTCTTTAGAACGACCATTTTACGTCTTTTAGATGTTTGTAAGACATTTTCAAGACGTAAAATGGAAGTCTTAAAGACGTCTTTAAGACGTTTGTTTTGGAATTTTTAAAAAACATCATATCGACGGCGGCGGCATGGACGAGTAAGATCGTCCAGTAGTAGTTTTTGGCTCTTGCCAGTGGCCTTCCTGCTTATAGTTTTGTTGTCTGCTACGGTTGTTACGTTGTGCTCTCGTCGCCGGGGTCTCCAATTTGGCGGCGGCTGAAATGTGTGGGTAAGGAGGAAAAGGAAATAAAGCGTGTTTCGACCTGGGCCCGTTAAAGGACTCGTCATCAGTAAGGCTATCTAGTGGGCCTTGTATATATACGAATTGGCGACGGATCAGGTACTAGCGGGAAAGGCGTTATCTTGTCTGTCTATCCATCTGGTGACGAGCGGAGGAGGTAGCCGCCATATTATATTGAAAATATATCACGGTCGTCTCAGATAATTCGTTAAAAACATAGGAATGGAAATAGGAAAATAACCATTCGAAACTGGCGCGGTCACTTTTATTATTGCAGAGGCGTAGGCACACACCCTATATTAATTGTACTATCGAGAGACACACGCGGTGAATACCCGTGTCCTAGTAATTAAGGAAGAACCAATAACAGGCGATAAACCAGCAAAGCGCCTTGACTCGAACAAAGCATAAGAAAATAAAGGACTCGACGGTGCCTCCACTTCTAAAATCGTGCTCATCAGTTTCACATATATTACACATTTTTATTTAATTTCTTGAAAAAACAATCAAACAGGAAAAGCTCATATACAGGGTGAGTCCGAAGAAACAGAACACCTAAATATCTCCGTTACTTTTCGTTGTACAAAAAAACTTCGTAGGACAAAGTTACACTGTTTGAAGCGCCACATGTAACGGTATAAGGGAAAAAATTTTTGAGGTGTTTTTTTTATGAGATTTCAAGGTCATCGATGTTTTTTTAAATGGAATGATATATCTTCGCTAATTTAATGTTGTTGCTGACAAAATAACGAATTCATACATGTAACACAATATGACCTACAAATGACCTTCAACCCAGAAAAATGGAATAAATAAAATTCAACATCTAAGATTCATTTGCATTATTTTTGTTACGCAAAATGTTCAATATTCCTTGAGCTGCTTACATTCGAATATATCGCAATACACAACATAATAACAGATTCGGTGTTGACAGGAAGACATTTATGATATCATAAATACCTTCACCTATGCGTTCGTACAGAATTGTGTTTATCAACTACTAATTACTCTGAAGACCTTCTTGCTATCAGATTTCCACTGTTTCTAAGATTTCTAATCTATCAGTTTAGCGATGAACGTTTCACAATGCATTACTCGAAGGAAGATAAGATTGATATGATTTTCATTTATGGAGAAAGTCGACAGTGTTTAAGAGAAGCAGTGCGGTTGTACAAGGACCGATTTCCTAATCGTAATTGTCCATCAGTTTCCGTTTAATTCAATGTGATAAATAAATTCCGTGAAACTGGTATTGTTGAAAATAAAAAATGTACGAAGGTGAGGATTGTAAGGAATGAAGCAAACACAATTAACACATTGACTGCTATGGGGGCCACTGATGACCGGCGACGCAGCAAATAATAAAAGTACATAATTAGAGTAAATATGGATACTGATAAATTTTTCAATAATACCATTGTTACTATAATGGTTTGAAGGAATTAATGCACGAAAAATGCTTCAAGCATGATTTTATAACTCACTTTATTTGCTTCAAATAATATTTCAACATAATATGCATCGCATAATGAAAAATTCACGTTGGCGCCTTGGGCAAATGCGTCTGGCAGTCAACGTGTTAATGTTCTGTCAGCAGTGGATATAAACCCTCATGCTAGTACGAGGCAAATCGCACGAGAAAGTGGCATTAGTCAAAAATGTGTAGTGCAAATACTCCACGGTAGAAGAACTTCATGGTAGAGACTTTGTAAATCGTGTAAACTTTTGCCAGTGGGGATTGAGACAATTGATAAACGATAGAGCATTTTTTAATAAAGTATTATTTACCGATGAAGCTTCGTTTACGAATCACGGGCAGATAAATTTAAAAAACATGCATTATAGGTCATCTGAAAATCCGCGGTGGTTACGGACGGTCGACAAACAAAGACCATGGTCCGTCAAGGTTTGGTGCGAAATTTTAATCAACCAAATAATTGGGCCTCACTTTATCACCTCAACATTAAATGCAGAAAAATACCGTAATCGCTCGTTTGGAGTGTATGGAATCACCGTTGTTCAATTTATAGGCAAAAGACTCTAAATATTATTCCTATGGAGGCCGGTTACTACCCCGGTTCGTGCCTCTAGGCACTGGAAAGCGGAGAGGTTTTAGTGAAACTCAAATGATTAAACAGCAATATCTGGTAGAAACAAGATATATTCTGTATTTCTTTGTGGCTACAGAGATCTCAGAATAGAATCTCGCGAGCAATTTGATATAAGGCCGGTAGCACGGCGATGCGGTATCACCGATGGAACGCGACCGTTGCACGGCATCGTGTACAATAATCCAACCTTCGTCCAAGCGAAGGACTGCAATATATATTATATTTTTTTATATTATATTTATATTATATTTTTTTTATTTGATGTCATTATGTTATATGTCTAAAATTATATTTATCAGTAAAGTATTAATAAACATATATACAGTGACCGGCATAATAAAGTGACCATCCTATATGGTATGCAGAATATCTTAAAACTAATGTTTTTAATGAAAAAGGATCCCTACTATTGGGCTTTTTTGAAATGTTTACTGTCATATCAAAGGCTCGTTACAAAAATTAAAAGAATATTTGCAATAACAAGAACCTATAACTTTATTTTAATAAAACAGACATTTCCCTATATGACAAAAAAAGGTGACCGCCTAAGAATTTGTAACATCTTTACTTAATCGCGATGTGTAAACGCGATCTATTGCGCGTAAAGTGTAAACAACACCACGACCTCTAAGTAAGTCCATTACTTACACTTCGAACAAAGCGTAGCAGTGCATAGAAAGATAGTGAACATGACTGGTCGACAAATTTCTTATAAGGTTCGAAACCTAATTATAAATGATTGTAAACGCGGTGTTTTGCAGCGGAAGATCGCTCAGAAATATGAAGTCAGCAAAAGCGCTGCAATCTAGAAGAGGTAGACCGCGAAGTGCAAATTGGCGTGATGACGCACGCATCATATGAATGGTGAAAAAAGATCCGAGGAGAACTGTTAGGAATCTTCGGGAATCCCTCAATCTGTCCATTTCTGACCGGATAATACGCAGGAGACTGCAGGAAGCAGATTTACAGAGTCGCTTCGCACGTAAGTGCCCATTAATTACCAACAGGAATAGGAAAAAGCGACTCGAATTTGCAAAAAAGTATGCAAATCATCCCGTGGAGTTTTGGAAACGAGTTCTGTGAACGGACGAGAGTAAATTCGAGCTCCTTGGACTTAAACAACGACTTCGTGTGTGGCGGAAAACTGGCGAAGAGCTTGAAGCTGTGGGTGTGCTGGGGCCGTTTTTCTAGGGAAGGTTTGGGTCAATTAATAAAAATTGATGAAATCATGACTGCTGACACTTATATCGATATTTTAAGTGAGAATTTGGAAGTTTCGTTGATCCAATTAGGCTTGAAGAATAACTTTATTTTACAACAAGACAACGATCCCAAGCATACCACCAAAAAAACAAAGAAGTTTTTCACTTCCCACCGCATAAAACTATTCGATTGACCTCGGCAGTCCCCCGACTTGAACCCTATCGAAAATTTATGGTCAATTTTGGACAGAAATGTGAACAAAACTGGGGTCACAAACAAAAATAATTACTTCCATGCGCTACATCGAGCTTGGGAAAGTCTCGATTCTAATCACTTACATAATCTGGTCGGAAGCATGCCCAGACGATTGACGGCAGTCATTAAGGCCAAAGGAGGCCATACTAAATATTAAATTTAATTTTTTTTCAAGTACAAATTAAGATTTACAAAGTGGTCACCTTTTTTTGTCATATATGAAAATTCTTGTTTTGTTAAAATAAAGTTATAAGTTCTTGTTATTGCAAATACTCGTTTAATTTTTGTAACAAACCTTTGATGTGACATTAAACCTTTCAAAAAAGCCCAATAGTAGGGATCCTTTTTCATTAAAAACATTAGTTTTAAGATATTCTGCATACGATATAGGATGGTCACTTTATTATGCCGGTCACTGTAAATACCAAATTTTCAAATTATAGAAATACAGTTTCCATAAATCTTGAACGTATGTACATAAGTTTACGAGCGAAGATTGTGCATTGGAGAAAATATAGAACGTGAAGAGTGTGTGTGTGAGAGAGAGAAAGAGCGCGAAGAGTGTGCGTACGAGATAGAGAAAGAGCGCGGAGAGTGTGCGTGCGAGAGAGAAAGAGTGAGAGAGGTGCAGAGTGCGTGCGGCACTCATATATATACTAGATCAGTGGCGTGCGGCCGTAACGTGTGCAACCTCCCAATGACTCCAGTGCTAGTGCCCCTGTCGCTCGTCCGTTCCCATTCATTTCGGACCGTGATCCGTGATCCTGTAACTCTTTCCGGCCGGTGCGGGCAGGGGAGTCTCCGACCGCGGTAAGGGCCCGTCCCTCGGAGGGGTGCATTTTACACACCCCCGGGATCAGCACCCCATCCCGTGTAAAGCGACGTCTGTAAAACATGCATTTCTTACAACCAAATATACCATTCCATATATGTAGCGTCAATGTGTTTTAAGCCAGGCCAAGGGTTTGCATCGGCTGGAAGGATTTATGGCAGGATCTTGGCCTGCTTGAGACTAAACAGAACCGTCGATGGACGATGGCAGGCGACCGCGCTGGGTCTTCGGCTATCGGCCGTCACGGGGATGTTCATGTGAAACAGATGAGTGAAAGTTTGGAATGGCTTTATGAGAAAGAGAGAGAGAGAGAGAGAGAGAGAGAGAGAGAGAGAGAGAGAGAGAAAGAGAGATAGCGACGAGTGCGTTGCACAAGGATTGGGACTCTGCCCTGAAGGAGCTGGCCACGGAGTGGGGAAGGCACGGGGGTGCCTTCTGGTAAGAGGACTGTGTTAGACTGCTCAGCACTTACCCCAGAACCGTAA
Organism: Sphecodes monilicornis; assembly: GCA_913789915.3. Classification (NCBI taxonomy): domain Eukaryota; kingdom Metazoa; phylum Arthropoda; class Insecta; order Hymenoptera; family Halictidae; genus Sphecodes; species Sphecodes monilicornis. The sequence goes on from OU565287.1 coordinate 1,188,604, forward strand.
AAGAGCAGAGTCGCGATTAATAATTTCTAACATATATTTAGTACGCCAGTCAGGTAATAAATACATGCATTGGTCAAAGTAATAAAATTAACAGCAGGGTGAGCCACGTGAAGGCGTGAAAGAAGGTCTTATCCACCCTAGAGTACAGTCAATGTTTCCCAACATCAGCATATGTATATACACATAAACATCACAATAAAATATGCAAAATATATATCTACACATTTTATTAAGTAAAAGAACATTGAGTGTACGCTGAATCGTGAAAAAAAAGAATAAATGAAGTACTGAACTACTAAAGCTACCATATTCTTTTAGACACAGCAACTACAAATTACAAGGTAAGAATATACATATTTCTTAAATGTTTCTACAAAAAATTCATTTAGAAATTGTTTATATTAACCTAGTTTTCAGAGTTCCTAGTTAAAAATAACTGATTTTAATGAATTTATTATACACACATTTGAAAAATATATAGAAATACCAACAGGATTATTGATAAAAATGAAAACATTTAAACATGTCTGAAATGCGATAATTTGGAAGATGTTTTCACGGAACTTTTTATACATCTAAATTTCTTTCAGAGCCATATTGTATCCTTATGAATTTTTACAGTTAATGTAAAATATACAATATCTTTCCTATGTGCAACGCATTCGACCCGTTTGGATATTTCTGTTCCACATAAAAAAAAGAAAAGGAACGTTTTTAAAATTTTTGATTTCAATCCGCAATAAAAATTTAATATATGTGTTCGATATGAATAGTGTCATCAAAACTATCATCTGTGTTCTCTTGGATAGCAGACAATCAAGTATCGAAGTATCTGATTCCAACGTGGCTACGTCTACATCTACACTACGATTAAAATTCAATAATCTATTTTTTCAAATTGCAAGACGCACCGCTTTTACCGAAGGATTGCGATTATAAGTGCCACCATGCATTCAAAGAACGGAAAAAAAATTTTTCTATACAATCGCTATTTAAGCGTGATGTTAGAAGGAACATGGTACATGCCTCTTTCTTTTAAATCGTTCCACAACTGCAAGGTGGTATTTATAAATTGCCTTAATCCCAAAAAACGTGGAGCTGTTTTACGACCGTCAGATGTAAGTACAAACTAATTACTGATGTTGGTAACATGAGCAATTAAATCCTGTTGAATATCATTAAATCGCGAAATGCACGCTTCATGGATTTGGATCACTGGCAGATCGACTATTTAAATTGTCAAATAAATCATTAAGCGTTTCAAAGAAACTAGCTGTGTGTTGTACAATATTTGTATTAATGCTATGTACCATTTGTATTAATGCTATGTACTTACTAGTAAGTGAAGCGATAAACATAATAAACATAGCAGATGACACTCTTTTGCTAAAAACTTGAAGAGCAATCTTACACTTCATTTTATCAATAAAATTTGGAAAAATATGTTTTTCGGATAATTTGTAAGTTGCTCGCGCAATTTTGTCTTTCTCTAAATTCCAGAGAAGTACTGCATCGCGTCACGAAACTATACAATCACTAATAGGAAAATCATAGTTTAATTGAAATATATAATTATAAAAAATGGCTTTTCAACAGAAACACTTCAAACCTGTTTCATGTAATGCATCTAATATTTCATCTAAAATAATTGATATCATGTTTCTCCCAGATAGCACTAGGACGTCCAATGTACGTCCGCTACCGGACATATGTACGTCTCAGGGACGTGCGATATGTTCGAGATATGTCCGGTTTACGTCCCAGGTATGTCCGAGAGAGGTCCCAGTTACAACTTCGCACGTACATAGGACGTCCCGCGCGGACGTCCTATGGCCGTACAATGTACGTACGGGCCGGACATATTCTGGACGTTAATTGGACGTTTGTCGGACATATAAAATCGTGTTTATAAAATGTTTTCCTATTGTTTAAATCTATTAAACAACGTTCGTATATACGTATATAAGGTGGAATGTAATGAAAATTTATAGAAATATATTTATTTGTTTATAACAATATTTTTATTCACATATATTTATTCATAAATATTTATTTAATAACAAATTATTTATTTAAAACAATATATTTATTTTTTACATATTCATATATAACAGTATATATACATATATTTGTATTTATTTATAACAATTTATTTATTTATATATATTTATTTATGATAAGGTAAAATGCAAAGGAACAGAACGATCAACTTTGTTTTCTTAAGGCGTGTACATGTATTTTTTATTTTTGGGAAGGATCAATTAATGAATAATGGATAAGGTATATACATTGTTTAGAATTTGGTAGGATAATGTTAATATATATATATATATATATATATATATATATATATATATATATATATATATATTGTTACGAATGTGGCAAAATAGGTACTCCCGTTATATCGTCGTTGCCTAAACGACGATATAACAAGGACAAAGAAGAGTCGCTTCACGAACGTCGTACCGGTCGGACGTGCAATTCCCTTCCTCTTTTAATAAAGAGATTAATTACCTTTTTATAACGGTCTTTTATTAAGTATGCCTAAATTACGCGGTCGCTCGCGTAACACTGGTGTCAGAAGTGGGATAAATATTGTGGAAGCAGGCACCGCAGAAATATCAAGGTCGACTCGAACGCTGGACGTCTCGAACGCTGGTTTGAATGCCGGAGATGGGGCATCGCTGGAGGCTCTCTTCGCTCTGGTTCGAGAATCGGAACGGAGAGAAGAACGATTTGCTGCGTTGGCGGAAAGGCTGGTGGACCGGATAGACGGTGACCGGACCATGCTAATGCAGCGTTTGGACAGCGATCAGGCGAGAATCGATCAACTTACTACTTCTTTCGAAACCGTTTCCTCTGGTTTTCCTAATGTACCCCGCTGTTCTATTCCTCGTGTTGAGGTTGACATTCATAACAATGTAGTGAATCGTAAACGTGCCGTGACTTTCCCCGCGAGTACAGTTCCTTACCGTGTTAAACCTTCTAAATTTAATGGTTCGGGCTCGTGGTCATTATATTTGACACAATTTTTGACTTTAGCAAAATTAAATAATTGGGATGAGCACACGAAAGTGGTTGCTTTAGTAGACTCGCTTGAAGGGAAGGCTCTCGCGATTCTGGCGTGCTTGGAGGACTCCAAGCGTACTGTGTTCAATGAAATAGTTGCGGGTTTGAATGTTCGATTTGGTAGCGGGCTCTTGGTCCAATTAGATCGTTTTAAATTCTATAATTATAGGCAAGGGCCGCAGGAGTCCCTTCAGGCAATGGCCGAACAAATCTGTCTTTTATCACGTTCAGTCTTTGCGAATCTTCCTACGGAGTGTCAGGATAAGCAAGCTCGCGAAAAATTTATTGAGGCCCTGAGAGACGAGGATTTGAGGAAGGACGTCAGCCTTGCTTCGATTAATGCGGATTCATTGAATGCAGTCTTAGAGGTTGCTTTAAGAATAGAGGCGCTTTATAAGGGCATGTATGAAAAGCGATCTCCTTTGGCAGGTTCATCGTGTAATTGTCGTTCAGCGCCTTATAATCCGCAGCGAGCGAATTTTCGGTCGCGTCGCGAAAATCTTCAAGGAGAACGTAACGATTTCCAGTTACAGAGTTACGTTTCGAAATGCAGAAATAACAATATCGTGTGCTGGAACTGCGGGAAACCCGGTCATTTTTCTAGTAATTGTTTTGCTATGAAACAAGGCGCGAATTTGAATCTAGTGTTTTCAGAGAAGTTATGGCCTTGTTAGGAATCAAAAAGACAAGGACAACTCCTTTACATCCTCAATCGGACGGGTTGGTGGAAAGATTGAATAGAACAATTCTTCAATATCTTTCAATGTTTGTTTCTGATCATCAGAGGAATTGGGATGAATTAGTTCCCTTATTCCTATTAGCTTATAGATCTGCTCAGCATGAGAGTTTGAAGATGTCGCCATCCTTGATGTTGTATGGATGTGAAATTATTTTGCCCTTAGATTTGATTAAGGGAAGTCTCTATGAAGAGACTTGCAGTGTTAACGATTTTATCTCTAATCTTAAAAATAAAATGGGTTCCATTCATGAATTCATTCGTAATCGGCTAGGAATTTCTTCACAAAAGATGAAACGTAATTATGACTCTAGAATTGTGGAGAGGTCTTTCCATGAGGGGGATTTAGTTTGGCTTTTTCAACCTCATAGAGTTAGAGGAAAATGCCCAAAGTTGCAGGCAAATTGGGAGGGCCCTTATATTATCGTCAAGAAGTTAAGTGACGTAGTATATAGAGTTCGGAGGAATTGCAAAAATAAGTGCAAGGTAGTGCATGTGGAACGGCTGGCAAAGTATTATGAAAAAAATAATCCTGTTTTGAATTGACGGTGTTACGTTCCGTAACATAAATTCTTATTTTTTTTTTTCGGCCTATTCCAGGGTAACGCTGGGGTCGACAATGCGTTGCATTTTGGAATTACCTAATCGACCGCAACCGAGCCCTGAACATAGTCTAAATTATTTCTAATTCCGTCGGCGTGCTGTTGTTCGTCAATGCGCTGCATTTTGGAATTCCCTAATCGAACACAGCATTGCTTTTGACGAAGGTAGAGTTTCGGACCACGTGTTCGTCCGAGAACACGCGTAGGCATCTCAACGGTGTAAATTGTGCGATACGAATCTGTAAATTAAAATAATTGGCCTGTTAGATGTTGAACAGCAGGGTCTGGAAAATCAGAGACCAAATCATAGCTACTAGAGCTTTGGTACGTAAGGCTGTGTCCCTGTTTTCAGCAATGGTGTCTGCGGCCCTCCGAATCGAGTCGAGCAATGAAACTGGAGTAACTTTGACCGGAGGGGGGAGTAGGTTCGTGTTCGTGAAGATGAAGTTCAAAAACATAATGTTGTTCCTGAAGATGAAGTTCAAGAACAAAATGTTGTGTTAAAAAAAAAAATGATAAATGTTAAATGTTATTAATGTTAAATGTTGTTATGTTAGCCGCCAATTTCCTCAGGTTTTTAAAACCGTGGTTTTCCCTGAGGCAAGAAAATTAAGTTTTCTTGGGTGAATACCAAATTGGTTGTGGTTTTGCTGGGTCCACGGCTTTCGTTTCTTTTGATGTTGTGAGTTCTTGTTTTTTTTTAAGGGAGGGGGGAAGTGTTACGAATGTGGCAAAATAGGTACTCCCGTTATATCGTCGTTACCTAAAATAATATATATATATATATTAGTTTACATTTTTTGAGATAATACGTTATAATTATTTCATGATCTTCTTATAGTAACCTATTTTACAGTATTAAATAAATAAATATAAATAGTTAATATTTTACATTAATTATTAAAATGGCTTTTAGATTAATGGTACAAATGATTCGTGCTTTGTGTGACGCAAGATAGGTTAGTTTAACGTAAACAATATATTATGATCATGAGCACGTAAACAAATTTTTGCATTCCTCTGGTCCGTTCCGCGGCCCTCCTGAGCCAGGTCTGTATAGACACTTCCGCGTCTTTATGGTTCGCTGAAGTGTTTGCAATTTGTTAAGTGTTAAGCTTAACACTAGTTTTTGATACAAAGAAAGCCAATGGATGTTTCCAATTACTGAACAGCCCGTGTATCATAAATACAAGAACCTGTGTACCCACAGCTACATTTCCACCCAAAAATCCTAAATCTTCGAAAGCTTCAATGACTTGTCTTTCTGGGTGGAAATCGAGACACTTTTTGATAGCCATATGCAGATTTTAGTTGCAATGCAATAAATAAATTTTAACAAATTCCTGGCCAAATGTCAATTTTCCCGAACCATCGAATAATTGTGGCTGGACTTGGCAAATGAAACCAAAAATATCACGCATTTTGTGATATAAAACGGGAGAAGTGTAGTACATTGTCATGCATAATTCTTGCTCCTTTTTCGAAAAAATTAGCCACGATTTGGGTTTAAATAAAATAAGAATAACAAATGTTAATGAATAACCGGATATTCTTTTAGAAATTGCTTTCTTCAAACATGTATCATCTACATTGCCTGAAGAAAGCTTATTTTGCAATCGATTCATTGCCTTAGACTTTGCCAGCCAATTCAAGCGAAGAATATTATATTTTTTCTTCTCTTGCTCTAATTGCATTTGAATTTCCATTAGCAGCTGTCCCAAAACATTGCAGCTTTGTATTGATGAAACGTCATCTTGTACAGACATAGTTTCTGATTCAGTGCTGAAACTATTATTATTTATATCGGACGAATAAAAAATTTCCGATACGGCATCTTTGCGCAGGCTACCCGACGCATGAATAAAATTTTTAGAAAAATGTTGACTGCATACATATTTTTTTTGTAATTTTTTATCAAACAATTCCATTTCCACCCAATCACCTAAACCACAGTTAATCAGCCACTTTATGCACCGATCACTATCTCGTTCGAAATGAATGAAAAGAAAAACTGTCTGCTCTATTACGGTTTGTTAAACCCCAAAAAGAATAGACAGATTTTTTATAATGGGTTTTATTTTCGTTTCGCTTCATTGTTTGCGAGAAATAGAATAGCAAAGCGATTAGATAGAAATAAGTAAGAAAATAGATTAAGAAACGCTAGTTTTCTATAAAAGTAAATGCAATATTTACTAGACGCATACAGTATAAAATAATATATGTATATGTAATATTCAGGTAAATCATATATACTGTTGTGGCTGCGTGTGGTTGAATTCAGGGACTTTGGTAGGTTCGGGTGCCCGTGGAGCGCTGAAGCGCTCTGCTCGTGGAAGGTGGATGTCGATATAAGAAAACACTCTTTCCAATAAAATACATGGAAGATAAAATAGACTTTATTGATGAAGCTTCAAGGTCTATACTCTATGACTCCAGAATAATATCTGCTTCTCCGAGAAGGCTCCTCGTCCTCGTTCGGTCTTCCGCTCCCGCTTCGTTTCCTTGGATAATAGGAAAATTCGGCATCTCCAGGTGGACGTTGATTCGCTGGATGATCGCCCTCCAAGTTGTAGCTCAACGGTGATTGGCGGTGGTGGTACCGTGGAAGCGCGCATGAGGGCGGTGGCGTGTACGAGGGAGCCCGCCAAAATAAGGGATGTGGGGGTGTTTACGCGCGAAGATCTCGACCGCGGGGTCCCACGGTGGGACTGCGCAAGAGAGAGGTCCGAGGAAAAGTTCCAAGAGGCCTTTGACCGAGGGTTTATGACTTCCTGTTCTGGCGAGTTTGGGACTACGAATTTCTAACTGAAATATGAGAACTCGTTCGAGGAGATACGTGACTGTGCCTAAATTCCTCAATTAGTCTCGCACATCAGGATTACATCTAGGTTTTCCGTGGGAACTCTCTTGTCGTCTCTTTACTTATTCTAAGCTATTCCTGCTGCGATGAAATATACAACGAATCCGCGATCCTGACCTAGATGTTACTTTTATATTAAAATTTCCCTCTCATTGCCATTAATCAACCTATGGCGCAGTAGCGCTATTGTAACTATGTTCGCGTGGTCACGCAACAATACATATGTATTATGTATGTATATGATTTACCTGAATATAAGCTTTTCCACGTAGAAACGTCTTCTTCGATGCAGTCGCGTAACAGACGTAACGGAATTAAAAGGAAACAATATTCTTTTGTTTCATACATCATTTATATCAGCGGTGGGCAATTTTGTCTCAATTGAGGCAAAACCGTCCACACCGTAACGCCCCCTGTCCCCTTCCAGCAAGCGCGGTACAATGGGGCAACGAAGACACGAGACATCAGCGTACGCAACGAACGTGCGCGCTGCATGAAAGAGAGGTTGGTGGGAGAAACAGGCGTTTGAGGGGCTCCCCCCGTGTCCACCGCTGATTTATATAATCCCCGATATTTCGATACCAAATTCTATCAGTAACAGCGCCGTTGTAGAATATAAGTTCCACCACAGGTCCACAATTTTAGTTTTGGTCGATACGGTAGTATGTGACACGGAATGGTAAGGGGGCTCTAGAGCCCCCGGGCCGTGAGACAGAAAAACACATTGGGTGATTGACACTAGAGATCAATGACTGGTGAGCACTCTCATTCCTCTCTGATAAAAATTGTTTTGATATGTTTATCGTACTAAATAGGAGAATGCAGGAAAAATTAAAGAATGGCTGCTAATTTGAATGCACAACGCTACCCAGATCGACATGAAAATCGCATATGGCATTTAGAAGACTAGAACTGCGTTTTCTCCGTTCAGATTCTGTGCTAAAAACTGCATAATGTCCATTAAGCCTACGATGCGTGAAAACAAGAAAGTCAGAATATACGAAGCTTGTGCTAAGATAAATGTTGAAATGTTGAGCAAAGTTAGAGAAACATTTAAACAAAGAATTGTTAAGTGCATTGAAGTAAGGGGTAATCGTTTTGAACACATACTAAACATACTAAAAGTACAAATAAAACGATCACACCTTTTCTGCATTTACCTGCAAGTTTGACCTTGAATGAGCTTGAGTTATAGGTAATTGAACTCATCTTAAAACGCACTATTTGATGGCGAATACAAAAACATATCATTCCATTTAAAAAAAGAAAGTTGATCTTCACCTCACCTTGGAGTGTTCACTGAAAAAAATAAAAGTTCCACCACACGATGTTCCCCTCGGTACTGAACAACTTTCATCTGAAACATTTTTGCGTATAATCAATATTTTTGGAGATATTCGTCTGTAATGCTTTATAATTTCCACCCTGTATATGGAGGGCACTTTAAGAACGGGACCGTAAAGGAGACACTTATAGCTGTATCCTCATTTTTAAAATTTTTTTCAATATGTTCTCGCTATGAGAACGTTGCATTTGTTTAAAACAATTGCTAAATAAATGTCGAAAAAAAATTGTTTTCAACTAAAATAATTTTTGTTGGATACTCTTGTTTTCACTATAAGCACCTAAAAATCCATTTTCATTGTTTGTTAGTTCAGTCGTTATAATGTAATGAAGAAAGATTGACACTTTATTTTACGCGTCTGTAAAACCAACAATCTAAGGTACGTTCATATTAAAGACTATATGATATCCAAATTTGAACAAAATCCGAAACAGTAATACTGTGAAAAGTGTCCGATTTTGCGTGGAATGACCCAATAAAAAGATTTAGGAATACATTTTCAAAATGTTATTTTTTAAATTAAACACTTAAAAACATTTTTGCGCACTCTCGCGAACACGCTTCAAAGAATAATCGTGTAGATTCATGTTTAAAAAATTTATTATTTTATGTAATAATCATTTATTATTTTAATTGAGATTACTACAACCAATAACAAAACGGTTTTTACCATATTTCGTGTGTTTGTGTGTTCTTGTGTATAATTATGTACATTTTGGAAGCATTACGTAATAAAGCCGATGCATAGTCAGTTTTCTTAATAAATATAAATAATGTACAAAGAAAATGTTGAAATAACAATATTATATGTAAATGTGCGTATAATATATAGTATATAATATAATAACACGTAATATATATTATACGCGCGTTTGTACATATACACACATACAATAACATACGCAGCCATATGTATCATACTAACTATAAATATTAAATAAATGGTTAACTTGTGTTTAGTCTCGGTATTCGTTTCCTGGTTGTAATCTGCTAAGGAAATGATCACTATCTCAGTTTCAAATGCAAAGGAACACTGCAAAGACCGTTACAAGAATCCGAAACATTTTTTTAACCATTTCATCTTTTAAAGCAGTCTAAGCCATGCAAAGTCTTTTTAACATTATACGTATATGTACAGCATTGCGTTCGGACAAAAAATATTTTACTAAAAGAACTATATATTTTTTAAACGTAATGCTTTTCTAAAATTCTAAAATTGTGCAATCATTATGTCGTTTTCGTTAAGCGCGTTATCCAAAAGGTTGATGTTGTTACTGTAATGAGCAACAGAAACTCATATATTTTCTTTTTCTATTACGATTGCAATAATAAATATATATTTCCTTCGTATATCGTAGATATAACAAAAATTGTGTGTGCACTTCGTCATAAAATTTTATTATTACTACAGAAGAAAATATTTAAAAGACTGTTGTACTTCTTTTCTAAAACAAGATAAAACAACAAAAATTAGATCAATTCATATTTAACCTTTGCATTTCATATTGCTTTAATTCTTGTCAAATATTATCGAAAATACAAAACCTGGAAAAAATAATTTAATAAATCTAAATCTAAAGAATATTCTTAACAGTTACTTCAAGAACCTTGTGGATGTCAGAAGCGTATTCAAAAGAGAAATATCAAATTTGCGTGTATACTTTAGAGCTTGTTTTATAATGTACACTATTTGCAGGTAATATTTTGATGACTAATCAACTGCAAAAATTCAAAACTATCAACAATTATTTCATATTTCCTGAAACTGTCTCCAACAAAGCTCAATGTATCAATCTCTTACATTTAAATTGCCTGAATTCTAAAATGATCTTGACATAAGATCAAGGTAAAAATGTATTAAGTTCGCAAAATAGAAAATGGAGGTGGCCCAGCCTGCCTCATCATAATTGCAAAACTGCTCAATCCCTCTTCACCGTTATTTTGACTATTCGGATTATTTTGAGAACTATTTGGGTTTTTGCTTCTGCTGCTATTATGACTTTGCAAGTGTTTCTTCAAATGATCCTTTCTATAAAAAGCTTTTCCACATTCTGTACATACTTGATTTTTGCTACCTGAGTGTATTATCATATGTCGAGCAAGATGCTCGTTACGTTTAAATGCTTTACAACACATGTTACACTGATAAGGCCTATCTTTATTGTGACCTTGTTTGTGGCGATCCAAATGTTCTTTACGCTTTAAACTTGCACCACAAATATCACAGATATAAGGTCGCTGTCTATGCTCCTCAAGATGTTCGTGCAATGCATCCTGATCTTCAAACCTGTACGCACATTCTGGACAATGATAGACTAATGTACCTGAAACATTTACATTAACAATGCTTATGTTTAACAACCATGATATCAATAAAAAACAGAGATAGAATAGTTAACATTAATTATAAAACCAGAGTTGAGCAATGTTTAATGTAATTAATGATTATTTGTTGAAATGAATCACACACTTGTTTTATACACTTATTTACATATTTTCTAAATGAAAATGAAACAAAGAAGTTGTTGAATAGCAAAATTTCGAATATTGTATGTAAATTAAACAAATAAATAGCAACAGTTTTTTGTGATTTAGTTGGATATTAATTAAAATTATAAGCTTGGTGAAACACATTTTGACATGCATAATTTACTAGAAGTATGTATAAATTTTAATTCATAACTAACATTTAATGGTTACCATCTTTAATCAGTGATTGATGATCAAGGATTGATATACATAATCAGTAATTTCATGAGAAATCACGATTAAATCAATAATGATTTTTAATAATGAATTTCTATTAACTCTTATAGACTTTACAGGTAAAAATTCGCCCATGCCTGCTTTAGATCATGCAACATTTTTTATTTCTCTATAATATGATTGTAATTTGATATATTTATTTCAAATATGAAATATAGAAAAAACACAATTGGTTAAATTAAAGTGTAAAATGAAAATGGATCAATATTAATTGCAAAGTAGAGAGTATGCGAGGATTAATCGAAAGCATTAGTTACCATAAAATTGGAAAGTTTAATTGGTTGATGAACTTTGTACAAAACTAACGCAAGTATGCATTTACCATTGATATGTTGTGGTTCAACTTCGTATTCAATTTTTGGTCGGACTTCTTGACAATTATGTGTCGAGTTATTTCCAGTTTCTTCATATTTACTTACATACGGTAATCCTAATGTATTAGAACACCGTGCTAAGTACTCAGATGTGAGTTTGAAATCTATCTGTAATGGATCCGTCATTGTTGCTGCATCCACTTTTTGAGTGGTTTGAGTTCCAGAAGACTGGCGTGTGATTTGTGGACATATTTCTTTATTTCCACAAGTGTTCTCATTTCTATTCTCATCCGTTTGCTGAACATGATGTGAAGAATGTCCAGAATATACATACCCATTCATATTAGGTTGATTGTGTTGGTGATTATGAACATCTGATGAATACTTTATATCACGTGGATCATAAGCCATTTTTAAGAGACTATTAAGTAAATCTCTTTAGCATCTGTCAAGAAAAGAATATATAGAATAGCTATACAAAGCAGTTAAAGCAATAATAAATCATAAACTATGACTAAAATCTACGTGAATTAATACAAGAATTACTATTTTAATAAGTACAAGGTACATTTCACAAAAATTTTTCATTCATACTGCAATAATTAGTTTTTCTAATTTATATAAAATTTTAAACTAATAAATTTTGCTATTGTCGTTTATCAGATGAATTTCGTCGAAACCATGAAACGATTTATCAACTTGAATACGATTGTCAGTTTCGAAAAATGTATGGAAGTAACGAGCATAAATTTTGTTATAAATTCGACGTAAATAAGAGGTCTTATTGAGCAGGTCAAGACAGGTGTCCATGCACTGATTAATACCCGTAGAAATTCTCAGTACTCGAATAAAATATAAAAGTAATTTGAAAAACAGGTTATTCTATAACGTTGGATGTATGAATCGCATTTACTCACCATTTACATGCAGAGCTAGTTACAAAACCAGCACGTCGCTGGTCACTATTTGTTTGTATTGAACTTAGCCATCTTTATATGCATCAGCTGCTACACAAATTCCGAGTGTTTCTTTCCCAAAGCCATCCGCCTTACAAACTTACATTTTTCGATTGCATGTTAACAGTTGCCTAGTTTGTAGAATATTCTATCGTTTACTTGAATATATGACGAACCTTTTAATCGAGATCAGTAGACATGTCTCCACGGTTCCATCTCGAAATGCGCAACGATACAATGATCACACTAGAGAATGTATACCGCATTTAAAAGAGGCGGCTATTTAAGGCGTTCGATAAAAAAAATTTGTTTCGTTACAATAATACACGTGTCACTGTTTAACCAAAAAATTAGTTATTAACAAGTCAGAGTATATAATTATTTATATACTATATTAAATCGGATTTAACTTGTTAATAAATTCTACATTTTTTAAATTAATTAGTAATATATTCACTCCTTTGTAGGTATCTATATCGTACAGCAGTATCCAAGTGAAATACATGGAATTGTTTTACCGGTATATTTTATACGTATATATAGTTTAAAATGAAACCTTCATCTTTGAACCGATGGAATGATGATTAAACAAATTTAATGTGTTGCTAATAGTCCTTGCATTGCAAATAATGTCACCCTTATTTAACATCAAAATCAGAATGACCAGCAGACAGCAGGTGCAATTGCATTTTCACAACGAAGACATCTTGCGGTAAACAGATTGAAACAGATTGAAAGCATATAGCTTTTAAAATTTTTGCATGGAATAGGGAAATTGCAGAAAATAAACGTCATAATGTGGAGCGATTATTGAATGTTTAAAGATTGCAGAAAATAATAAGTAATTAAAATTCTGTTTTCACAGTACACTGTACTCTGTGATATTGTGATCATACGAATAGCAGAGAGGAAATGAGAGCACTGATTTCTATACTATGGAAACGGGATTCGGATTCTGAAAATGTCCCGAATTGAACGTAGATTTGGATGCCAGCACCGCTATCGTTCGACCGGTGTACTGTACCCCCACTGATCTCTATACTATCAGCAGAGGTAGTCACGTGACTTTAGAAGTCGCGGAGGTCGGTATCTGCCGTACAGTTTCCTTTACAGAAATGGTATTATCTACAAACGTGTAGCTGATTGATGAATACGAGATGGAGCTACCGTCGCATTCTATTTAGAATCAGAAAGAGAACTCGATTGTCGTTGCAACACAAGAAGTATGTGACGAGGAAGCTAGATTTTACTGCGTTGTCAGCGTTTAAAAGAGCAATGTTGCCGCATCGCATTCGTATAAACACCGTTGACACTTGCATCGAAAGCGTTCGAACTGGTTCAAGCGGTTTCTTCTCTTCCTTTCGGATCTGTCGAAATTGGGAGACTTACTACTTCGTAATTTAAAATATGGAATTTTCAATTGTAAATAAGTGTATTAAACGATCATTTGAATATTCGTTGACTTGTTTAAAAATCTTCTGAATTTTTTAAACTTTTTAAAAAAAGTATAGATTTGCAAATTATGTTTTGTATACATATATTGTTAACATATCAGTATAATTGATTTGAATTTTAATACGAAGAGTATTATTTTCCGACGTGGAAATGAAAGGTATAAACAATCACGGCATGACAATTGTTTCATTGTAGACAACAAACATAAAAAAAACCTGACCGCAAAGATTTAAAAAATAATCATTATTATAAAAAAACAAAAGCCCGACTGCGAAAAGAACTAAAAAGATAAGAAACAAAAAACTAATTTATTGAATAAAATATTGATAATAAATAAAATAAAAAGTAAAATATAAATAGAGAGTATAAATTATTAATAATTCTTTTCGCAGTCAGATTTTTTGTTTTATTAATAATATTTTTTATTTCTATTTCTTTAGCATATGTCGTGGTCAGACTTTTTTATTTGTTTCGTTTGCAACGAGCGTAAATTGCCTCATCTGGACACAGAGCTGGACATTATTTACATAAAAAATTATTTAAATAACGATTCGAATAAAATATACTTTATCTTTATTCGTTATTCGAATGTTCGAATAAAAAAATATCATTATTCGACAAGTATCGAATAAATAACTTTATTCGACGAGAATTTATCCGACGAATAAAGATAATTTTTTATTCAAAGTCGTTTTATTCGATATTCGAATAATTTTTTCGTCCATTATCTGTATCTTTTATTTGAAGATCGAATAAATTTTCGAATAACTTTTGTTTGACGAGCGCAGAACTTCAAAGCCCCAGCGACTGACAAACGGCCTACAATATATGAAGAAGAGTCGAGCAATATTGTTAATTTATGCTTTTACATTTTTAATAAAAAAAATATTATTAATACGAACAAGTTTTTGTGCTTATCCCGATGAAAATGAGTCCAAACACGACATCATTTGGACTATCTTCAATAAGATTTTAATTTTTATCGTAATATTACGTAACAATGAAACTTGTTCGATTACACTCGAATTTGAACTCATTTTGATCAGGAAAATCCGCTCCATTCGCTCGTCGCAATTTTATGATGATATATTGAAAAATCTAAAAATTTAAACTTTCATCCGTGCGGGATTCTCCATCTGCATACATTGTATGTCGTTTGTCAGTCGCTGGGTCTTTGAAGTTCGACGCTCGTCTCCTCGAGGTGGAGGAAGAGGAGGAATAACGTCGGCAAAACATGTTGTTATTTTTAAATAATGAGTAGTTTTTTAAAATAAACAAACATGAAAATACGTCCTATATCGTTACTATATTCTCCATGTTATGCCTTTGAATAAAAGATACGGATAAAAGATGAAAAAATTATTCGCTTCGAATAAAAAAATTTATCTTTATTTATTGGATAAATTCTCGATGAATAAAATTCCTAAAAACAACGAATGAAAAATTTTGTATCTTTTATTCGTTATTTTAAATTTTTATTTAGGTAAATATTTTGCCCAACTCTGTCTGAACAAGCTCTAAAGGTTCAACAAGGAAAGCGATAAGGTATAACGAGAGTGAACAAGATAGACATACAATGACCTGAGACCGCGATCGAGCTCCAGCACTTGAAAAATGTTACTAATTATTAGATTGCACACGTGCAATAACGAAAATATCAATTTCCATAATTTTGTCAGATTTTGATAGAATATGTTGTAGTCTTTAGCGATATATGAACATATCTCTAAGGATCTTTCAAGGTGAATTACACAAGTCTGCTAAATAAAGTGTCAACCAGTTATTTATTAAATTATAACTGTTGAACTACTAAACTCTGATAAAAATAGATGGTGACAAAATATATGTTTTTCAACTAAAATTATTTTGATCATATACTTTCATGTATCTACTGTATGTATTTAAACGATTATTTTCATAGACTTGGTAATTCAATTGTTATAATTTAGTGAAAATGGTTAACACTTTATTTTCTAGACCTGTAAAATTAACAATTTTGAAAATTTTGAAAAATCCTTTCCAATATGTTCATATCAATTTATTCAAATTTCATCAAAATCTGAAACAATATGTAATACAAAAAGTGTCCCCGACTTCGTATGGAAAATTTTACATAAACTATAATAAAAATTTAGTTTGAAAATTTAGTATATAGAAAATTTTCATCGAATAAAACTTTATTCGACGCGTGTCGAATACAGACAACCATAATCATTTCTTTTGTCGCGTGACAAATAATGTTTTTATTTTTTAATCGCTGTTTGCATCGATGCTCCTACAATTATATTATATGTATTATATTAATTTATCCTCCCGAGTCTCTCTCGAACTCTATATTATTCGATATAGTATGTCAAATAAACGTTAATCTGTTTTTCAACATATGTATGTTTCCAGAGATCGATTCTTAGAACAATTATTATTAAAAAGTGTAAGGAAATAATGCTTGTTTATGAAATATTTTTAAATTACAAAATGAGGTATTTCGTATGAAATCAGAAGTAGGAATTATTGAATATTGATTTTCCTAAATATGCTTTCATACTTTCTTCCGTACAAAATTTCTAGGATTTTTTCTCTTTGATATTAATTTTACTTCTAGTATTATCAAAATGTTTGTTCGAGAATGTAACATCTGATCTCACTGCTGTCTGCCGTCTCACCGTCTCAAGAATCTCCTCAGAGGAGGCCTTCTGCACCGACGAAATATCGTTGGTGGTCTTCTGTTTCTTACTCCAGCCAGAATATATCCTAGAGGGCGTAAGAGAACGCTTGAATTAGTCGGGCGACACGAACTCCCGTAAGGCTGGCTGTCTTTAACAGTATCTCGTCGGTGATGCAATGCTTTTTTCTGTCTACGGTTCTGAATTTCCGACTCTGTAGAAAATGCCCTGGTACGATAGCGGACTCTATCGAAATGGAGCGGTCAGCTGGTGAACTACATGACGCTGCAACACATAAATTGTATGTCTGAGGAGGCTCGATTTTACAGCGTTGTCAGCTTCAAAAGTGCAATGTTGCCGTATTAGGATCGTCCAAGAAACTATCGATGCGAGCATCGAAAGCCTTTGAACGGTTTCTATCACAGGCGATGAGGTATATGTTTTGTTCTGCTTTTCGGAGCTGTCGAAATTCAAAGGCACCTTTTTTTTTAATCTAAAGCACAAAAATTTCAATCTTTGAAAATTTTATTAAATGATCATTTGAATATCCGATGATTTCTTGAAAAATTTTTATCATTTGTTAAAATTTTTTACGCGAGTATAAAATTGTTAAAAATTTTGCAGTTTTTAATTCTTGGGTTTTTAATACATGTATGTATACCTGATCGTATAAATAAAATACACGTTCACCCAAGCAATAGTTTTCATATTATTTTCGTCACTTGTATATTATTAACAAATGTTAACTTATCAACATAATTAATTTGAATTTTAATACGAAAGGTATTATTTTTCGATACGAAAATATTAAGAAAGGTATAAAAGACCGCGGCATGATAATTATTGCAGTGTACACGTGTATGTGTAAACTAATATTCGTATATTAAAAATGATGCAGATTAGAATATGTCGTCGAAAGTGAAAGCCTCAAATAAAATTCATTCGTCAACTTCGAAGGAAACGTTTCCGTACTAACACAGTTTAACTTATCCGATTAGTGGTATGTTTAGACTTGTTTTCATCAGAAAACGATTTACAATCGATTGATAATGTTTTCATGGCAGAATTATGAATTATAACAAACATTTTAGTATTATTAATACGCGTTAGTGAAACGTTTACTTACATTGTTGTCTTCCGGAGGTACACGGCACATGACATTCGATGCGGTCGTGATTCTGCGTGTGGGGCAACATTGTAACGGATAACGCAAAGCATATTGGCATTTACTAACTAAATCCGATTATATTTATTATTGGATTTATCATAATGCTATCATCACCTGTCGATTGAAAATGTTTTCCTGATCAAAATAAGCCCAAATACAATATAAATCGAATAATAATATAGCATACATTGTACTGAAATGTCTCAAGCTCGAGGAATGTACGTAGTAGTTCGTACGTGTTAACTGTTGTTTATGAAAATTGTTTTCGGACACAAGAATCAACGCAGCTAAATGTATGATATTTAAAAACACTAAAAACTAAATTGAGGGGTGTGTTAGGACAAATGCTGGTGAGATGTGGAATCAGGAATTAACGGAGATAATGATAGTGAAATGATGGAAAGTGACAGAGGAAGATAGGAATCGATGAAGTGATCAGAAAATCGGATTGAGAAAAGGCGAATGAAGAATATATAGCCTTCCAAAATTGATAACTTTTCACTTTCTTTATTTGATTTGTTCGTGTCGTTCGTCAATCAGCTGATGCCAACTGATTTTACATATATGGTTTGAGCCCGATTACAAGGCGTTCGAAAAGCGTTGATTGTGTGTATGGGAGTAGGTGCCGGTGTGTGTCGCCGGTGAGCGCGGTCTTTTGTTTTCGATCCCGAGCACGACACCAAGGCGCGATAGTGTGGTTGTGTCGGTGTTTGTGAGTATGTTGGTGTGTCGCGAAATGCCGAGAGCGTGGCTCTTGTCGCGCCTAATTTCAAAAACCGTTCGTTGGTCGGAACTGGGAGGTATAAACAAAATAGTAAATTACAAGCAGACGACAAAAAAATTTTAATAGAAATGAATCAATCATTAATAAAAACGGTGAACCGTCCTTACCCTAAGTTTTATATTTAATATCTAAAAATTATAAAATTAAGAGAAACGTGGAATATAATAACGAACACCTTTTTAAAGCGAAATAATGACTAAACAACAACTTTTTAAATTGGTAAATACATTTTTGTAGCACCATGGACTGAGATTAAAAAATGGTCAACGCCCCTTACTCTGCTCGGATATGAATAGTTCGTTGTTGCATTTGCCTCGTTACCTGTAAATAAATTAAATAATATTGTTATAAGTTTTCAAATGAAAAAACATCTAAATCATATGTACGCAATATTAAAAAATTTTCCTCATTTCATTTGGTTACACTGCTTTTTCTGTTTATTTCAATTGCTTTGCTACTTTTATCAAAAGACAATGCGATATTTCACATTGTTAGTGACTATATTGAACTTGGTAATGAATTTTCGAATCAGCAGTGCTAGCTGGGTGGGCCACGTGAAGGCATGAAAAAGGACTTGTCCACCCCGGAGTTTATTCAATATAAACCCGTACCCTAGAAGTAAATATTAAATAAACTCAAGCAAGCGTGACGCAGAAGTTGTAAAGCAGCATGTAGACTAGAGTAAGCAGGAAACGCAGCAAAGAAAGATGATAAAGCGTTGGTAGAAATGTAATTATTGTATATTGTGAGTAAAGCGGAAGCAATGCATAAAACTATTATATATTGTTGTAATTTCAGGTGGAAAATAAATAATTCGCAGAGATGTATGTTTAACGATTGGATATAAGATTTATTAAAGTACTGAATATTGAACGATAAAATGTGCGTGTTAACTGTTTGCTATGGAGTGTACAAGTGAAGAACGGTTTGAAAACAAAGGAGGGGGAACTACAGTATGGCACAGACGTGCCAATCTAAAACTTGTAACCAAGACCTCTAGTTCTTTTTTAGAAGGTTGGCACCTCTCAGCGGCTGATTTCGTATTCCAGTAAACCTGCCTTACAATATTTCAACACTCCCCCTGTTTACTAACATACGAATGAAATTTACATATACTCAAATAAAATCAGTCTTCTGTGTAGCATTCTTTCTACAGATTTTGCTGCAATGTTTTTGAAACAACGAACGCGCTAAAGGCTTGGTGAAGATGTCTGCCAGTTGTTCCTTTGTGTTGACGTATTCCACATGAAACTGGTTCTCTTCGTACCTTTCGGTTACATATTTGTATTGCATGTCTATATGCTTCGTTCTCTGATGGAAGACAGGATTTTTGATTAGTTTAATTGCACTTTGATTATCCAGATACATTACCACGTTGATGTCATCCACTATGCACAGGTCTCTCATCAACTTGCGTAGCCACATAATTTCTTTCGACGTTTGGCATGCAGCTACATAATCCGCTTCTGTTGTTGATAAGGATACAGATTCTTGACGTTGAGTGGACCAGGAAATCAAAGATGTTCCCCATCTTACTACATATCCTGTGGTTGATCTCCTTGTTTCCAGATCTCCACCGTAGTCGGCATCACTAAATGCTTCCAGTTGAGCATTTTGTTCTTTGCTATATTTTAAACCATAGCCCTGTGTGCCCTTCAAGTATTTTATGATTCGCTTCACAGCACTCCATTGAATCTTTGTGGGCTTATCCAGGTACCTGCTTGCCTTGTTCACCGCGTAGCAAATGTCCGGTCTCGTTGCCGTTACTAGGTACATTAAGCTGCCCACAGCTTCTCGATAAGGTGCATGAATAAGTACTCTTTGTTCGATCGGATAGATCTCTGTACACATTTAATGGTTTGGATCTGCAGGAATAGACACTGCGCTTGCCTCTTCGAGTTTGAACTTTTCAATCACTCGCCGAGTATAAGCCGATTGGTGAATGAAGATTGATTTGTCTTCTGCTTGTTCAATCTCAATACCTAGAAAATTTCCAACTGATGTGTGTGTTATTTCAAATTCCTGTCTTAAATCTTCCAATAGATCCATGATATCTCGAAGCTCCTTTGCTGCGATTAAGCCGTCATCAATATGTAGTGCCACAATGCTCCTTTTGTCTTCCTTCACGCTTTGAAACACACATGGATCTGCCCTTGTTGCGAGCAAATTGTGTTTCTTCAAAAAATTTGTTAACTTTTGGTTCCAGCATCTAGCTGCTTGCTTTAAACCGTATAAACTTTTAAACAGTTTGTAGACCTTTTCCGTTCCGTCGGAAAAACCCTCAGACTGAGTTGTATACAGTTCTTCTTCGAGCTCTCCATTGAGAAACGCTGTTTTCACGTCAAATTGTCTGAGTGTTAAGCTTTCTCTGGCTGCTATGGCTAATAATAGTCTAATAGAGTCCATTTTTGCCACTGGACTAAACACTTCCCGGTAATCAATCCCTTCCCTTTGATTGAAACCTTTAGCCACCAGTCTTGCTCTACATTTAAGTACGTTTCCTTTTGCATCCTTTTTGATTTTGTAGACCCAGCGGTTCCTAACGATGGTTTGATTCTTAGGTTTCTCTACGAGCTGCCAGACTTTATATTTATTCAAAGCTTCAATTTCTTCTGCCATAGCTTCTTTCCATTTGTCCGCGTCACTGCCAGTTATGGCGTCCGCGTAGCTTTTTGGCTCGTCATTTTTTGCAATAAAAACTTCTTCATAGTCTACAAAATCATTGTACCTGTTTGGTCTGTTCAATGAGCTTCTTTCTCTCAACCATCTTCCCTGTGCTGGTTGTTGATTTTCTTGGTTACTGCTGTCCTGATCTGCATCATCCTCTGAACTTTCTGCAGTTCTCCTTCTAATTCAGTTGAATCATCGTCTTCCTCTTCTTCTTCTTGATTCTCATTGTTCAACTGGTCTTGATCTTGAGGTAATTCCAACAAGGTGTACTCTCTTGGTTTAATTTTCTTTATAGGCTCAGCTTTTCCACTGAAAATGACATTTTTAACAATTTTAACTGCATCCTCAGCTGGAATCCAGACCCTATAGCCTTTGGTAAGGTCTTCATAACATAGAAAACGACCCTCTTTAGCTTTTTCGTCCAATTTTTGTCTCTGTTCTTTTGGTATATGAACGTAGAGTACTTCACCAAAAATATGGAAATTTTTTACTTGAGGCTTGTTGTCATACCACAACTCATATGGTGTTGCGTCAATTACAGAGCTTGTGCCTGTGCGATTCAACACATGAACGACAGTATTTATCGCTTCAGCTCAGAACCTTTTTTCAAAACCTTTCGAGTGAAGAAGCGTTCGAGCTGCTTCTACCAATGTTCTATTTTCCCTTTCAGCTGATCCATTCTGTTCAGGACAATAGGTAACTGTTCTTTGGTGTTGAATCCCAAGCTTGCTTAGTAAGCTTTTCAATTGTTGGTTGATGAATTCCAATCCATTATCAGTTCTGATGTACTTAATTCCTCTGGTACAATGTTTTTCTGCTTTTTTAATAAATTCCTCCATGCAGCCATACACATCTGATTTGGCCGCTATAAAATATACGTGACGGTAATGGGAATAATCATCCTTGAGAAGCAAAAAATACCTGGAACCTTTCATGGATTTTACTTCAATTGGTCCATACACGTCAGCGTGTATTATTTCTCCTATGTGTTCAGATTTAGACTGACTCTGTGGGAAAGGTAACCTATGACTTTTACCAATTGCACAAGCTTCACAAAAGTTTCCGCCTGTACCTTCCTTGGCTTTGATGTCATGCTGTTTCAGGATTTTCTTTGTCCTGGCAAAATTCTGATGTACGAACTTCTCGTGCCAATTCTCCAATGTGTCCACCTCTGCTGCTGCAGCGATTGTTCCGAATTGCGCTTTGTCTGAGCTGCGTTGAATTCTGGGACAATCAACTTTAAACTTCATAACGAATAGCGAATTCACGCGTTCTCCTACTGCAACAACATTTTCTCCTTTAAGAAATTTACAATGCTTATTATCGGACACAGATAATTCCTCTGTCGAGAGTTGCTCCCAACGAAAATAGGTTGTACTTAAGTTTTGGCACATATAGCACGTTTGTCAGATGATTTCTATTCCAACTTTGTCTATCATATGTTGACACATTAATATTTCCTCGACCATATGCTTCTAGGAAAGTTCCATCTCCAATGCGAACATGTAACTTCTCTTTTAGCGGTTCATACGATGCATACCATTCTCTTTTATGCGTCATGTGCTCCGACGCACCTGAATCTAAATACCATGTGTCCATAAATTGACTTCTGCGCTGTAAAGACACCAAAGCCTCGCTTATTAGACCATCTCCATGAGCTTCTTTGTTGCCCATGACTTTGTTTCGACACTCACGTGCCCAATGGCCTGGCTTCTTACATATATTGCACTTTCCCGGTTTCCAGGTACATTTTTTATCTCGACTTTGGAATTGACCTTTTGACTCACCTCGGTTCCATTTGGTTCTTGAGGTTAGAGCGTTGCAGCTGTCACCTTCTCTTTGGTTATGCCTAAATTCCTCTATTGTGAGCCGGGCAATAAGATTGTTTTTTGTGCGTTCAGCTTCTGGCGTTGACTCCCAGGCACTCACAAAGTGGTCATAGCTTGTCGGTAGTGTAAGCAAAATTTTGGTCATAATCATTTTGTCTGAGATTGTCTCACCTGTAGCTTGCAACTTATAGGCTAGGTTCTCTAGTTTGGCGATATGAGTGGCCATATCGTCTGATTCTTCCTTCCTTACTGTGAACCATTTCTGCTGAAGAACATGTGTCGATGCCTCCGACTTTTGCTCATATATCCCTTCGAGTTTTGTCCACATTTCATTAGCATAAGCACATCGCATAATGTGTATCATGCATTGTTCTGAAATTGTGGTAACAATTATCTTTTGTGCTATTGCATCCAACCTCATCCATTCAGCTATCTCTTTATCGGTTTTTTTCTTTTCAGCATCAGGTGCTGAGCTTGCCGCGGGTTGTATAAGAACCTTGACTCCTGTAACTATCTCCCATGCTCCCTGGGCTTTAAGAATTACGCTGACTTGGAATCTCCATATGTTCCAATTTTCCGCACTCTTCAGTTTCTTAATACTCAACAATTCTCGTGAGTTGTCTCCCTCCATTGTGCTTGTTTGGCTGTTGAAGTTATATGTTTCACTTTCGCACTTTGGCAGGAAATAACTTCTTTACACTTTCCGCCACGCGGGTTTTGCTTCACGACTTTCTTAAACCTTTATATTCGTTAAACCTCTTAAATGTATATCTTTCCAGACACCTGGGCCCATAACCTGTTGTAATTTCAGGTGGAAAATAAATAATTCGCAGAGATGTATGTTTAACGATTGGATATAAGATTTATTAAAGTACTGAATATTGAACGATAAAATGTGCGTGTTAACTGTTTGCTATGGAGTGTACAAGTGAAGAACGGTTTGAAAACAAAGGAGGGGGAACTACAGTATCGCACAGACGTGCCAACCTAAAACTTATAACCAAGACCTCTAGTTCTTTTTTAGAAGGTTGGCACCTCTCAGCGGCTGATTTCGTATTCCAGTAAACCTGCCTTACAATATTTCAACATATATACATAAAATATGTACATAAAATATGTAAATAAAAAATATAAATAAAAAACATACATAAAATATATAAATAAAATATATAAATAAAAAACATAAATAAAATATATAACTAAACCTAAATAAAAATATAAATAAAATATATTACTAGAATATAGATAAAATATTTTTAATATAATTTAATATAATAAATTATAAAATATTTACACGAGTAAATGGCCGATATACCATACGAAGAAGAAAAATCTAAAAATTATAATCCTTTCAAAATCTGCAGTCGAGCCACAGATCTTTGATTGGACTGAAAACGTAAATTTTGTCCCAGCCACGGCGTAACTTTATGAATTTTTACTTGCATAAAGAAATACACCATCGCCTTGCGATGCTCGGCACAATCACTATCGACAAACCAATTGGGATAATTGGGCTCGACTGTTTTAACAATGATCCTAAATAATTTGTCTAGAATCTGTTTCGCATCGCATGCAAGGGTAGTATTTATCAAATGTTGTATTAATTAACGAAAATAATTTCAAAAATTCACTTGTAGGAACTACTAAGTTCCCAAAGTGAATATTTTCGTCCAACAAATATGAACGAAAGGAGATTAATAATTGTTCATCGCGAGTTAAATGATTACTAAAATCTACAAAGAAAACTAAACACGCGGGACATTTACTTTATGTATGTTCTTCATCCCCCTCATCTTCTGATACTACTTCTGCGGCATCCAAATCTACAGAGGCTTGCTCATGTTCGGCTAAGATAACTGCCTCCTGCAAAAGCATTACGCCATCGTCGCATTCATTATTTGCATACGGTGAACTATAACTTAAATTCATGAATGCACTTTTTCGAAAAGCTTGACGTACTGCTTTTGCAGAAGGGTTTCGATTGTAGATGCCACCATGCATTTTCAAAATAGAAAAAAATGTCTCTGTTACGTCAGAATTTAAACGGGACGTTAACAAAAAAGGGACGCGACCGTTGCACTGTGAGAAACAAAACATTGTCGCGAGAAGAGGATGTACAATCATTGCGGGAAAGACAAATATACGATTAAAGAAAAAAATTTAAACATTTATGACATCAATTTGTGAAACTAACATTTTTAAGTATTTTAATTGCTGTTATGATTTCTAAATTGGTTCTTACACCAATTCTGTATAGATTTCAAAATAATTCTGGAATTCGCAAGAAAATTATACATCTTTAAGTATAGTTTTAGCTTTTTCATCATTATCAGTAAAGAAATACTGAAACAGTTTCATAAAATGTATTTTGCAATAAAAGCAAAACCAAAAACGATAAAAGAACTTTATTATGGTAAAATAAAAGAACAGTATACACATATGTATCATTTTATAACGTATTTGCTATGATCATCATATCTTAAATACAGTTTCAGTAGCTTCATAAGTTTTAATTACAAAAAATATCAATTTAGTAACTGATGTTTTAACTTACAATTGAAAATAAATAATTTAAATAAGTAATTTAATATAATGCTTAAAAATGTAGTCTATGTAAGTAAATTTAGATCTCAATTATTTATCAACATTTATAAAAGTATTACGATTCAAATAAAGTTTGTATGAACGTGTGCAGAAACAATGAAAGTAAACACCATAAAGCTGTAGGGGGTTTGCTAAAAAAAATAACAATGCAAGTAATAAATTACGTACACGTCGAATAACTGCATAGAAATAACATCCTAATATTATTTACATCAAAATGAAAAACTATACAAATGAAATTTTTTAAAATAAATCTTTTGTAATTTTGTAATTAATAAAAATAGTCAAATACATAAAAATAAAATAAGTATGCGAAAAATATTTATGACCATCACTTTATTAATCTGCGTTATACACTGTAGTACTATATTTCATAAGTATCATACTAAATACTTCATCTCCACTGTTCAAATATACGCGCCATATATAATTGTAGCCTCCAAATAATATTAAGAAGAAGTAGTAAAAATCAAGTATATAGAATATACAGTTCTTGCTAATACGCTTAAATTCGTTAACTATCGGTAACATTGAGCGCGACACCGAAATGGTACGGGGGCCACTGTGGCCCCTCGAGGCCTAGACAGAAAAGCCCATAAGATGCAATGTCTGTAGGTAGTCACGTGACTTTACAAGTCGCGGACACAGACTTAAGATACCTACAGACATTGCATGCAATGCATTTTTCTGTCTACGGTTCTGAATTACCGACTCTGTAGAAAATGTCCTAGTACGATAGCGGACTCTATCGAAATGGAACGGTCAGGTGGTGAACTACATGAGGTTGCAACACATAAAGTGTGTGTCCGAGGAGGCTCGATTTTACAG
The DNA here is from genome assembly GCA_913789915.3 of Sphecodes monilicornis. Classification (NCBI taxonomy): domain Eukaryota; kingdom Metazoa; phylum Arthropoda; class Insecta; order Hymenoptera; family Halictidae; genus Sphecodes; species Sphecodes monilicornis. The sequence goes on from OU565287.1 coordinate 1,215,256, forward strand.
CGTTGTCAGCTTCAAAAGTGCAATGTTGCCGCATTACGTTCGTACAAGAAACTATCGATGCTCGCTTCGAAAGCGGTTTCTATCACAAGCGATGAGATAATTGTTTTGTTCTGCTTTTCGAAGCTGTGGAAATTCAGAGACACGTTGCTTTTTAATCTATACCACAGAAATTTCAATCGTTGAAGATTTTATTGAACGATCATTTGAATATTCGATGACTTCTTCAAAAATCATTATCATTTTTCAAAATTTTTTATGCGAATATAAAATTGTTAAAAAGTTTGCAATTTTTAATTCGTGGTTTTTTTAATACATATATGTACGCCTGATTATATGGATAAAAACCATGTTCACCAAAGCAATTCGCAGAGCACACGTGTAGTTTTAATATTATTTTCATCATTTTTATATTATTAACAAATGTTAACTTATCAACATAACTAATTTGAATTTTAACACGAAAGGTATTGTTTTCCGATATGAAAATATTAAGAAATGTGTAAACATTCGCGGCATGATAATTGTTGCAGTGTACATGAGCATGTGTAAACTAATATTCATATATTAAAAATTATGCAGATTAGAATACGTCGTCGGAAGCCTCAAATAAAATTCTTTCCTGAACTTCGAAGAAAACTTTTCCATACAAATACAGTTTAACTTATCCGATTTGTGGCATGTTTAGACTTATTTTCATCAAAAAAGCATTTGCAATCGACTCATAATATTTCCATGGCAGAATTGTGAACCATAATAAACATTTTATTGTTATTAATACGCGTTAGTGAAACCTTTACATTGTTGTCTTCAGGAGGCACACGTACCGGCGACGTACGATATGGACGTGATTCAGCATCAGAGGCAACATTGTAATACACATTGTATTATAAATAAATCCAATTTTATTTATTATTAACAGTATCATAATGGTAAAATCACCTATCGATTGAAAATGTTTTTCCGATCAAAATAAGCCCAAACACGACATAAATCGGATTATCATGCAGCGTACATTGCACTGAAAACTGCATGCGAAACATTGCCGACGACAAAATCTGTCTACAGAAGCCGATGGAATTTGAAAAGTCTCGAGCTCGATAAATATGGTAGTGCTTGTAAATGACCACTAGTTGCTTACGCTATTTGTTGTTGCACACAAAAATCATCGTAGCTAAATATGTATATATGTCTAATCGAATAAAACTGGGCGGTGAGTCGCAAAAAGACGTAAATAGGAATAATAAATTACGTTAATAAAATTTTAGCAAGAATTAATGACGCATGTCATTAAAAAAAAATTTATATCTTTTCAGTAAAATATATTGTTTTCTACATATTGTATAATAAAGCAATGTTTCCTTGGACACAATAGAATTAAACTAATACAATAGATGAAAATTTGTATTGCTTTACATATAAATTATATAAAAATATTATAACGAAAATTTAATTTAATGAATTTAATAAATTTATGAAAATTTAATGAATTCTTATTTCTCTACAGATGAAAAGAATGCAAGTACTCATTTTAAAAATAGGGAAACACAAGAATAGTTAATATATGTGTAATGTGTACGCACTCAACAACTGCATAGAATTTATATTAATTAAGTGTAAATAAGAAAGTAAACTACTGGTTTAAAGTGTATAAAATTATTGTAATATACATTCATTAGTGACACGAGTAATAAAAATAATGTTACGTATAGAAACCAAATTTATTTTACTACAATTCGTATTTTTGTAATACTTTCTTCATAAATATTATTTTCACCGTTCAAATACACGCGCCGTATGCATTCGTAGTCACCAAATCATATTAAACACCCGTAGTAAAAATACAGTATACGGAATATTCAGTTCCTGCTAATACGCGTAAATTCGTGAACTATCGGTAATATTGAGCGCGACACCGAAATGGTACGGGGGCCACTGTGGCCCCCCGAGGCCTAGACAGAAAAGCCCATAAGGTGCAATGTCTGCAATAGTCTTAAGTCTGTGTCGGTGGTCCGTGTTAACAGTATCTCGTCAGTGTCCAGGCTAAAGATGAAGTAGGATCTTGTTCAGGCTAAAGATGAAGTAGGTGCTGATCCAGGCTAAAGATGAAGTAGGAGCTGATCCAGGCTAAAGATGAAGTAGGAGCTGATCCAGGCTAAATTTAGACTAGGGAGCAGCAGTGTACCGTCACGGCAAAACCGGGCGTGAGCACTCTCATATCCTCTCTGCCTATACCTGGTCGGTGGTATTACAAAAATACGAATTGTAGTAAAATTAATTTGGTTCCTATACGTAATATTATTTTTATTACTCGTGTCACTAATGAATGTATATTATAGTAGTCTTATACACTTTAAACCAATAGTTTACTTTCTTTACACTTAAAATCAATACTAATTCTATGCAGTTGACGAGTGCGTACACATTACACATATACCCAGATAGCACCGTACGTCCATGGGACGTCCGTTTTACGTCCAATACGTCCAATGTCCGTCGTGTACGTCCGTGGGAAGTCCCTTGGATCAAAATTTCAGACGTTCCATGGACATCCGTTTTTACGTCCGTGGGACATCCCTCGGACATAAATTTCGGACGTACCACGGACCTGGGACTTAGATTATTTCGTACGTTTTCGGATGCTATATTGTGTTTCTATCATTATACTGAAAATATAGTTTATGATTTTTTTCAGTTGTTTAAGTTCGCGGCGCCGTTGTTTGAAAAAAACTAATTTTTCGACGTTTCTTCCGTGAAAAAATGAGCTAATCTTCAAATTGTTAGATTTCATTTATTCTGTAAGTCTATTGTACACTGATAAACTTGAACATTTCACAGAAATAGTTGAAGAATGAAATTAACTTAATCAGTATTACGATTACCTCGTACATCAGCGCCCATAGTATCTGAAAATATTAATCGTGTTACCAAGAACTCGGTTGGGTCAGAGCGTTAGGTAGGTTCGCGCCCGGCATAAGTCCACTCTTCTTTATTTGATCAATTCCTCTTTTTCTAGCTACGTGATAATCAATTGTATTTTTGTAGAATTCTTTTAAACCAATATTTACATATTTAGAAAATTTTTTAAGATGGAAACACTCTTTTATATGTCCGACAAACGTCCAATTAACGTCCGCGCGGGACCTCCTATGTACGTACTGGAATGCAACTGGGACCTCTGTCGGACATACCTGGGACATAAATCGGAAATATCTCGGACATATCGCACGTCCCTGGGACGTACAGTTGTCCGGTACGAACGTGCATTGGACGTACATTGGACGTCCGAGTGCTATCTGGGTATTAACTATGCTTGTGTTTTCTTGTTTTTAAAATAAGTACTTGCATTCTTTTAATCTGCAGAAAAATAAGAATTCATTAAATTTACATAAATTCATTAAATTCATTAAATTAAATTTTCGTTATAATATTTTTAATTAATATATGTATAAAGCAATACAAATTTTCTATTGTATTAGTTTCATTCTAAAGTGTCCAAAGAGACATTACTTTATTATACAATATGTAGAAAAACAATATATTTGACTGAAAAGATATAAATTTTTGTTTTAAGGCTGAGACGTGAACTACAAAACAGTTTTTCGCGATTTTCTTGCTTAATTTAGAAAAACTCAAGTAATGATTATCACTTTCGTATTCAGGAGAAGTATACCGATCGACTTACCAATCGCTTTTTTGAAAATATTGCAAAAAAAAATTCTTCCTTAAAAACGTATTTTTATCATGTTTCAAGAGCCAAATTGCCAAAAAGGGCGACGTACGGGGACGCGGAGTAGAACAATGAATTTTTTAAAAATAATCCCGTGAGAAAATATTGCTTCTTCGCTTCAGGAAATTGTAGTAAAGTCATCGTTATGAAATCTGGGAAATTTGCTAGCGGCAATACGACACCAGCCGAAGTTAAATACGCCAGTTACGAGCTAGAAGTCCTGGCGATCGTGCGATCACTGCGAAAATTTCGAATCTATTTATTACGAATTAAATTTAAGATAATTACAGGCTATAAAGCGTTCTCCCTTACAATGAACAAGCGAGATTTATCAGTACGTGCAGCTAGGTGGGTCCTCTTATTGGAGGAGTTCGATTACACTATCGAACACCGACCCGGTAATAGGATGGCCCACGTGGACTCTTTGAGTAGGAACCCGTTACCCATATGATATTTGTTGTCGGCGAATCAGAATAATATGACGGCGAGAATTCGCAAGGCGCAACAAGACGACGCAGAAATGCGTCGGATTGCGGAGTTGACAGAGCAGGGTAAAATGGACGGGTATACTATGGGGGGGGGGGGGGGGAGTGGACTTCTGTCCAAGTTTGTCGACGGAGACATCAATATCGTGGTACCGAAAAGCCTGCAATTACAAGTTATCCGGCATGTTCACGAAAACGGTCACTTTTCGGCGGCAAAAACAGAAACATTGCTGAAGAGAGACTATTGGTTCCAGGGTATTTGACCAAAAATTGAGAAAGCCATTAAAAATTGTCTTGACTGCATTTTAGCTGAAGAGAAAACGAGAAAACTCGAGCGTTTTCTAAACCCGATAGCGAAGGGAGAAGTACCTCTTGACACCTACCATGTTGATCATTTGGGACCACTATCGTCAACTAAGAAGAGTCATCGCTACATATTCGTGGTGGTCGATGCATCTACAAAATTTGTATGGTTGTATACCACGGAGGCAACCAATACGAGCGAAGTGCTACGACATTTGGAGAAGCAAGCCATCACTTTCGGAAACCGGCGGCGTATCATCTCAGATCGAGGTACGGCCTTCACCTCGATAGATTTTCGAGATTATTGTCAACGAGAAAAGATACAACACTCGCTTATCGCGACCGGCGTTCCAAGGGGGAACGGACAGGTGGAACGGGTCAACCGAACGCTTATTCCTCTGCTGACTAAGTTAACGGCGCCAAACCCAGAAGAGTGGTATCGGTACCTGAATAGGGTACAACGAATCTTAAACACAATGCCTTTGCGGGACACGAATGCGAGTCGAGGATGATTCGCAGATTCGAGAAATACTGGAGGAAGAGTGGACCATTCTGTTTCAAGAGGAACGGGACGAGGCAAGGTCGAAGGCCAAAGAAAGCATCGTTAAGATCCAGGAGGAGAACCGCCGATCATATAATAAGAAGCGAAAGAAAGCTCTCGCGTATAAGGAAGGCGACCTGGTAGCCATCAGGCGAACACAATTCGGTCCGGGTTTAAAGCTTGCGGCGAAATATCTAGGTCCCTATCGAGTCAGTCGAACATTGCGACACGACAGATACGTAGTCGAAAAAATCGGGAACTGTGAGGGTCCTCGGAAAACGACAACGGTAGCAGACTCTATGAAACCTTGGGTCGGTGTTGACTAGGAGGACAATGATAGTGAACGAGGGAAAGAGGAACAATGAAGAGTATGACTAGTGTCGGATGGCCGAGTGTAGGGAGTGTAGGGTGATACTGTACCGAATTACCGTACCGAATTCCGCCGATTACTACGACGATAGTAACGGTAACGACGCGACGATTTGTTAAACAATGTTATTGATTGTGGTTTTCGGAACAGATAAAAATACGACGTGAATGATTCGAGACGTAAATTGTAAATCTCAGACGGAGATTGAGACGTAAATAGTTTAATTGATTGTATTAGTTGTGATTTGTTGTGTTAAATTATATACATTTTCATATTTATACTACTTGTTAGATATTCGGATTGTGTATATTTATATACTTGTTAGATATTTGGATTGTGACTCTACTCTTTAGCGGTTCTGGGGTAAGTGCTGAACGATCTAACACAGTCCTCTTACCAGAAAGCACCCCCGTGCCTTCCCCACTCCGTGGCCAGCTCTTTCAGAGCAGAGTCCCAATCCTTGTGCAACGCACTCATCGCTATCTCTCTCTCTCTTTCTTTCTCTCTTTCTCATAAAGTCATTCCAAACTTCCACTCATCTGTTTCACATAAACATCCCCGTGACGGCCGATAGCCGGAAGACCCAGCGCGGTCGCCTGCCATCGTCCATCGACGGTTCTGTTTAGTCTCGAGCACACCTCTTTAGGGCCTCACGCAGGCCAAGATCCTGCCATAAATCCTTCCAGGCCTAAGAGTCGCCTCGATACAAACCCTTGGCCTGGCTTAAAACACATTGACGCTACATACTCATATATTGTTTGAAAAACACTAATTTTTTCGACGTTTCTTCCGTGAAAAAAATGAGCTAATCTTCAAATTGTTAGATTTCATTTATTCTGAAAGTCTATTGGACACTGATAAACTTGAACATTTCACAGAAATAGTAAAAAATGAAATTAACTTGATTAGTATTACCTCGTACATCAGCGCGCATAGTATCTCAAAATATTAATCGTCTTACCAAGAACTCGGTTGGGTCAGCGCGTCAGGCGCTCGACTGTTAATATGCTTATACTAGGTTCGCGCCCGGCATATGTCCACTCTTTTTTATTTGATCAATTCCTCTTTTTCTAGCTATGTGATAATCAATGGTATTTTTGTAGAATTCTTTTAAATCAATATTTACATATCTAGAAATTTTTTTTAGGTGCAAACACGCTTTTATATGTCTGACAAACGTCCAATTAACGTCCAGAATATGTCCGGACAGATGTATACTGTATGTCCATAGGACGTTCCGCGCGTCCTATGTACGTACTGCGATCGAACTGGGACCTCCGTCGAACATACCTGGGACATAAATCGGACATATTGCACGTCCCTGGGATGTACATATGTCCGGTACGGACGTACATTGGACGTACGATATGTCCGTTACGGACGTACATTGGACGTACGATATGTCCGTTACGGACGTACATTGGACGTCCGAGTGCTATCTGGGTATTTGTATAGAAAAGTTTTCTTCGAAGTTCAGGAAAGAATTTTATTTGAGGCTTTCGACGACGTATTCTAATCTGCATAATTTTTAATATATGAATATCAGTTTACACATGCTCGTGTACACTGCAAACAATTATCATGTCGCGAATGTTTATACATTTCTTAATACTTTCATATCGGAAAACAATACCTTTCGTGTTAAAATTCAAATTAGTTATGTTGATAAGTTAACATTTGTTAATAATATATAAATGATGAAAATAATATTAAAACGACATGTCTGTTCTGCACATTGCTTTGGTGAACATGGTTTTTATCCATATAATCAGTTTTATCCAAAAACCGCGAATTGAAAATTGCAAATTTTTTAACAATTTTATATTCGCATAAAAATTTTTAAAAAATGATAATGATTTTTGAAGAATTCATCGAATATTCAAATGATAGTTCAAGAAAATCTTCAACGATTGGAGTTTCTGTGGTTTAGATCAGGGCCGTTTTCCGAGGGCTACGCCTCCTCGACCCGGCCGCGCGTCTCGCTCCCCGTGGTCGCCTACGTGCTCGGACGGGCTCAGGCGCGATCATAACAGACAGATGAACGTGGCGCATAAGGGGCGACACTCGTTTCAATAGGTTTCCACATTACCATCGAGGTATTATTGTCAATGCGTTTTTTTTATTAGTGGTATCCCCTGTAGGCCTATTCCACTATGTCACACGATAATTTCGGACAATAGCTGTAGAAAATTAATTAAAAAAATAAATTCATAAGATAAATTTTAAAAATAGTTTTTAATTCTATTGATTAAATTTTAATACGGTCCGGAATAACTTGATCTTCCTGCACGTTTAGACGTGCTTGGCAAATTGTTAAGGTTTATGGAAAGTTTGGACGTGGATATTCGCATCGCCGACGCAAGCGAAAAATCATTTAAACGTGTACGGTGATCCGATTTAATATAGCGCATTGTTGAAAATGAGCTTTCGCACAAATAAGTTGATCCAAACATTGAGAATATTCGGGTCGCAAAATTTCGAAGAATAGGGTACTTTGATTCTTCCAGCGTTTTGAAGAATTCGGCTCGTTTTTCTTCCCTCGTTTTCAGAGAGATGTCGTGCTAAAGATCGCACAGTTCTCGTTGAAACTCGAGGGCTTGATCTGCAATTTTGACAGTGAGGGGATTCTCGAAGAGAATTAGATCATTTCTAAACGAGTCGAAGTCGCTGAAACGCGTATCGAATTGATCTATTATCGATTGACGAATGTGTAAGTGATTATCAAAATCGTTGCGAATATCCACGTCCAAACTTTCCATAGGCCTTAACAATTTGCCAAGCACGTCTAAACGTGCACGAAGATCAAGTTATTCCGGACCGTATTAAAATTTAAACAATAGAATTAAAAACTATTTTTAAAATTTATCTTATGAATTTATTTTTTTAATTAATTTTCTACAGCTATTGTCCGAAATTATCGTGTGACATAGTGGAATAGGCCTACAGGGGATACCACTAATAAAAAAAACGCATTGACAATAGTACCTCGATGGTAATGTGGAAACCTATTGAAACGAGTGTCGCCCCTTATGCGCCACGTTCATCTGTCTGTCATGATCGCGCCTGAGCCCGTCCGAGTACGTAGGCGACCACGGGGAGCGAGACGCGCGGGCGGGTCGAGGAGGCGTAGCCCTCGGAAAACGGTCCTCGCGAGCAAATAAAGTCAAACCCTGGTTTAGATTAAAAAACAACGTGCCTCTGAATTTCCACAGTTTCGAAAAGCAGGACAAAACATTTATCTCATCGCTTCTGATAGAAACCGTCCGAACGCTTTCGATGCGAGCATCGATAGTTTCTTGTACGAACGTAATGAAGCAACATTGCACTTTTGAAGCTGACAACGCTGTAAAATCGAGCCTCCTCAGACACACACTTTATCTGCTGCATCCTCATATAGGTCACCAGCTGACCGTTCCATTTCGATAGAGTCCGCTATCGTACTAGGGCATTTTCTACAGAGTCGGTAATTCAGAACCGTAGACAGAAAATTGCATTTCATGCAATGTCTGTAGATATCTTAAGTCTGTGGTAGGTATCTTAAAGTTCTCCGCTCACAGCACCGGGCCGGGTCTGTCCGGGTTTTAGCCCGTGCACACTGGGCCGAATGCCTCTTGAGAGGGTGATGTCTCTGGAAATCGTGTCGCTTGCTACCGAAACCCGAGAACTTTCCACGCCCCTCTACACCCCTGGGGATGTCTATGGTTGAACCTTCCGGAGCTTGGGCCAAAATGCTCAGCGAGCAACCGTTTCCAACCCCGGACTCCGGGTGGCGGCAAGAAGGCAGATAAGCATTATATATATATATGTTGTATTATTTAAAAAGCTACGTCACCGAGTGTTAAAGTAGAACTTTTCGGAGTTTGTTGCAATATACAGGGTGGCCCACATAACTCTGAACAGCTCAATATCTCGAAAACTATGCCATCGATTTTAAAGTTCTTAGTCTTAAATTGCATGGAACTGAAGGGCCTTTCTGACTACATAAACGTGAAGTGGCCTCCCTTCCCCTTTAACGGGGGAGGGGAGGTACCTTTGTAATTTTAAATGGAACCCCCTATAAAATGTTACATATTTAGATTCTACAGGAAAAAACAAGTCAATTTTGTCTGAAACATTTTTTTGTCAGATACTTCCATGATGAGATATAACAGTTTGAAGTTTCGAGTTGTAGGAACTTGATGCGCTCGGAAATAGCGTTATGGAATTATACGCGCTTGAGTCCTTTGCTTATTCGTGAAGAAATAAAATGTACTTTAAATTAAATGTTCAAAATGACCACCACGGGCTTGTAAACATTTATTTACTCGAAACATCAAAGTTGTTCTAACATTTTTTAACATTTCGGGAGTCACTTGTCAGCGTCAACGCATTTTAGGCCAGGTCAAGGGTTTGTATCGAGGCGACTCTTAGGCCTGGAAGGATTTATGGCAGGATCTTGGCCTGCGTGAGGCCCTAAAGAGGGGTGCTCGAGACTAAACAGAACCGTCGATGGACGATGGCAGGCGACCGCGCTGGGTCTTCCGGCTATCGGCCGTCACGGTGATGTTTATGAGAAACAGATGAGTGAAAGTTTGGAATGACTCCGTGAGAAATACAGAGAGAGAAAGAGAGAGAGAGAGAGAGAGAGAGAGAGAGAGAGAGAGAGAGAGAGAGAGAGAGAGAGAGAGAGAGAGAGAGAGAGAGAGAGATAGCGACGAGTGCGCTGCACAAGGATTGGGACTCTGCCCTGAAGGAGCTGGCCACGGAGTGGGGAAGGCACGGGGGTGCTTTCTGGTAAGAGGACTGTGTTAGACCGCTCAGCACTTACCCCAGAACCGCTAAAGAGTAGAGTCACGATTCTTAATATCTGACACATTGAAGCGCAAGCGTCACGTATTCTTTGTTTCATATCCTCTTTTGTCGTCGGTGGTTCACACATAACTTTGTCCTTTACATATCCCTATAAGAAAAAATCTAATGGTGTTAAATCGAGGGATCGAGGAGGCCATTGACGAGGTCCGCCACGACCTATCCATTTGTTCCCAAATTTTTCGTTCAAAAATTGCCTGGTGATGATTGCAAAATGTGGAGGAGCGCCGTCTTGTTGGAACCACATTTCTCTTCTAACGTGCAGTGGCACATCTTCCAAGAGCGCAGGCAAATGATTTTTTAATAAATCACAATAACTTGCAAATGTTACAGTTTCTTGAAAAAAATAAGGTCCAATCACAAAATCTCCTATTAGGCCACACCAAACATTTAAAGACCATCGATGTTGAAAGGGAACACATCGCGTCCAATTTGGGTTTTCCACGGCCCAATAATGCAGATTATGTCTATTTACATGCCGTGAATTCATAAAAGTGGCCTCATCGGAAAAAAGTATTTTGCACAAAAAGTCATTTTCCACAACACCCTGCAGCCACTCACAAAATCTTACGCGGTGATCGTAATCTGCTATCGAAAGCTTTTGTGATAAAACCATGTGATATGGATGATACTTTTGCCGTTTCAAAATTCGTTGAATCGATGAACGACTAATATGTGATGTTTGTGCAAGTGTACGTTGACTAATATGAGGATTTAATGTAATTGCAGCAAGAACACTGGCACTATTATTTTCATTAGTGACAGCTTTAGGTTTATTGCGAGTTTTTTTACACAATTCACCGTGCTCGCGAAGCCGCTTTTCTAAATTATGAAATGTTGCATGACATTTTTTGATCCCATAACATTCAAAAAACATCACTGCTGCACGCCGATAATTTTTTTGGCATTCACCTAACGTTAATAAAATATTCACTTCTGTGTCAAAAGTAGCCATAATCACAATGTTACTGCTTGAATAACAGCTCTAAACTGAAAACGTTTTCATAGATAAGTGAGTCAAACTCAAGAATTGTAAATATTATTGTTCGTGTTTCTTCATGAATAAGCAATGGACTCAAGCGCGTATAATTCCATAACACTATTTCCGAGAGCTTCAAGTACCTACCACTCGGAGCTTCAAACTGTTATATCTCATCATGGAAGTATCTGACAAAAAAATGTTTCAGACAAAATTGACTTGTATTTTCCGGTAGAATCTAAATATGTAACATTTTATAGGGGGTTCCATTTAAAATTACAAAGGTACCTCCCCTCCCCCGTTAAAGGGGAAGGGAGGCCACTTCACGTTTATGTAGTCAGAAAGGCCCTTCAGTTCCATGCAATTTAAGACTAAGAACTTTAAAATCGATGGCATAGTTTTCGAGATATTGAGCTGTTCAGAGTTATGTGGGCCACCCTGTATACAGGGTGTCCCAAAAATGTCTGAGTTCCTTTAAAGGGGAGGTTCCTGAGGCCATTTGAAGCGACATTTTCCTTTGCAAAAATGGCCGTTTCGGCTTTGTTAAGGAGTTATTAACGAAAAACACGGACCAATCAGAGCGCGAGCTAGAGGCGTGTTGGCAGAGACGGCCGCGCGCGACAGAAGTCGAGCGATGGTGATACACCGCGGTCGAAAGCAAGGAACAAACAAGAGAAGAAAATTTTTCGAGTCCCATGTCGGATAGTTGAAATTTGAATATGTTGTAGCCTTTAGTAGCCTATGAAGGAATCTCGAAGGATTTTTCGAAATCTTAAAAAATGTTGGTTTTACAGACGTGTAAAGAACTTTTTTTCATTAAATTATAACACTAGAACTAACGTACCGAGGAGAATGAGATTTTAGGAGCTTGTAGTGAACACAGAAGAATATCTATTGAAAATATTTCGATTTGGAAAAAATGGTCTTTTCACCATTTATTTTGCAAATGTTTTAAACAAATCCAATTTTCCTATAGCCGGGACTGTTTGAAAAATTCGAAAGAAAACGAGGTAACAGCTCCAAGTCTCCTCTTTACGGACCTATTTTTTAAAAGGCAGTCGCTTTAAAATTGACGGAATTAGAATTATTTTAAAACCTTGCTTACCTTGGTACTCCTGTAGAGCCCCAGCGAGGTGAAAATGATTCCTGTATTCACAAATTATTCTGCGTGAAACACTGAACCTGCCCACTCGTTAAATTCACAAGAGCATTTTAATTATTCGCTCTATGAAATTATCGAGCAGAAGGGGTCAATGTCCTTTCACTGCACGATCCGGCCCACATTGTTGATTTATTCACGATCACAATAAAACTATTCACATATATCCATTGGGTTCACAAACATTGAAAGAAATCCACACAAATGATTCACAGAAATCCACATATCACGCACAACTAGTTCACATTTGATGCACGTAAATCGATCATTTCGACTAGCCGGTCCGCGAAAAACTGTCCATGAAATCTGTCTGTCTATGCTGACGATCGTAGGAAGACTAGTTCAGAACAGCTGACGAGGTTAACGGCCTTTCAACAGCACACTGCCGATTTTCATTTCAGCAACTGTTCGATGGAACCGTGTTTTCAAATGGAATGGGAAGAGTAAATGACCGCCCCTCTTCAAATCGGGGGTCATTCAGGTATGCTTCTACCACCGAGCGTGGCCATAAACCAGCGCCTTGTGTCGAAGCTCAACCTTGACGATGGCTCGACTTCTGGTTACCAAATGTGTACAATAGGTCAATAAAATGCTAAAAGTTTTAACGAAGAGTAACGGCTTTTTGGGAATATTGCTACTAGCCTTTCTTACACCGGTATACGGAATACCGGTATTTTGTGCTAATTTGCAATTTCGTGAAACCGGTATTTGCTAAGGTAAAATACTGGTATTTTCGGTATTAGCTATAAATAATAAATATTTTTTAGGGCATCTACTATTATTTGAAATTTACAAATTAATTTTTCTGTATATAACGACTTTAATAAAGAAAACGAAAAGGAAGAAAAGAAAATAACAAGGTCAAATTTAATTAAGTTCGTCGTCAATTTCCGCAAAAACATTTATAAAAAGCAAACACAAACCTATCCAGAAGAATTCGTTGAAGATGATGTTGATGTTAATATCGAAAAAGAATTGTCTCTTGAGAAGAAATTACAATTAGCTGCATATAAAAAAATTTCCGGGCGGTTAGACAGTATTTGCGAACCGTAAGCAAGGCGATTGGGCTCATTCGATGCCCCACGTGCTCTGCACGTTTTCCAAAATATGCCATCGTTTATGGCCATCGATGGAATTTTCATGGAACCGTCCCAGGTACGGTGGCAGGTACGCTTGTATCCCCTTGACTTGAACGAAGGATGCGGAAATAAAGAACTCGGCGATGGCTCGACTTATGTTTACCAAATGTGTGCAGTAGGTCAATAAAACGCTAAACGTTTTCACGAAGAAGTCAAGGCGCTTTCTTCGTTTATTACATTACGACAACACCTCTCTGGGACACGCGGATCCCCCGCGTGCGTCACTCGGGGAGGCTAGTAGCAATATTCCCAAAAAGCCGTTACTCTTCGTTAAAACTTTTAGCATTTTATTGACCTATTGTACACATTTGGTAACCAGAAGTCGAGCCATCGTCAAGGTTGAGCTTCGACACAAGGCGCTGGTTTATGGCCACGCTCGGTGGTAGAAGCGTACCTGAATGACCCCCGATTTGAAGAGGGGCGGTCATTTACTCTTCCCATTCCATTTGAAAACACGGTTCCATCGAACAGTTGCTGAAATGAAAATCGGCAGTGTGCTGTTGAAAGGCCGTTAACCTCGTCAGCTGTTCTGAACTAGTCTTCCTACGATCGTCAGCATAGACAGACAGATTTCATGGACAGTTTTTCGCGGACCGGCTAGTCGAAATGATCGATTTACGTGCATCAAATGTGAACTAGTTGTGCGTGATATGTGGATTTCTGTGAATCATTTGTGTGGATTTCTTTCAACGTTTGTGAACCCAATGGATATATGTGAATAGTTTTATTGTGATCGTGAATAAATCAACAATGTGGGCCGGATCGTGCAGTGAAAGGACATTGACCCCTTCTGCTCGATAATTTCATAGAGCGAATAATTAAAATGCTCTTGTGAATTTAACGAGTGGGCAGGTTCAGTGTTTCACGCAGAATAATTTGTGAATACAGGAATCATTTTCACCTCGCTGGGGCTCTACAGGAGTATCAAGGTAAGCAAGGTTTTAAAATAATTCTAATTCCGTCAATTTTAAAGCGACTGCCTTTTAAAAAATAGGTCCGTAAAGAGGAGACTTGGAGCTGTTACCTCGTTTTCTTTCGAATTTTTCAAACAGTCCCGGCTATAGGAAAATTGGATTTGTTTAAAACATTTGCAAAATAAATGGTGAAAAGACCATTTTTTCCAAATCGAAATATTTTCAATAGATATTCTTCTGTGTTCACTACAAGCTCCTAAAATCTCATTCTCCTCGGTACGTTAGTTCTAGTGTTATAATTTAATGAAAAAAAGTTCTTTACACGTCTGTAAAACCAACATTTTTTAAGATTTCGAAAAATCCTTCGAGATTCCTTCATAGGCTACTAAAGGCTACAACATATTCAAATTTCAACTATCCGACATGGGACTCGAAAAATTTTCTTCTCTTGTTTGTTCCTTGCTTTCGACCGCGGTGTATCACCATCGCTCGACTTCTGTCGCGCGCGGCCGTCTCTGCCAACACGCCTCTAGCTCGCGCTCTGATTGGTCCGTGTTTTTCGTTAATAACTCCTTAACAAAGCCGAAACGGCCATTTTTGCAAAGGAAAATGTCGCTTCAAATGGCCTCAGGAACCTCCCCTTTAAAGGAACTCAGACATTTTTGGGACACCCTGTATAGTGTTTATGTGCCTTCTTGCCGGCACCCGGAGACCAGAGCCGGAGCGGTTGCTCGCTGAGCAATCTGTCCGAAACCTCCGGAAGGTTCAACCATAGGCATCCCCTGGGGTGTAGAGGGGAATGGAAAGATTTCGGGCGTCGGCAGCAAGCGACACAATTTCAGAGACACCGCGCTCTTAAGTTTATACTGCTTTTGGGCCATCGGTTAGGAAAGGATAAGTAGTGGGAAGTTTGAAATTGTAAGGACGACAGCACCGACCGTTTGTTAGAGCATGAAGGCAATGCCCTAACGGCCGGTGCGTCTAAGGAGACAATGGAAAATAGACAGTGGATTTGGCATATGAAAATTAGGAACGATGGCCCGCGAGACAGTTACGCAGCGGCATGTAAACACGCTCCGCCGAGCGGTTTACAATCGCGGTCGTTCACCTGAATTTCGGCATCGAACGCTAACAGCTGAGCACGGTGCGAGGCAGAAAAACTACCGTGGCTGTTGGTTCTTATGCCGAGACCCAGGTGTATCGGGCAAGAAGCAGTATAAGAAATTTTAACTAGAAATACCCGTGCAGTCGCGTGTCGAGGCGAACGAAAAGATTTTGAACAAAAGTGGAGGGGATATATTTTCTGCGTTTACTGCTACAGCTTTTATGCGTTTATAGAGGATTTACTGTAGTGGTGAGTAACCTGCTGGCACTGATATATATATATACTATGGATGCGGTATTGTCATAAGCCAGCTACACAGCTTTTTGGTCCGAAATGAAGGTAGATTTGGATGCCAGCGCCGCTATCTTTCGACCGGTGTACTGTACCCCTCGTACTCCTCTTCACCTCCGTGATCCTCCATACTTCGTCATGTGTTTGCGTCCCTCTAGGTGGCGCTGCTTTCTATCGAGTTGATTGGACGCCATTGACACGCTACGAAATAAAAAGTGTCGATGACGTCCAATCAACTCG
Source organism: Sphecodes monilicornis (assembly GCA_913789915.3). Lineage (NCBI taxonomy): Eukaryota > Metazoa > Arthropoda > Insecta > Hymenoptera > Halictidae > Sphecodes > Sphecodes monilicornis. The sequence continues at coordinate 1,231,357 of OU565287.1, forward strand.
ATTGAAAGCAGCGCCACCTAGAGGGAGCAAACACATGGCGAAGTATAGAGGATCACGGAGGTGAAGAGGAGTACGAGGGGTACAGTACACCGGTCGAACGATAGCGCCGATGGTATCCAAATCTACGTTCAATTCGGGACATTTCCAGAATCCGAATCCCGTATCCATAGTATAGAGATCAGTGCCTGCCGGTGTAGCATCGTGGGGCTCGTGCTGAAGGGAGAGTCGGAGTGGATGTGGTGGGGACTGCCTTGCCGAGCGGGCGAAGGAGAAAAGTAGCATCATGTGTTTTTTGAGCCAGCGTCACCCATGCCTGATCTAGATAATACCCAACTCTGCTTTACGGAAACCCTTTCGTGTGTTGCGGCGACGTAGCAAAGATAGTCCGAATGATGTCGTGTTCGGACTCATTTTCATCGGGATAATCTCTACAATTTATTCGTATTAACAATATTATTCGTATTAAAAATATAAAAGTTTAAATTGTCAATAATGCTTGATTCTCTGGTTGCTTACATTGTATGCCGTTGGTCAGTCGTTGGTTTTTAAACTAAAGTTCGGTGTTCGGCGTTGAGGGTTCGCCGCTCGGTTCTCTGCACTCTGCAGCGCGTTTATTCGTTCCTGCAAAAATTATTCAAAGGTTTATTCGAAGCCTACGAATAAATCAGTTGCTCCGCGATTTTCTTGAGACTAAACTCAAGTGGCAACCAAAAGGCGTCAACTCGTGACGAACATCGGCAACGACGTTGTCCGGACCGGGAATATAAGAAATGGCGGCCGTATATTGAGCTATAAAAGACAGTTGACGCGTTTGGCATGGAAATGCCTTTTCCGGATGTTGGAGGAACGCGTACACAATAGGCTTGTGGTCACTAAGGGTTTAAAAATCGCGACCTTCAACGAAATACCTGAAGTGTTTCACACCCTCGAAAATTGCAGTCAGCTCGAGATCATATTCGCTGTACTTAACCTCCGGAGCCATGGGAATCTGATTATACGCCTTATGTAAATCTAACGACGAAAAAATTATCCTCCCGTGAAGATTTGATAAAAAATCGTGGAGTTGAGGGGTCGTGCATCTATCCGGAATCGTCTGCTTATTCAACCACTATGGAATGTGAATTAAATTATAAACATAACTGAATCAAAAATAATAACTGCTCATCTCGTTTTTATAATACGTGTATAATTTACGTATAATATAAAAATGTGTGATGCTTTTTCATCAAGTGGCATGAACGTTTCTTATTTCCGTGATGTAGAGGAGAAATACCAATAGTTTATCTAAGTAGCTGTGGAAACCCAGAAAACATTTTTCTATGCCATGCACAGCATGGAACTGTCAACGCGCTCTCGAAAGACCACCTGGAAATAATTAGACCTTCAAGATAATGGCCCTGCAGGGGCGAGAAGAAGTATCGGTACAGACTCTGGCGTGGGTCCACATGAATGCTCTAGACACAAAACCATGGGAAAAAACCACGCCAGAACCCATGCAATGCTGGGTATACATAAACCTTAAAGACAACGTGATATTTTCGACGGACACACGGCGAAACTGAGGAAAACAAATCGTTTCGCCTAGACTAATCACTTTGCGTTTTTTTTCTGGTATCCTTGGTCAGTAATGTGTATCATTGTATTTGCCCAGGGCGTACAGCCGTGACATTGGCGACACGAATTTTCATTCAATCGATCATTGTCCGAAAGAGACCGGTGAATTTCATTCACCTATATATAGACCCTAGACTCTAGACACTAAACACTAGACACTAGACACTAGACACTAAACACTAGACACCAGACACTAGACACTAGACACTAGACGAAGAATTATCAAAGACTTATCGGAAAACATTAAAGAACCAATTAATCGATGGATATTCTTACTCAACGACGGCAACGACTTACTCTACTTGTTCGTTTCGTGTTCTGTTGAAACGAACCATTATTCTGTTGCATGTAAGTTAACAGGTCTTTCGGCAAAAAACTCAGTGTCGTACAATTCAACTTTTCTTATACGATAATTAAGTATGATAAGAAAAGTAATCGGAATAATGAAAGTCTTGGATATCAGTCTTAGATGTAGGTATACATTATGCGCGAATCAATGGAGATGCATAATTTTTAATTCATTTGTTATGCCTTCCGATAGAATAGTACCATTTATTTGAAAAATTTGTTCGTTCGACAAACTTGGAATCAAACAAATATTATAGCAACTTTTATTTAAGATTCTTTCGATTTAACCGGTGAAATAAACGATCCCCCCATAACTGTATTTTCTTCTTCCGAAGAGACGCATCGTCGAAAAACGTTACCTCTGGTATCCATATACTTATCAAGCTAGAGAGCACCAGTATTTGTAACAGCACCCGGACGAATTTCTTCTGATACGGCCACACGCCGCAATAGCTCATAAAATGCTTCGCTTGCGAGTATGCGGGATCTTCAAAGAAATCCATATCCATAGGTAGCCGCGTCGATTTGCCCCGTCGATTGTTAGATTCCAACAAGCGTACGTATTCTCCTATAGGAGACAAGAAAGTGTCCAATCGAAGGGAAATACTGTCTGGGCACGGGCGGTGTGATAACAATGCACATAATCGCACGTACAATTTCAATGTAGATCGAAATTTGCATGAGTACGAAAATGCTTTGATTTCGCAGAGAGAAGGAAACATAGGAAAATTGCCATCGATCCGGGGATAATAACGCTCGTGCAGGAAAATAATACAGCCTGTCAATCGGGTGGCATGGGAAACCGCGGACTGTTAGCCAAAGCCTTGAATCAGTTACTGGAGGCAAGCGAAATCAGACGATAATTCAGCCTCGAATCGCTTTTGAAATAAGTCGTTCGGACAGCAGCAATCGTTGCCGACTCGTTTGGCGGGCGGGTTGCTTCAAACTCGAACGAACCGATTACGTTATTATTCTATGTACACTGACGAAGCATCCGCAACTCTGGTGCAACGACCGTGGTGTCAATTCGTTTTTACTCTGTGGATGGATCACAAATTTTCGGTCAACTTCTTGTGTGATTTTGTTTTTAATTTCCGCTGTTATGCATTAGTAATTCGGTTTCTTTTTACATATCCAGAAAGAAGACCAAAGGGCAAAGATATCATTGATCTGGAAAGAACAGTCTGCGCGGAGCAAAGAATAAAAATCGAACTGGATCTCTGTCACTTCTCGGATATATTGACCGCGTTCTCGAAACGTATCCGTAGAGTAGATTGTTGCGTAGTCGCTTTCTCTAAACACGTGAATTCGTGTTTAAGGGGAAATCATTCACTGTTATGCAATGTTTGTAACCCGTATACTGGATGAAATCGTGACACAATGGAATCAGCTTAAACGAAACGATGAAGTATCTAGATACACAATTAATATAATTTGTCTGACCGTCGTAGACATCTCTTTTCGTCGTATGTTGTATCACGATTTCGCGACGCTCGCTACAGATTACGAAAAGTGCCTTCTCGACGAATAGTACCATTAGCGGGAATTGCTTTTGCAAGTTAACGATTATTACCCTATAAGAACCGCAATTGCTTTCACGGAATCCAAGAAATTGCTTCTGTTTTGGATCCCTTCGCATGTTGGAATCACACATAATGAGAAGGTTGACGTATTAGCTAAAGAAGCATCCTTGTTGGCTATTTCTTCTAATATCTTGATTCCCTACTCTGATTTTTCCCACAGCTTTAGGAAGCAAGCTAGGGAGCTAACCAAAAATTATATTCTTGCTGAAGCAGGGTTCAAGGGCAAAAAATTTTTCAGTTCTTATTATCATCTTGGGCCTAAACCTTGGTTTACACACCTGAGGCTCCCTAGAGAATTCATTTGTTGGATTAATAGACTTAGATCTGGACACTTTCAACTAGGGGCTTCCCTTTTTAAGATTAGACTTGCTGCTGACACGGGTTGTCCATGTGGTTGTCTAGTACAGGATCCTAATCATGTGCTATGGCAATGTCCGTTCTATGACAATAATAGAGACACTTTGATTCGCAAACTTTGCAGCAAAGGTTTCTTTCCACCCTATACAATAGATTCCTTTTTGTGCGGACCCTTTCTTTGTCCTCTATTTTTCATACATTCGTTTCTTAAGTCTCATTGTTTATATCTTTAGTGTTAATAATGTATTCGAAAATGTTAATTATATTGTCTCAATCCTAGTTTATAAGCTACCTAAGTAATGTAATGTTAGCATGCACAGCCATGTGCATGCTGCTAATAATCCCATGTGGGGTTTTATAGCTTAATAAAAAAAAAAACCGCAATTGCTATTCGAATTCTAAACGCAATTGATTTTTCAGATGGACAAGACAATCCAGCTATGGAACGAAAAAAAGTATAATAATTTTATCCAGTGTTTGCCACCGTTTTTGACGATGTTTACGGCGACAGCAAAATATCTTAACGCTATAATAAACATGGAAAAGGTGACGAAATCATATCGCGTTTCAGTCGAAACTACTGACACGTTTGGTTCACGGATGCATCGCGTTTACAGGTGATAAAGTTACTCGTACATATTAAACAGGACTCGGAGCGGTGGGCAAATCAACCTGAGGATCGGATTTACCGTGAGAACAACATCAAAGGAAGGCTATACGTCTCATTTTTTGCGAGTAAATCAATCGTAATTCGTAATCGTTAACCTGCGGACTTTTTGCGTCGAGATAATATTAACTCTTTGACTCTAGCAACTCATAAATACATCTGGCTCCGACATTGCGAGGGTCTACGATCCTTCTCGACGGGACAACAGATTTTTATTTTGTTTTATTATCGCGACGTAGCCAATCTTGTAGTGCTCGAGTTACATGGGACAACTTGTATAATGTATACAATAATATCTCTGGTAGAATCGACTCGATTCGTATATCTATTATACAAAGTAGAGGTAGATAAAAAGGACGGCGATACGACCTGTTTCAGCGTACGCGACTGTCGGGGTAACATTATATCTCGTGCTGCCTGTATACACGGCCATAGTCGAGACCATAAATCGCGGAAATAGCTCTGAACCCAGGACCCTCTTGTATCAAACGGATTACCACGTCGATCAAGAGAAATACTTCGTTTGGATAAGTTTGCACGCTTACTACTTGGCGTTACTGACCGTGTTTTTGATAGTGGCACTGGATTCGCTTTACATTACCGTTATTCATCACTCCTGCATTCTGTTTACCGTTGTTGGGTACGCGACAGTTATCTTAACGTTTCATAGCCTAGGAATATTTGAAATATGACTTCCTAGATGCTTTTCGATCTGTGCTCGAAAACGACAGCATTGTTCTCGAATAATCACGGTCTCCTTCTGAATAGGTTCAAGCTAAGAACAGCGCACATTGTAAATAACAGTATCTTGTATCGAGACAACGCGTGGCAGAAACTTGATGTCGTACAACTTACGAGAGACGACCAGGAGCAAGTGTACCAAAACATTGTACACTGTGTCGGTGAACATAACAAGGCACTGGAGTAAGCACACTATCAAACACTATTATTTACGATATAAAGAGTTTGCACGATATCTCGGTGACTGCTTCGCTCTGTACTTACAGATACGTGAACCTGATCCAGTCAACGTACTCGACGACGCTGTTCATTCAAATGGGTATGAACATCCTGTGCCTTAGCATCAGTGCAGTAGAAGTACGTAATTAATGGACTGTCGAGTAGTCTAGTGGCCCTCTATTCCCCATTGGACCACATATGCTTCAATTTGTTATGGTTTTCATCCTGATCTCGTGGAACTTTGTAGATATTGCTATGTCTAGATGACATTGATATCGCATTCGGAATGGGAAGCTGGTTGGCCGGACAGCTATTTCATTTGTTCATGCTCTGTCTTCCTGGACAGAGACTTTCAAACTCCAGCGAAGACGTATATTATAATGCGTAAGGATTGACGTTCGTTCACAAATCTGTGTCTCGGAAACGGGTCAGCGTCAACATTACGCTAAAGAAGCTAAATAATACTCCAGCGATTGTTATTCTAGGGTGGAATGCATGTGGTACCTGTTTTCTTCGAAGGCTACGGTAGTTTATCAATTTTTCCTCCAGAATACTCTAACACCTCGACAATTGGTAACTATGAAGCTAACGGTGTTAAATATGGAAACGTTTCAATCGGTTTGCAAATTTTAGTCTCTCTTCCATTCGACAATAATCGATTCAATTTGATTAAACGAAAATCTGTTTTTAGGTAACACGCCTGGCTGCATCGTACTTCACGGTGTTGTCGTCAACACTGTGAGTCGTGAATAAAGGTAAAGACAGCTAAAGAACGATTAAATGGAGTCAAGTCAGAGAGTACATAGTTGTCTCGAGTATTTATCGAATAAGCTTCTATTACCTAGTCCATATACTACATCGATAATGTACAATGTATAATCTGTAATATATAATGTTTAGTAATAAAATCAAATGGTATAGCATGTCAATGGTAGCCTAATTTCTATTTACACTATACTTTATTATTATTAGGAGGTTGAATAAGTTCTCGCTGTTTTTTTTTTATGAAATGAATGCTTTATTTTAAAAAATTGGTAAAAAATATGTTCTTGAAAGTATTGTCTCTCGCTAGCCATTACTTTTCCCCATCTTTCTGGCAGCATAGTAATTCCATGTCGAAAAAACGACACGTCTTTTGAGGCAATCCAAGAGTGGACCCATTTTTTGATATCTTCATAAAATTGGAAGCGCTGCTCAGCCAGGCCATGTGTCATCGATCGGAACAAATGGTAATCTGATCGGGAAATGTTTGGTGAATACAGCGGGTGGGGTTGTACTTCCCATTTAAGTGTTTTCAAGAACGTTTTCATCGGTTTTGCAACATGTGGCCGCGCGTTGTCATGCTGAAAAATCGCTTCATCTCGTACAGCACCCAACGTCCTTCCTGTGAATCATTCCTAACGCTTTCAAACGTTTCGAATCTGTTGTGTGATCGTGTCGTCTGATTCTGCAAGTTCAGCTAGTATCTGACACGAGTCTTCATCAAGTAATGCCTCAAATTCTTCGTCTTCAAGTTTTTGTTGTGCGCCAGAGCGTTTTTATCTTCAAGATCAAAATCATTATTTTTGAAGCGTCTAAACCAATCTCTGCATATTGTTTCCGACAGAACATGGTCGCCGTAGGTGTCAACAAGAATTCTGTGTGCTTCAGCTGCAGATTTTTTTTTAATAAAATAGTGTAGTAAAATTCCCCGCAATTACTCTTTCTTTGGCATGAAATTCGACATTTAGCACAATGAAAGAAAAATTGTTTATACTTCAGTGGAATGACATACACTGAATTTTAACCTTGCATATATGTAGTACTTCATTATAGATACGTTACTATCTGAAACTAAATTCACGCAGTTCTGGTATTACCACCTTTCGGAAAACAGCGAGAACTTATTCAACCTCCTAATATGACGTTAACTTGACTTGGGAAACGTCCAGAAATTGTTTGCGAATAGTTAGAAGTTGTAGTCTCAAGAGGATATACCCTCCCCCGACTGGTCCACAAAAAGCGATGCACCGGCTCCCACATTACTGCGAATTGATTTCGGCGGCAATTAGAGGTGCATCCTAGGGGGAGTTTCGATGGTTATCTGGAGGTGGGGCCACCCGGAAAGACTGCAAGAAAGAAGTTCGCAAGTCTTCCTCAAGAAAGAAGTGCTCAAGCCTCAAGACGAAGAAGCAAGAGGAAGGGTGAGGGACAGCGTTTAAGAGAAAGGAGTAACAACGTTCTACTCAAGGTTTTTGGTGGTTTTCCCCTGAGTTGGAGGATAAATGCCAGGACATTAGCTGTCTGGAAAGGCCACCTGGGTAAATCTTACTATTTCCTGTTGTTTACCTACTTTTCAGGCAGAGGTACTTCAAGAAGTTACGATTCACAGCTGTCAGACGAGATGACAGATCGAGGTTACGGAACGGAAGTTGGCAAGACTTTTGTTTTGATTGCTGCTGGTCAACTGGAGCGAAACTAAATAGCCGCGGCCGGGACGTCTGGTCATTGGAAGAGGAGGGCAGTGTTACGACGGCGTGTATATTGAGTCGCCGTAATGCCGTGATGGACAGTCCATAAGGAAATAGTTGAAGAGAGGGGTTGTCAAGGAACGGTTGGCCATGGAATAGCAGAAAAAGAGAGATTCGACCGCCGAACGGATCGGACATATAATCGACAAACTCATACAATTGTGAAAAACCGTAAAAGTTGTAAATATATCTGTAAATAAAGTTTGTGAATAAATATTCAGCGATGCCGTGGTGGACGACGCGAAGTATGAATAGAAGTCGCAACAGTATACTCGCACGAAGCCGAATAAATGTATTTTTCTGGTAGTTACATCACGACGAAATAAATCGTAATATAAGACCGTGAACATTTACACATAATATTATGTGGCTCGTCGAGTAATTATAAAAAAAACTTTCTCATTCCGTCAGATTAAAAAACTTTCCCTTCCGATCACATTAGATTTAGCCGCGCGTTGCTCATCCTATCAAAAATTACTGAGAGTGTTGACATATTGCAACCAATTTATAAATAACGCGCGCGTAAAAAATTACCGAAGTGATACTAGTCAGCGTCAATGCCCTCCTTCTGCGGCCGAGATAGCGGCAGCGGAGCGTCTGTGCATTCGGGAGACACAGAGATATTATTTCGACTCTGACTATGAAATCTTTACGGAGATGTAGTAAATTAATTGCGTTGAATCCGTTCCTCGACGAACAGGGAGTCCTCAGGGTGAGCGGACGCCTTCAGAATGCTCCGATAGACGTTGCTCACAGACATCCCATAATTCTACCAAACAAGGGACGAATAATAGAATTGATTGTAAACCATGAGCATTCGCGGCTTCTGCACGCAGGTTGTCAGTAAACACTCGCGTCATTACACCATAAGTTTTGGATAATTTCTGGCAGACGGTTGGTGAAAAGGGTCTTACACCATTGTGTCACCTGCTTCAAAACCAAACCGCCCGACACTCGTTACCAAATGGGCAGTCTACCTGCCGACCGCGTTACTCCAGCGCGAGCGTTTGCTACCTGCGGTGTAGACTACGCTGGTCCCTTCCTAATCCGGGAAACAGGACGGGCACGAGTCTCTAGAAAGGCATATATTTGCCTCTTTGTTTGTTTCGTTACCAAGGCAGTGCACATTGAATTAGCCACTGACCTGTCCACGGACGCGTTCTTAAACTGTCTCCACAGGTTCATTTCACGTAGGGGTTGGTGCCATACCATTTATTCGGACAATGCTACCAATTTCGCTGGTGCGCGCAACAAACTTTGCGAATTGGGGGTATTGTTAGGCTCCGCACAGCACAAAAATAGCATAATTGATACTCTAGCTAAGGAACATTCGTTCGGCAAAAATGCACTTGAAAAGGGTAGTAGGAGAACAACGACTAACGTTCGAGGAACTCTCTACTGTTCTAACGCAAATCGAGGCCTGCATAAATTCTCGTCTTCTCCATTCCATGTCCAGCGATCCCTCGGATCTCACTCCTTTAACACCCCGACACTTCCTTATAGGAGAAGCGTTGACGGCACTTCCGCAACCAGATCTGACGCAAATTGTTCACAATAGACTGAATAGATACCAGCTAATCCGTCAGATGTTCCAGCACTTCTGGAGGAGATGGCACCATGAATATTTGCATTGCTTGCAGCAGCGCAGCAAATGGAAAATCAATTCTCCCGAAAAATTCAAGGTCGGGACTCTGGTGTTGATCAAGGAAGACAATTCACCACCCCCTCTGAGATGGCGCCTGGGCCGCAATGTGGAGCTGCATCCTGGACGTGACGGCGTCACCAGGGTCGTGTCCCTTCGGACGGCAAGGAGTCGCCCTTAAACCTCGAGGACCGAGGCTTTAAGGGCGACAACTCTCGGCCCTCCAAGACACAATTGCTCACAGTTTTAGACAGATTCCAGTCAGACAGCGGTCACACTTTGGTTAGACTCCGATAAACTCGTTGCTGCGTACAGTTTCATTTTCGACACCACCGCGCCTGTTAACAACTCGTTATTATACTTTTAATAAATTGTTGTTGTTTTCAACTTGTGTGGTTTTAGTCCTTCACGTACGTGAAGGTGGTCCTTCGAGATAGTGTATAGTACATAAACTTAGTCGGCACACCACGTGCAAATTCATCAAAGCCCGAATGATTGCATAATCGACCACGGGCCAAAACAGCCGTAATTGTACCTTTCCTGAGTTTTCTCCAAGAGTCGGTGCAAGCCCGGCTATAGCAGGCCTTTGCACCGAGCAATAAAATTGGCAAACACCCAGTATTTTTCCGCTGGCGAGGACGGAACTTTTTTCGGATTTAAGTGGTACGCATGACGTTTTCCGCATTTGTCTATATAGGAGTTTTTCGGCCCTACCTGGGACCGTGCATATGCGCTTACGAGACAGCGCCAGCGGAGCAGGAAAAGTTAACTCGACCGTCGCTTTGTGTTCTGATGGAAGCACATCATAACGCACAAATTAGCAATACAGTGTTTCAATTAATAAAAAGTGTGCGTGAAATGATGAATCGATGAGTTTCAGGTAAATTTTTATTTTATATTTATTTTCATTAATTGGAAACATGACTGGCAAGATTTGTAAACACTACCTAATAAAAACTAAATTTTCAGAAAACTAACAAAGTCAGGAAGAATTCCATGGGACGTACGAGTGCTGTCTGGGTTTGACTGGATTTAAACGCTTAATATATGATAGATAATTAAATAATGTACCATAAAACATAATGCGTACCGTAAAATACGACCGTAACCCCTGGTAGAAGTCGGAGGTTTCCAAGTTACATGTAGCATTAAAAACGGAACGGCTGAAAGCGGTCGTGAAATTGTCGTTCACGCCCGAAGAGAAACAAATTGATGGCACACATCCCGAATATGCGGATCCAGATCCAGCGTAAACAGCAGAGTCTCTAAAGTCGATAATATTTACTTTTGAACTTGTTCGTAATGCAGTAACAGAAAGGAAATGCACTGAAGCCGAGAAAACGAAGTCGTTCACCAATCAATACGACGATAGCTATCTTGTGAAATTGTATTAATTATCGTGCAAAATGTGTTAGAGTTAGAAACACTTGCTGTAATCTTGTTATCGTCCACTTGTACTAATGTGCACATATTATAGTCTATGACAGGGGTGCCTACCGTACAATATACAAATTGTCTGCTGCTATTGCAAGGGACAGGAGCCAGATAGATATTTGATTCTTACTTTAACAATTTCAACAAGTTGCAAATAATATATTGTGGAGTTCGAATAAATTAGCGTTTGGTTTAAGAGCGTCTAGCTTTAAGTACACTGTATCCTGTCCATTTGGAACACAGATGGTTTGCAGGCGAGCGGCGATGGCCTGCAGAACCGTGTCCCAAACTTCGCGGAAAAGGCCGTACCCTCGACTCAGGTATAGATCGCGGAGAGTGGAAAAATATCGACTGGCAACGAGAGCCCTTGACGAAGGGAAAATGAGCAGAGTGGTTTGGAAAGTGTAGAATTGCGTGGTACCGAGTAGTCCATTTTCATATAGTTTAATTTAGTTTAACTTAGTTTAGTTTAACTTAGAGTTGTTAGCCCTTAATTAAATATATATATATATATATATATATATATTATCTTTTATCTCATTCATCTTATACGTGAACTTGATTTCCACCAAAAACTTCCAATTCCCACAATATTGACAAAATTTCTTAAATCATTTTAACCTCTTTACTCTTTTAAAATGTATCTACTCATTTTTGCTATAAATGCATGAAATCCGCAGTCTAATGATCACATTACATGATTCCTGTGATTTTTGCTCCAATGCAAGTGATATTGCAATTGTTATTAGTGCATACATATGTGTTGGCAAATGTGTACTGTAATAGTGGGTGGGGAAGAATTTCACGACATTTTTATGAAATAAACATAGGCTTAATCTATGGGTCAGGAGCAAGAAGGAAATGACTGGTGATAGATTCGCCGACACCCCCCCCCCCCCCCCGCCCCCAAGCCGTGTAATTATAATTATATTGTACAATCGAGTCAGCTTGCATGCAATTATTGTACAGTCCTAGATTACAATAATTCGGTATTCTAAGAAAATTTTGCCTGCGTACTAAAAGCAAACGAAAGTTTAACCAAAGCGAAAGTCAGAATCATTAACCTGACCGTACATCCCTCCTCGGCTTGTCGTTTAACTAATAGGTGTTTCAGTTAATAATGTCGATTTTTTCGCAATGTATGAGCGTTTATTTCCATAACAAAAAAATTACATTAATAATCGAAGTATTGGCCATCGTTAGCTATGACTTTTTCCCGCCTTTCTGTCCAAGAATGGATTCCGCGCCAAAAGAACTTTTCGTTTTTGGAGGCCAACCATTCATCAATCCAAATTTTAACTTTTTCGTAAGAATGTAAGTGTTGTTCCGAAAGCCAGTGCTGCATCGATCTAAATAAGTGGTAGTCCGGAAGAGCTAAGTCCGGTGAGTACGGCGGTTGGGTTAGGACGTCCCAGTTAACGTTTTCCAAATAGTTTTTTACACATTTTGCAACATGGGGTCGAGCATTGTCATGTTGAAAAATGACTTTATCGTACCTTTGGGCGTATTCTGGTCGTTTTTCTGTCAATGCTTGCTTCAATTTTATCGATTGTTGTCGGTATCGATCGCCAGTAATCGTTTCACCTGGTTTCAGAAGTTCGTAATACACTGCTCCCCTACTATCCCACCAAATACACAGCAAAGCCTTCTTTCCATGTATATTGCGCACTGGTTGTGATATTGAAGGCTGGCCTGGGTCTACCCATGATTTGTTGTGCTTTGAATTGTCAAAATAGATCCACTTTTCATCACCTGTCACAACTCGATACAAAAAATCTTTTCCTTTCCTTTTTGCCTTTTAATGTCTCTTTCCTTCAATTCATATGGAACCCATTTTCCTTCCTTCTGGATCTTTCCAAATGCGTGCAGACGTTTGGAAATGGTGGATTGTGCAACATTCAATGCTTCTGCCAATTGTTTCAACGTTTGAGTTGAGTCTTCATCCAATAATGCTTGCAAACCGGCATCTCCAAACTTCTTCAGCTGTCCTGGACGCTCCTTGTCTTTTATATCAAAATCACCGCTTTTAAAGCATGATTCAGTACTAATATAGAAATTTCAAGAACATCTTCAAAATTCCCTAATATGGAAATCTTGAGAGCATCCCCGCTTAGATTTCACAGTATATAAACCCTCGAATTTTAACCCTCTGGGGCAGTGTATAAACGACAAACGGGCTATACACGTCGTTACGCTGAATCTCGTTTTTGAGGTGGTTGTATTTAGTGAGTTCGGGCCTAGTCACACTTTCGAATCGAGTAACCACAACCACTCCGTGGTTAGATAAATACACAATATGGTATATACACAATCAATTCTTACTGCGACAATAGCAGGTTTAACAGAGCCAGTTTCCCGTATTATACAACTTAGTTCAAGGTAATTTTGAGTAACAATTGATTTTAACCCACCATTCAGATCCAGTAATTCTTATTGTTAGTTGACCGTTCCCACATGACACAATCTTATCGCTGTTTCAACGGCCAATCTTAGGACATTACTAACATCCTAGAAGCTACCTGATCTCCCAGAAATCCAAAACCGTTTTCCAACCTATACGGATCCCTGATTTCACATCAGGTTCGTCCGTATCCTACGACCAACAGCTCCCCGATTTCAACTGTGCCTTTATTTACCCTCCCAGCAGCTTCCCGATTTCGCATCAGGTTCATATCCGCGTCTACCTCCTTCCTAGTGACTCCCCGATTTGTGAAATGTTCAAGGTTATCAGTGTCCGATAGGCTTACAGAATAAATAAAATGTACCAGTTTGAAGGTTAGCTTAGTTTTTCACGGAAAAAAACGTCGAAAAAATCGGTTTTTATTTTTTTTAACAACGGCGCCGCGAACTTAAAAATATAAAGATTGTCACTCTAGAACTTCCATGTGAAATCTGCATTTTTCGATTTTTTTGAGGTTTTTGATTTTTTACAAGCAGGATTTTTAATTTAGAAATCTAAAACTAATTGCAGAGTATATACAGTAAATCCTCTATAAACGCATAAGCCTCGGGGAGATAGTTATGCGTTTATCTATGACGGGTAGCCAATTTTTGAGCTTCTAAGGCCGAGCCGAACGTAGAGAAGGACAGCGCGTTTCCCATACGCTATCCTTCCTTGCGCCCGAAACGTTCATCGTCATTTAAACCACTAAATACTACAACAGTATTTACACAGTTGAAAACATATTGTGTTTGGTCTTTTTTTAATCAGAAAAATGCCACGAATATATCGATGAAAGTTTCATAAAAAAAAAAGTAATAATAAAAAATATTAAATATTGGTGTTACATTGTGATGACGCACGGGCCTTTGGATTGTGCCGACGACTGCGACTGTCCGTGTGGCATTAGTAGTGGTTTACACCGATATACCCGAGCCGAGATCGGATTACTAAAGTGGAGGGGATATATTTTCTTCGTTTATCTGCTATAGCTTTTATGCATTTATAAAGGATTTACTGTATTCAGGTGCTTGGCATGTCTCAGATTTTTCTCAGAATTCCTAAACATCTATAACTAGGGAAAATAGACCAAAAACTGATTTTTCAATTTTTCCCCGTAACTACCCTCCCGATCGAGATATAGGTTTAAAACTTTACGTAGTATGTTTTTTTATACCCTATCAAATGACCCACTCGCGATATTATTTGGCTCAAGGGCACTTTTGACCATCTTATCCGGCTATACTCTTTACTTTAAGAATAAAAAAAAGATGAATACAATCAGGTTACACAGACGCTAAATTCCTAAAATGTAATAGAGAATGGCTGAAAAACAATTTCCTTTATCCAACTATAATGTTAGCGGAAATTCCGCCAATTTCCAGAGCGATACAAACACAAAACACTTCAAGAGAATCAACGTCTATTGTTCAGATATCTTTTCATATAATTTTCATATTTTAGATTATTTATCCATTTACACAGAAAAGCATCCTTTCACGTTTTAAAAGTTAACACCGACGCTAAAAATGATTGTTCACGAAAAGTAAAAAATAGTTTAAAAAACTATATTTAACGGTACGACTACGGTGCGTGAGTCATTTGTGACCCGTCGTTACGAGAGCGAAAAAATCTTTTTATGCACCTGAGGTGAAAGACAACGACTACGACATGTTTGTAATCTTCATTCTGAAGAAACGTTTCAAATTGTTTGTCGCTCTGTTGGATGACCAACCCGCGATATCCGCCAATGCACCGCGTTGTCTTAGTGAGTAAGATGTTATCGACCACCTTCGACAGAATCAACTCCGAAATCACAACGTCCAGGGTTCTGCTCTATCCTTGCCCTTTCCCTTCCGCTTTCCAGATATAAGAACGCGTATTCCTAAATCGGAAAGCATTCATTATTCAGACTCTAACTCCGAACTTCCACGCGAAAACTCTGACCAAATCGATACTTGCCGAGCACTGTACTTACAAGGTCTTCAATATCGTGTACTTTCGGAATAAACCTTAACATCGAATAAGCATATATATATATATATATATATATATATATATATATATTATATTAGTGAACATTCGAGTTAAAGTTCATTTTCACCCGGAATACAACAGCTCATGTACACACATGAGTAACAGATAATTTTTTTCTAATTCGGAAATCGTGATCCTCATCGATATACATATTTCAATTTTCGTTATACTTTTGGGTAAAATAAGTACATATCTATAACGAAAATTCAAATACGTATATCGGTGAGGATAATGATTCATACAATGTTGGTGGGGTTCTTGAGCTCGCACGACCGTCACTGTGTGGTAGTACAGTGTCGGTGAGGGACTCGAGCTCGAGCCGCCGTGACTTTGTGTTAGGATCCTGTCGGTGTCGGGTCAGAAATGACTGCGGCACCGGCGTTCATCCTACCGTACTCGTACCGTTACACAATGCATTGTTTAATCAAAAATATCAATGAAAAGTAATTGAAAATTATTATTTAACAAATGTAAGACGTCACGTAGCCTGCAGGGATGAAACGCTTGCAGCGGGACCGCGGCCCGAGGAACGGACTCTTAGACCCGTTTCACACTTGAGCGTACCGTCCGCGCTCCGCGCGCAGAGCACATTGCTATTTGCTTTGAGCATTCACTTTCTAATCGATTATCAATAGCATTTTTTAATTGGCGACATTACTCTCAACATAAAGAACTGATATGTAAAGGAATAATGCAATTCGCGCATTAGATTCGTGTATTATCTTTTTTCTAAATTATTCTTTAGTCTTTTCGTAGAAGTTTCGCGTCAGCTGGCGCATGATTTGAAGCAACCTTTGCTCTCCTATAATAAAAAAACATAAACACATAGTTAAAGTCATGATTGCAAAGTACAGAATAAAATATTAATGTAACTACAAACTTATCTTTTTTCTAAATTATTCTTTACTCTCTTAAATTAATAATTATACTTATAAATCCAGACAAATAATTCATAAGTATAAAATACAGTAGAATTAAAAAAAAAGTGAGTCAGTTGATTTGAACACCGGTCTTCCGAGTGGAAACTTGACACGATACCATCATGCCACGAACGTAGAAAGAATATTGTATTTCATAGAAGCAATGAAACTTTAATCGTCAATATCTCGAAAACTATTGAGCGTCTGCCCCTGTCTTGGCGGGTACACTTTTCAATAAACAGTCACAGTCTTATCGTTATTCGTTTGTTTTTATGGCGCTTTCAAAGTTTTTTACATTCTATAAGACATTTATTTTGCTTAAGAATTAATCTCATCGATATAAAAGATAAGTATATGTTAATACCTATATTGTATCGTAAAATAATGCAATCAAAATTACAATTTTAATTATGATTAATTCTAATAAGTTTGTAGTTGCATTAATATTGTATTATATATTTTTAGTTACCACTTTAACAATGTATTTGTCTTTTCTGTAATTACAGAAAACAAAGGAAACCATTAGGTGTGGGATTCGATTCGGAGCCAAAAGACTCACAGCCGGACACCTATATTCAGATTATTCATACATTGAAATATAACGTGAATTACATGTATTACATTGCGTTTTTAAGTTTGTAAATTATATTTTCTTGTCATAAAAGTGTTCATTATCATCTATAAAAAAATAGATTTCGAAAAAATTGATTTTCAATTTAGTAATTATTTACATTAGGGGCTTCCTCACCGATTTTGATGACGTTGAATATGTTGTCAAGGTCATAATTTTGAACAACTTTTTCCTATACATGTTACCGCCGCTCGGTTTTAGTTTTCGAGATATTCGCAAAAAAACTGTTGCTAATACTGTATTAAATTTTCCGTATTCATGCACGCTCGGTGGCAACGTAAGCCTGTTCCGGCGCGGCGTTTGTTTACTTTTTTTCTTGGAAACATGCTGTGGAAATGAGAGAGAAAACAGGGTCTCACGCTGGTCATATATGTATGAGGTGAGTTTTCAATTTTGAAAGACTACTCTTCGATTGTCGTATGCGTGGTCGGGCCGGCCTAACGGCCGATCCGCTCTGCCCCCTCCACGATCTAACCACAACTCATTATATTCGCATAATCTTTGCATTGTAGCTATCATCCAGAATTTGATCTAGTAATGGAAAAATCATGTGAATATAATGAGTTGTGTTAGGTCGTGGAGGGGGCGGAGAGGGCCGGCCGTGAACATAACATTTGTAAGAAGCAGAATACGTTACGAACGCTGTTAAGCGATCGCCTATGCTGATATACAAAAATCCAAGAGAGAAAACTCAATACAGTATTAGCAACAGTTTTTTGCGAATATCTCGAAAACTAAAACCGAGCGGCGGTAACATGTATAGGGAAAAGTTGTTCAGAATGATGACCTTGACAACATATTTCAAGGTCATCAAAATCGGTGAGGAAGCCCCTAATGTAAATAATTACCTTTCTTTTTTGACCACAATGCATTTTACAAAAAATTCTGAAAAAATAGGTTTCGCTCGAAACTTCGGTAACATGAATTCTCGAGGAACGAGTCGATTTTCGATTGTCGAGAATCTGACGTCAGACAGGCAGCTGACACGGACAGAGTAGAGGTACGCTTGTGTGTAGCGCATGCGCGGTGAAAGCAAAGTAGGGGAAGACGGTACGTCTGAGAGGTGGTAGTTTTCTCGTCCAGCGCCCACGGAGCAGTGATGCCAGAATCGTGGTACTGTGGTAAACTGTGGTACTAAACCATGCCCCCACTACGACCTACTGTTGCCCCTACGATCCTTATCCAACGCGCTCGCGCGCTACACGACCAGCGTACCTCCACTACGTCCGTATGCGCTGCTGGTGCGCTTGCGCCAGCCACAATCTATTTTCAGCACTTTCCATATACATATTGCTTCACGAGCGTATGAATCGCAATCTGGAGCTGGCGTTCGAGTCCCCGTGCAGCGATTTTTATTTTTATTTTTAATTACTTTTTTAATTACACTTTATAACATTCCAAGAAATTTGAAATGTAAAATCTATGTTAAAAAAATATGTATTCATTTTACATGAAACGTTTTATTACTGTAAAAAGTGCATTGGTACAAAGAGTCTAGCAGGGTAAGAGTCAAAAGTGCCCTTGAACCAATTGTACCGGGCTATGCACTATTTGATAAGTCATAAAAAAAAGCATTCGACACCAAGTTTGAACCCTTTATCTCAACCAGGAGGGTAGTTAAAGGGTAAAAACTAATTATTGGTTTTTGCCACATTTTCCCTATTTAATGGTATACTTAAAAATTCTAAAAAAATTCTACAATTTCGTAGATATGATTCCTTATGATTGTGAATTTTTTCAGATTTTTTTGCAAATAGTAAGTATGAAAAATCGAAACGTCAAGAAAAAACGAAAAATGCAGATTTTGTGTCAAGATATTTCGTGTGACCAGATTTTTCCTTTTACAGCAGTTAGGTATTAGCATTAGCATTATTCTCAATTTTTTTCGACAGAGTGCAATGTAATAAAATTATTTTTCTGCTTTAAATGATGTGACGAATCTAGCTGTGTGTTTTTGGAAGTTTTCAAGTCGTGGAAACAGAGATACGATGAGGATGGAAAGGACAGAGAATTAGGTATATAGAGATAGGTAGCTTGAGGAAGGTAAGTGTACGGTGAAGAAAGGTGTAGAGATATGTACGAAAATAAATTCTATATTGAACCAGAAATATATACAGAACAGAAAGTGAAATATACAGATAAATAGGTAAATAGACGTGAAAGGAAAGAACAGAAATGAGAAGAGATGACGTGAGAGAAGGATGATGAACAGTCGCGAAGTCCGCGAATGTACGACAAGAATACTTCTGTGAAGCCCATAGAAGTTTAGAAAAACGTAGAGAAAGCGCGTGATCAGTCGATCGAGATTTGTACTAGACAAGGAGAGACAAGAAGCCGAGCGGTTGTCGTCGGCCTATTTATACTGCTTTTGGGCCATCGGTTAGGAAAGGATAAGCAGTGGGAAGTTTGAAATTGCAAGGACGACAGCACCGACCGTTTGTTAGAGCATGAGGGCAATGCCCTAACGGCCGGTGCGTCTAAGGAGACAATGGGAAATAGCCAGTTGATTTGGTATAATATGAAATATAGGAACGATGGCCCGCGAGACAGATACGCATCGGCATGTAAACACGCTCCGCCGAGCGGTTTACATTCGCGGTCGTTCACCTAGATGTTGGCATCGAACGGTAGCAGCTGAGCACGATGCAAGTCAGAAAAACTACCGTGGCTGGTGTTTCTTATGCCGAGGCACAGGTGTGTCGGGCAAGAAGCGTTATAAGAAATTTTAACTAGAAATAGCCATGCAGTCGCGTGTCGAGGCGAACGAAAAGATTTTGAACAAACGAAATGTATTAGTATTTATGTTGTGGTGGATAGCCATTAAGTCAGCTAAGACACTATTTATGTTTAGGAAACGTTTTAAAGTGAATCAAATTTATTGTCATGTAATTAATAATTAGAAAGAAATATATTTCATGAAAAAATAAAAAGTTTGACCATTGTGGGGCGCGAACCTCTGCCAAAAACTATCCCAGCGTTTACGAATCGTAAGACCTTAACAACTTCTTTTTTTTTAGTTTATGATGATACACAAGTTTATTTGATTTTCTGTCTTCCTGTAACAAAAAAATACAGTCAAAATTATAATTATAACAGAATTTCGTAAAATATTGAGATTATTGCAAACTCATCTTTTTTGGAATGAATCTCTGATTTCTTTGCTTCTCTCGGATGTCCATTTCCTTCCGAGACAGTGGCGTTTCTAGCTGTAAATAAAAAATGTTCATATAAAATCTATCGTAAACTACAATTATTCTAATAACGTGAAATGTAGTACATATTTACGCCGTTTATATCACATTTAAGTGTTAGTTTTAGCTACCCGGATTTTCTTCTTCGACGTTAAGCACCCTATTACTGCTTCTCGTAATTTACGTATATGTACATATACGTACAAGTCGTCTAAGTCCTGCGGAGTAGAAAGAAAACGATTAATAAAAATTTTAATTAAACAATATATATATATATGCATGTATTAAAAAATACTTACGTTTTTCACTGATCGAAGTCGGCCGAACACAAAATTGCGGCTGCATTGAAAAATTAAAAATGTACCCGCCGCCAGAAAGCAAAACTAATAATAGAAATTAGAAGAAAATACAACTCTTACAAGTTCGCAGGTGCGTGCAATGTCAACTTATGAAAGTTTTGTGAAGGCGGCGAACTTGAATATAAATGCTCCGCTGACATTAGGGGTAAATGTCTATCACCGATAGACATGGTGCGGCTAGTTTCCTGCCTAGCTTTAAGGGATGTGCGCACCACACACATGGAATTTAGAAGGTCAGTTCCTAACTTATTCCTTTTCTTAGTTTTTATGTCAGAGAGCATCGAAAAAATCCTTTCTGCCTCGGCATTGGGGTGTGGCAGACATCGGACAGCGTTCACCAAAGATGTTAGGTGTGGGAAAATGGGACATTTGTCCGAATTTTTTTGAATGCCGATGTCGATCCACATGCCGTCGAAAGAGAGCAGTGTCCAACGATCTTTTTGGGATTGGGATGTGCCGAAATACGAAATGTCCTACTTATTCTGTAATGCTTCGGCACTAAAATTTCCTAATTTTTGGGATACTGCAGCGACATTGCGGAAAGAAGAATTCCTGTCGCTACTAAACAATGCAATGGATGGCTTGAAGACCGTCAATTGCGTGAGAAATTTGTTGTCATGGGGAAGACGATTTCTTATTTCATTGCTTACAGTGATATAAAACTGTAAGCAATTTTTCCGGAAGGAGTGTAACTCTACTTCGGACAATCTATGACGTAATGCCTCGTCTATGCACAATATTTTACGAAATTCTGTTATAATTATAATTTTGACTGTATTTTTTTGTTACAGGAAGACGGAAAATCAAATAAACTTGTGTATCATCATAAACTAAAAAAAAAGAAGTTGTTAAGGTCTTACGATTCGGAAACGCTGGGATAGTTTTTGGCAGAGGTTCGCGCCCCACAATGGTCAAACTTTTTGTTTTTTCATGAAATATATTTTTTTCAAATTATTAATTACATGACAATAAATTATATTCACTTAAAAACGTTTCCTAAACATAAACAGTGTCTTAGCTGACTTAATGGCTATCCACCACAACATAAATACTAATACATTTCGTTTAAAGCCGAAAAATAATATTATTACATTGCACTCTGTCGAAAAATTCGAAAAAATTGAGAATAATGCTAATGCTAATACCTAACTGCTGTAAAAGGAAAAATCTGGTCACACGAAATATCTTGTACACAAAATCTGCATTTTTCGTTTTTTCTTGACGTTTCGATTTTTCATACTTACTATTTGCAAAAAAATCTGAAAAAATTCACAATCATAAGGAATCATATCTACGAAATTGTAGAATTTTTTTAGAATTTTTAAGTATACCATTAAATAGGGAAAATGTGGCAAAAACCAATAATTAGTTTTTACCCTTTAACTACCCTCCTGGTTGAGATAAAGGGTTCAAACTTGGTGTCGAATGCTTTTTTTTATGAGTTATCAGATAGTGCATAGTCCGGTACAATTGGTTCAAGGGCACTTTTGACTCTTACCCTGCTAGACTCTTTGTACCAATGCAATTTTTACAGTAATAAAACGTTTCCTGTAAAATGAATATACAGGGTGTCCCAAAAATGTCTCGCTTCCTTCAAAGGAGAGGTTCCTGAGGCCATTTGAAGCGACATTTTCCTTTGCAAAAATGGCCATTTCGGCTTTGTTAAAGAGTTATTAACGAAAAACACGGACCAATCAGAGCGCGGCCTAGAGGCGTATTGGCAGAGACGGCCGCGCGCGACAGAAGTCGAGCGATGGTGATATACCGCGGTCGAAAGCAAGGAACAAACAGAGAAGAAAATTTTTCGAGTCCTATGTCGGATAGTTCAAATTTGAATATGTTGTAGTCTTTAGTAACCTATGAACGAATCTCGAAGGATTTTTCGAAATCTTAAAAAATGTTGGTTTTACAGACGTGTAAGGAACTTTTTTTCATTAAATTATAACACTAGAACTAACGTACTGAGGAAAATGAGTTTTTAGGAGCTTGTAGTGAACACAGAAGAGTATCTATTGAAAATATTTCGATTTGGAAGAAATGGTTTTTTCGCCATTTATTTTGCAAATGTTTTAAACAAATGCAATTTTCCTATAGCAGGGACTTTTTTAAAAATTCGAAAAAAACGAGGTAACAGCTCCATCTCTCCTCTTTACGGACCTATTTGTGAAAAGGCAGGCGCTTTAAAATTGACGGAATTAAAATTATTTAAAGCGAACGCCTCGAAGACGCGCGGCACGAACAGCACCGCACACTCTAACACCGTCAATACTGAGAAAACCTTGCTTACCTTGGTTCTCCTGTAGAGCCCCAGCGAGGTGAAAATGATTCCTGTATTCACAAATTAGTCTGTGTGCAAGATTGAACCTGCCCACTCGTTAAATTCACAAGAGCATTTTAATTATTCGCTCTATGAAATTATAGAGCAGAAGGGGTCAATGTCCTTTCACTGCACAATCCGGCCCACATTGTTAATTTATTCACGATCACAGTGAAACTATTCACATATATATCCATTGGATCCACAAACGTTGAATGAAATTCACACAAATGATTCACAGAAGTCCACATATCACGTACAACTAGTTCACATTTGATGCACGTAAATCGACTGTTTCGACTTTTGTACATCTCCTGCGACGAATACATTACTGCTGGATTGTTCACGATCGTATGATGACTATCGACTGGTTCTTAGACAGTATTTGCGAACCGTAAGCAAGGCGATTGGGCTCCTTCGATGCCCCATGTGCTCTGCACGTTTTCCAAAATATGCCATCGTCGAGTTCTTTATTTCGGCATCTTTCGTTCAAGTCAAGGCGCTTTTCTGGTTTATTACCTGCTACGATAACACCTCTCTGGGACACGCGGATCCCCCGCGTGCGTCACTCGGGGATACAAGCGTACCTGCCCCCATAAACGAGGAAAGCGTCGTGTAGCGCGCGAGCGCGTTGGAAAAGGAACGTAGGGGCAACAGTAGGTCGTAGTGGGGGCATGGTTTAGTACCACAGTTTACCACAGTACCACGATTCTGGCATCACTGCCTCGGAGTTCCCATCACTGCATCATTGTATGGGAGCTTTCACAGTTCAGCGGACGGCCCGCGCGCGGAGCAAGCATCTATGTAGGTACTATGGCGGCCTTGGTGCTGGCCTACGCCGCACAGTAGGACAAACCAATGAATTCTGTGTCAAAATCAAAAAACTTTTGATAGGACTCAAATAGAGCGATGACTTTTTTTTTAGATTAAAGTTGAAACATTACAATATATGGGAAAATAGAGAGATTATGGTACGAGCATTTTTTAACCTTGAAAAGATTCGCAAACTTGCAGAATTTCATGAAAATTGTGGTTTATCCAATACCACGCGCGGAAACAATTTTTTTTACATGCTATACATGATTTCCAATAGATTTTTTTTACGCTGAATTCATATCTGGTCTTAAACTTCGTCTACGACCTCAGGATTTTGCAAAAAATCGATTTTTGTAAACAAAACTAATGAAATCATTTTTTCGTTGAAATGATTTAATAACCCACTAGTTTGACATCGGCTGAAGCTGCATGCAGATTGCGGACGCTCCGCTTGACTGTTGAAACAACACCGACTCGTCCGCGCTCCGCGCTCGGAGCTTTTTCAAATCACGCCGGACAGCACCCGACGGGTGGTCGGGTACTACAGCAAACAGACCACTCTCGACAAGAGGAAATATTATTCCTACGAGTTGGAGACAATGGCTGTTGTTTTCGCACTTCGGCATGTCCGCGTCTATCTGATCGGTCTGCAGCTCACCATTTTGACGGATTGCAACACGTTTTGGTCGAACGGCTGAAACGTTGCGCCGCCGTCGTGCGCGAATAAGACCTAAGTGCGAGCAGGTACACGTCGCTCTGTTCAGTTTCAGGTCAGCCGGATCGTCGACGCTCGAAGTTGACCTGAGTCCTTGGCGGTGGACCTCGCTGCTGCACCGCCACGAATTTCACCTTCGTCATCGGGAGTGGAAGAACTGCCATGCGAGGGCTAGTCGACATCCCGAGTAGGGGTCGACGCAAGGAAGCTACTCATCAAGGATTATGCCGTTATTCGAGGGATATGACTGCGGTCACATTATGAGACGATGCCGCTGTCATAGGTGCGGTCCACGTAAACATCAGTTCGAGAGTTCAACGATTGTTCGGCAGAGGATTGCAGAGTTGAACCGACTGCGTGGTGCATCGCACCATGACGAATACGGACATGACGATCGTCCGTCGAATAAGGGAAGAATATTGCTTAATATTTTATTGCCTTGAAATCTGTGATGTATCAAGAAACTTTTACATTTGCGCATGTGTGCCTCTTTTGTTCTAGTAATGAATCCATCCATATGTGCGAGGACGCACCAGTTCTACAGGATGGCCGAATGTAAGACGTCACGTAGCCTGTAGGGATGAAACGCTTGCAGCGGGACCGCGGCCCGAGAAACGGACCCTTAGCGCGAGACGAGCGGCGGCTATCTGCTCTTCGACCTCCCTCCCCTTTCTCGCTAACCCCTGGCCCTGGGAGCCTTGCCTGCGACGAGCAAGGAATGACTCCGAGCAGTCATTCTCTTGAATACTCCTGCACCCGTCGGAACTTTTGAACTCTAGACTGTAGATCATAGTCTTGTTTAACGCTCGCGCCCGTAATATTATAAGTACGCATCCTTGCGAAAAATGGCGTCTTACACGAATTCAAAAAATATTTAATTATCTATAGTTAAAAACGAGTATTTTTCAGTGGCACCTGCCGCTGCCGAGCCTGGATCTCCTCGCCATTACTCACCGGAGTCGCGCTGCGATTGGTCGTGTTTTTTGTTAATAACTTCTTAACAAAGCCGAAGCAGCCGTTTCTGCAAAGGAAAAAGTTACTTTAAATAATCTCAGGAACGGCCCATTTCAAGGATGTTCACTATTTTTGGGACACCCTGTATATGTATGTATGAATCGATGCAGCTCAACGCTGCGGTTAAGCAGGCGACTGCGAACGCCAAACGCTCGACGATACATTGTAATAATTGTAACGTGTAGTTTTTAAGAGGCAACGTTCGAAAGAACGAATGTTGGTCATTTGCTCGGTCATTTGCTGACGATCGAAGTGTTCAGATCGTATCCCGTTTGCCTCTTGTATGCCCATTTCATAATTTAATTTGTTATTAAACCTGTTTATCATTATTACGAGACGAGTTAGACCGTCACTTAATCCCAACCCTACATGTATATTGGGTCCATACTCAATACACATTTCAAGAAAATTAAATTCTTGATCTAAATTCTTTAGAACACTAAAAACAAAACATGTTAATAAATGAAGTAAAGTTAAGTTTTTTATTTCCCTTCAACAACAAATACAATTTTACAGGCAAGGGTATATCTCGCCGATTTCAATGACCTTGAGATATGTAATCAAGGACATCGTTCTGAACAACTTTTTCCTATAAAAGTTACCGCCGCTCGGCCTTCGTTTTCGAGATATTTAGAAAAACCTGCGAACACCCGCTATAGCGGCCTCTGTTCTTTTTTAATTGATCAAATACGTGCTTTAGGATAGGGAAGAGAAAGGGCTCCGCCTCCTATACTTCCTTTCCAAAAAACCTAACCAAATTTCATTTAAAATGGCGTAGTTCGCTGCAGTGGACCTAACAATTCTTTACAATTCTTCAGAATCACGCTCCAGATAACATGTTTGAAGTTCATAAACATCGGTAAGGAACCCTTTTTTTAGATTGTTAGCTCACGGAGGGTTAGGTTTGTCCACCTGTAAATAAATTTTGGTTAGATCTGGGCAGGAATTTACTGCGAAATGTAAAATTCCGATAATATACCAGTATAGCGATATTTACCTATAATTTTTTCAGATTTCTTATTTTATTGCAATACAATTTTTAATAAAATTTTTAGACAAAGATTTGAAACCTATATGTATGATATTGGTATTGCTATTGCTATAATACCGAAACTAATTGGAAGATGAAGGGATTTTGTAGGGATTGTGGGTGAACGGCAGTGATTCTTAAAAGAACTTTAATAATACAGGTACTTACAGTTGCTCAAAAATAGCGTGTTCTCTCTTACGACGCTACGTTCGTTCTCAGTGCATCGCGAAGGATATCTACGTCCGCTATATTTTAGCATTATTTGAAAATTTAAGGGTATAGTAATTTAGGTCGTTGGATTCGTTCTGATATCTCATTAATTCCATCGTTTTCAAATGTTATGGACATTTGGAAAGCAATATACATTCGATAAACACCGATATGAGCAAGTAGCATTTTTACCAAATGAACAGCTAGATCGGGCGAGTGGACCACTGTGCGCTGATCCGAAATCCATGTGTATATTTAAATAAAAGTACGAACTATCGCTTCCAAAGAGTATATATAACCACAGGAAGCGTTTTTTCCACGTTTGAAATGAATATATGGGTCGAGTAGTTGACCGCGCGCCTCAACTTCTACTTACATTTTACTTTATAACTCAAAAACTAATAATTTCCCCGAGGTATGACAAACACCATTCGAAAGGGCATGAAATGTACTATTAATGCAGCGTTTTTGGTTAAAATCAGGCGATAATTTTTTTGGGAATTGCAATTTTTCTGAATTTTTTACGCCTCGAAAAACACGAAAAACGTGAAAACATTATGTTAGAAATAAATAAATTACATAAACTTATAAACCGTTGGAAAGCTTGAATTTTTTATGATTTTCTGGTATCAGTGCCGGGTCGATATCGTATTTTTATTATAAGTTACAGCACATAATTGATTTCGCAAAATACGTACTTTGACTCCCACCGCCCGTAACCGTGAAGTCCTGGGAAGAAGCTTTTGCACGGAATCAATGTTAGACCCAAAGGACTACCAATATGCAAAGTTTCAGGAAAATTGGTCTTGGGTAATTTTGGCCGATTTTGAATCAACGCCTTTCGGACGTCCCACGGACGTGGGACTTAGGTTGTTTCGTACTTGCCAGGGACGTGGGACTTAGATTATTTCGTACTTGCCAGGGAAGTGGGACTTAGATTATTTCGTACTTGCCAGGGACGTGGGACTTAGATTATTTCGTACGTTTTCGGATTTCTATTATTATACTCAAAATATAGGTTTGTCACGCAAAAACTTCGTGCAGCGAAGCCGCGAGGCGCCGCACAGTGGCCAAAAAGCGAAAAAATCTTAAAAAAATAATTTATAATAATTTTTTTATGTTAATTGAATAAAGTTTTGGTTCACTAGATTATTGTCGCAAAAAATGCAGCAGGCATTTTTCTGACAGCGGTTCAATGAGCGCAATAACAATAATTTATTCAACATAAAAGAATTTTGCTTTGGGCAAATAGAGCTACGGCTCTCACCAACGCCATCTCTAGGTACAGAACAGTACTTGTAGGGTAAAGAATAAACCATCAACCACCATAAAAGAATTGTTATTAAATATTTTTTTATGATTTTTTGTCGCTTTTTGGCCTTTATCATTTATCACTGCATACTTTTTATTCAATAACGTTTCAGCTGACACCAGAATGAATCCAACGACCTATTCAACATGGTCTTTAAAGAATTAGGTCTTAACAGAATGCCGAAATAAAGGATCAAAAGTATAATGTTACATAGTTAAAAAATGTGCTGTCCTTATTCTTTGCATCTGAAACATTCGTCATTCATTTTACAAGATTACCGCTCATGGGACTATCAGTTCTTTTTAAAAAGTGTGTGTGATTTTACGGTGTTGTCCACAGCCCACACGTGTGCACGTGAAATCCGTAACGTGAAAACGTAAGTTTTTATTTTATATTTATTTATTTGCATTAGATTACAAACATGACAGGCATGCGGAAAATGGAAAAATATTACATGCGTGCTAAAAGATCTTTTCCTTTATCTTACGATGCTTCTCATCAAGAAGCTTCTGCTTCATCGGATACGAGTGAAAGCAACGTAGTTTATTCAGATTTTTCATCGGATAGTGAAACTGAACCTTCTGTAGAAAATCTTCAGTTTGAAGAGACTGCAGAAAGTCAGAATTCCGCAGAGTCAATGCATAGCTTACTAGATACCGCCGATAGTAATGATACGAATGTTCATGTGCTTTTAGCAGAATGGGCTGTAAAACATAATATTCCACATGTCGCTGTTAATGATTTGCTTTCCACATTAAAGAAGCCCATTCCGAATAATTTACCAACGGATGCTAGAAGTATTTTAAAAACATGTAAGACAGTCGTTACCAAGCAAATTGAGCCAGGGTATTATTGCCAATTCGGTTTAAAAAGTGCAATTTAAGTCTTTGCCAATTCATAGACATTTCTACTCTTAATAATAATAAAATTCAAATTAATGTAAATATTGACGGTCTTCCATTATCAAAGAGTTCTAGCAGCCAAGCATATCCAATTCTTTGCAGTATAACAGGATATACATATGTGGAAATGATCGGCATTTATCATGATTATGAAAAACCAAAAGATGTCAATAGTTTTTTATTCGATTTTGTTGAAGAGGTAATAGTCCTTTGTAATAGTGGATTATTAATTAATGAACATTTGTACCATTTACAAATAAAATATTTTATTTGTGATGCTCCCGCAAAATCGTTTATCAAATGCATAGAAGTTCATGTGGGATATAATTCTTGTACAAAATGCCATATTGAAGGAGATTTTATTGTTAATAGGGAGTGTTTTCCAGATTTAAATAATATTAGACTCCGATTATTAATTATTGATTTGCAGGCCAAAGAATTAGCAGTTACCGGCGGTACCAATACCGCTGATTTTGTAAAACCTGCGATGGGGGCCTTGATGACATTTGCCATGGAGTACAGCTGGCTGAGCAAGAAGAGATTTGACGCAACGTTATTGGCCAAAGTACTAATAGGTAACTATTCACGTACACTTTGTTATTTTTAATATTTCGTTGCATACAGGCAAATATACAATATTATTCAACTGAAATTCTAATTTTTACATGCAGCAAAAATTGCAAACACTTCAGCGAACCATAAAGACGCGGAAGTGTCTATACAGACGTGGCTCAGGAGGGCCGCGGAACGGACCAGAGGAATGCAAAAATTTGTTTACGTGCTTATGATCATAATATATTGTTTACGTTAAACTAACCTATCTTGCGTCACACAAAGCACGAATCATTTGTATGGTTGTTAGGAATTCACTGGTTTATAAGTTATACGCGTGTAAAGATGAGCAGTTTTAAGCGCTTTTGACAGGTTAGAGCGTCGCCATATTGGATATTCGTTGAGTGGTAGAGGTAGGTAGGTCTGTTCGGCGCATGCGCTGGATAGATCGTGAGTGTTTAGGGCAGCGATGGGCAATTTTGCCTCAATTGAGGCAAAACCGTCCACACCGTAGCGCCCTCTGTCCCCTTCCAGCAAGCGCGGTACAATGGGGCAACGAAGCACGAGACATCAGCGTACGCAACGAACGTGCGCAATGTATGAAAGAGAGGTTGGTGGGAGAAGCAGGTGTTAGAGGGGCTACACCCGTGCCCACCACTGGTTTAGGGCATGTGTTAGATAGTATTGGTATATTTGCGGGATCGGCTAAATAGTACTGAGCGTATGCGCTAGATGGCAATTCAGTGTTAGAAATGGCTAGTTCAAGTATTAGTAAAGAAGAATCAGTTACTCGGGCTCAGGATTGTGGATTGTTGCGGAAATTTAAAAAATGTCGTACTCATCGGTGCGAAATGAAAATTTATAACAATAATCATGGAATCGGTCGTTTTCCGTGTCCAGTAATTAAAATATACAGAATCATATACAGGATTTCAAAAAGAAGATACAGTCATGATGGTTTGTGGTTAGGTCGTCGTGGGAGGGGAGAAGGCCGGCCCGACCATGGTATAATGTTTCGCAATTTCATTTAGTAAATGCAGAGTGGTAAATGCATTCCTTTGCGCAATCTAAAGGTAGCGCATTCGTTTCCCGGCGCGGCGCACATTTTGCTATAACTGTTCATCTAAAAAAGATATCGAAGTGAAATTTGTACTAAAATTTTGTGTAAAAATTGGATTTAATGGTGTATGTTGAAATATGTTTTGTATTTTTTAAATAACTTGTTTTTGGCGATTTTCAATGTATAATCGCATAGAATAGTCAAAGGTCTTCCCAAACTAAATTTATGTTTAGTCCCATCATTCTCAACGAAAAATTATGAAAAAATTCATGAATATTTTACCTGATAGCATGCATGACTGAGATTTTTTCAGAATTTTTGATTGAAAACTCGATTTTTAAAAAATTCCTATTTCGAAGTATGTTTTCATGGATTTATAACTTTACTTTAAAAGGTATCGAAACATCTACTTACCTAACTGAATATTAGAGAAGGGTGAAATATTTTATTAACGAAACTGGATGGTTCATACACAATTGCTTTTCCACATAAAAGACGAGGTACAAAACGCAAAAGTCTCAAAGGAATTGAATAACAATGGGGCAATTTATAGAACTTGAATTTATTTCTTTTCTCTATATCAGATTATTTAAAACTTGAAGAAATGTATGGATTTATCGCAGAAAATGTTGAATACTAACAGAATTAAGAGGATGCATAACTAAAAATTGATAAAATAACTATTACTCCGAAATTAGTTTCTGTCGTGTTGTACCTTACAATATCTTCTAAATATTTAAATATTGGTTTTAAAAGAATTCTACAAAAATACCATTGATTATTACAGAGTTCAAAAAAATTGATCAAATAAAGAAAGAGTAGACACTTATGCTGGGCGCGAACCTAGTATAAGTATGTCCACAGTGGACGCCTAACGCGCTGAGCCAATCAAACTGTTGGAAGGATGGTTAATATTTTCAGATGTTATGTGCAGACTTCGTAGAATACTAATCAAGTTAATTTAATTTACAATAATTTTTGTGGAATGGTCAAGGTTTATCAGTATCCAATAGGCTTACAGAATAAATAAAATGTAATAATTTAACAACGTCGCACCAACTGAATAATCTGAAAAAATTCATAAACGATACTTATAATATATAGGTAAATTGTTAAACAGTATTGAATAAAGAGTAAGCTAAAACTCACTTTTAAAGCCTGTAAAATGTTTTATATTCATTTTATATTTCATATTTAATATTTATTTTTACGAAGAAAATATTTTATAAACATATATTTTACAACATTTTATTTTGTAATTATTTATTTACGTATTTTACATAAATTTTACAACAAAACAAGTAAACGTACAACCGAAAAATAGGCCTGCTGTATGGCCCCACTTGACTTTTGAGGACGTTATTGACAGACATGGTGCGACTAGACGTGCTATTTCTTTGAAAAAGTACTTATTTTATAAAAAATATGTTTACAAAAAAAAACTATTACAAACACCTTTTATAAATACTTTAAATTATATGTAAAATGTCGTTACAATATATTATGTGATTACCAAACTTAAAGGCAGTTATGCTCGTATGTATATTGAAATGTAACGTAAATAAAGTTTTATATATTGCATTTTTAAGTCAGTATATTATTTTTCTGAATATAAAACATGCAATGTTACATAATACACCTACAAAAAAGTAAAGAAGTGTCGAAAAAATTGATTTTGATTTTTTTAACACCGATACAATTTATAAATAATTCTGAAAAAAATTAAGGACAATTATTTCAATAATATCTGACTACTGAATTTTTATAGAACTGGTATCTCGAAAACTTCAATACGAAATATGCATTTTCTTCGAATGTTTGGAGATTTTCAATTTTTTAAACATGTTTGCATAATCTGAAAAATCTGAAAAAATCTCAGTTATGTGTTATTAGGTAGAATATTCATGAATTTTTTCGTAATTGTTTATTGAGCACGGTTTGATTAAAAATCAATTTGTATTGAGGGCCCTCTGGGCCATCTTAACCGATTATACCTTAAAAGTCAATAAAAAAAATTATTTAAAAAATATAAAACATATTTTAAGATAAACCATTAAACCCGGTTTTAAAAAAAAAAATTTAGTCTAAATTTCGGTTTGATAGCTTTTTCAGGTCAAAAGTTATAGCAAAATGTGTGCCGTGCCGCATCGAGAATCGAATGCGCCCGTTTGCGCCTTGCCGGTCAGTTGAAATTGCTGAATTTCCGAGGAACGATCTGTACGTTCGAAATCTACGGCCGACCAGCCAACGCACACAAGCAGGGTAAGGACAGAGGTAGAGGTTCCTCGTGTGCGTAGCGCTAGTGGAAGCAAAGAGCCATGGGCGATTCTGGCATCACTGCCAGCCGAAGAAAAGTCGAGGATGCGTCTGCGTCGGCACTCAATGACCGTCTTCCGGATTGCACAGAACAGTATGTACTGTGCCTACGGACCTTTTCGACCGCATTGTCTAATAGAATAACGTTTAAAAAAGGTAGACTTACCCGGACGCGAACCTAGTTTAAGCATGTCCATGGTCGGGGTCGAGCGCCTGACGCGCTGACCCAACCGATCTGTTAGAAACGTGTAATATTTTCAGATGTTATGCTCTGTCATAGTAGAATACTAATCAAGTTAATTTCATTTTTTTAATTATTTCTGTGAAATGTTCAAGGTTTATCAGTGTCAGGCTTACAGAATAAATAACATGTAACAATTTGAAGGTTAGCTTAGTTTTTCACGGCGAAAAAGTTGGTTTTTATTTTTTTTAACAACGGCGCCGCGAACATAAAAATCTGAAAAACTCCACAAACGATATATATAATAACATGTCGGTACTGTAAAAATACGAAGACTGTCACTCTATAAATTCCATGTGAAATCTGCATTTTCTCGATTTTTTGAGGTTTTTGAATTTTTACAAGCAGGATCAAAATCTAAAACGAATTGCAAAGTATGTATTCGGGTGCTTGACATTTCTCAGATTTTTCTCAGAATTTTTAAACATCGTTAACTAGGGAAGATCGGCTAAAAACTGATTTTTCGATTTCACAAAAGGGCACTTTTGACCATTTTATACGACTATACCCGTCGCATCCCAGCACTTTTTAGAGCTACTACATGTATGTACGAGGAGCACTCCAATTACAGTACAAAGTACAAAGAGCTTACATTGAAATGAATCAACAATGAATAAGTGAAACTGAAAACAAGATTCGCAGGAACGAATGTCCCATCGAAAAACACAATTTAAAAAAAGTCGATTTTTCGACATTTGATTTCCCAACTATCTCAAAATACAGCGTCCCTATAGGACAAGGGTTCTCAATTTTTTAAATTTCGTACGGCATAAATAAGATTTATTATTGGTGGTGGTTAATGCGAATTCCTGCGTAGGTACAAGGATGAGTCTGTTTGTTTGTGATTGATTTCGATATGTGAACCTTTCTCTTGATTAATTTCAAACGCAAGTCAGGTTGCAACTTTAGCACACACGCACGTGCGTTTGAAGCGCCTCGGGAGGCATGTGTTGGTGTCCGTACGGCCGATTTCGCCGGAAAATGTGCTCACAGTGGACCCGACGTTGGGCGAATCGGTCGAAGTCCGCGGTCGCCGAACCTTTTCAAGTGCTTCGAGAAGGGTTTCGATGGGACAAACCCCATAGGGCCCCGACGTCGGACAATGGCCAGAGGAAAATCAAATCATTTTGTTTTTCGTCAAACGTGTCGGCCGAGTACATGTTTCTACAATAGAAAGTATGATATTTTGTGATTTGTAATGTAAGATAAAATATATACATGGAAATACAAATTAATGGAGAAGGGATAAACAAGATAACATTATTTTTAATTGTAGTTTATTTTAATTATCATTTCATTGATCGTCTCTGGTTCTTGAAAAAACTGAAATACATAATTCGGATATTGTTTTAATTTTCTTGGTTAGAAATCTTAAGATTTTATTGGTTGGAAATCTTAAAATTAATAAATATGGATCTGAAGATATCGTTTGTCTCGCGCTTTTAGGAAAGTCGCAGAAAGTCACAAACTTTTTTGGATTATAACGTTCATATTTACGTCCAGTTCTAAACCAAAAATAATCGGTAGGACTCAAAGGGTCAAAATAATTATCAAATAAATTTATAATTAGCGTCGAAATTTGTGTTTTTTATAAATTAAAGTAATGTACTCATCGCACTGAATAATATCCGCACTATAAAACTTTAGAAAATCAAGGAGTGCACATACACAAAAGTAACAAATAAATGAGAAAAATTTTTCTTTCAAAATTGTATGTCATAGTTGTTTCCAATGTCAGTGTTTGTGCTTAGGTTCTATTATAAATTATAACCTGTGATCGATGTATTAATACTGAAATGTGTTAATACTGTAATATATATTTCATTACATAGATTTTTTTTTTTAAATTAAGTTACCATAGTAAACGAATTATTGCCACGTCTTGGGCATACATGCATACTTTTATAAGTATGTATGAACATAAAAATATATTTATTAATCTGGCAAGTATTTCGATGCAATAAAACAAAAATTCAAAAATTTTGAGCTGCGACGTTTTCCTTCTGCATGAGCGATATTTAAATTTTTCCAGATAAAAGAAACACCCTATATATTGGATTTCAAGTAATTGTAGTCACTGGTATGATTCTGTTATACATACTACCTCTCTGATACTACTTTGACAAAATTAAAAAATAAACTTTATTGCGTCAAATTTTCCTCATCACGAACCAGTTTCTGACAAATGGTAATGTCATATCCTCTCTAGTAATGTCATACAAAGCAGTTTCTAATGGACGGTAATGGCGCACTAAGCTGATCCAGGCCACAGATGTAATAACAGTAAAGTGGGTTCTGTTTCCTGCTAAAAATTAAGTAGGTTCTGTTCCGTGCTGAAAATGAAGTAGGAGCTGTTCCAGGCTAAAATAATGCGGGAACAAATTCGGCACGACCAGACCCGAGCGTGAGCACTCTCATATCCTCTCTGCCATAAGCCAGCTACACAGCTTTTTGGTCCGAATTGAACGTAGATTTGGTTGTTCAATCAACTGGATTGAAAGCAGCGCCTAAGTAAATGGGAACTTATAATAGGTTGCATATATTGCTTTGGTAACATCTAGTATTTAAATATCGCGTTAGTTTGAAACGTGCTTGAATTTCGCGATTATCGCAATCTATATTCGTTGGTGACCTCCTCGATGTTATTCTTCCGAGGAGCCAAATAACCAACAATATTTCAAGTAAAAACGGCGTGACTTTCTGGCTACCAGCTAATGTCAGCCGATAAACACGGCGATCGGTAGATCAACGTGCAAAACGTTCAAATCAAACTCGTGTCGCGAAGGTATAGAGAGACAAAGAGAACAACAAACAGACGTACGTTGAACAGAGACAGGCGAGTAAGAGACAGACAGCGCCGCGTAGCGGGTCAGCTGACCCTCTCGCGACGCTTCGTTGCCGCTCCGAGTTCAGGTCGACACTTGCTCACGAGACGTGTGAGGAGTAACTCGCTCACGAATCGTACTGGCGAGTCACTTGCTATCGAGGCGCGCACGCGAACACTTCTTCCGAGTCTTCGCTGCTGTCAAACTCTCCAGTCGAGCTGTTGGATACTTGTTACAAGTATTTGACGGCGAGCTTTGGCACGACTGTGCGACCTGAACGGAGTTCGTTACGAGACCGTTCTTCTCACTAACAGAGAATCAAGCCCTCCCAAGAGTTTTTAAAACTCTGGATCAACTGAGTTTTTTGCAACAATTAATTCGTAATCCACTCTCCAGTCGAGCTGTCGGATACTTGTATCGAGTCTTTGACGGCGAGCTTTGGCACGGCTGTGCGAACGGAACCGATCTCGATTACGAGATCGTTCCACACGCTGTAAGAGAGCCATAAAACAATAGCGACATAAATAAATCGAGCTCTGGATTTTCCGAGTTTCGTACTCAAACAGTGCACGGTTGTAGCTTCACCGCGCACAAGTGTATTTTGGTGTGATTGACGCGAGATTCGTGTTCGTTCCCCGAATTCACTGCCCGCCGTTCAAGAGAAACTCTTTATTAACACGCTTACGTTACACGCCGCTTCTATTGTGCGCAGATAGTCGATCTTGTGCGTGTAAGTGTTCAAGAGAAACTCTTGGAAGGAATCGTATTTTCCGATTCCGTACGGCCACCCGTGTAACACGGAGGACACTCTTTCCGAGTACATTTCCTCTGCCATAAGCTCTGGCATACGCTGTGACGTCCCAGTGCTGCAGAAGAACGGATACTCGGATTGTGACAAGGTCGATTCATTATACGCTTTGCGGGAATTGATCGGACCAGCCACAGGTCTTGATTGGTAAGTCCTAGCCTTGTCACCCTCCTTTGAGAGAGAGCGTGACGACGATCTCGGCAGACTTGACCCGTTCAACCACCATAGTCACACCTGCCATATACGCCGTCGTCATTACGACGGAGATAGTATTGAGAGTGGGGATAGTGACTGGTCTGAACACGCTTACAATACGCCCCCTCTATATATCTCTATATATAGTCGCTTTTGTGCATGTAAGTGGTGATTTGGACCACGTCTTCCACCGAGATTTCTATAGCCGCGTGACGTATTGAGTCACTTGCGAGCTTTGAATCAAAGTTGTTGATGCACGGGTTAATTTGGCTGGATCATCGAACTTGGAGCCTTACAACCTCCCTGTAAGATTAACCGCCACCCTTACGCTGACGCCCACGCAGTAGAATCGGTCTAACCGTGACTACGCCAGTGCGAGCGGACGGATTCTCGATTATCGAGATAC
Organism: Sphecodes monilicornis; assembly: GCA_913789915.3. Taxonomy (NCBI): domain Eukaryota; kingdom Metazoa; phylum Arthropoda; class Insecta; order Hymenoptera; family Halictidae; genus Sphecodes; species Sphecodes monilicornis. Next base: position 1,268,769 of record OU565287.1, read on the forward strand.
GTCAAAATTATACAGTCCACTACCTCTGCGTTTTGAGCAGACTGGCTGTATTCCCCCTCCTTCGATAGCGATTATCGCGGTCAGGAGCGTACGGAAAACAGCGTCTCGAACGGATACGTATCGTATCGCATAGGTGTTTTCACATCTTCGTTCGATCATTATTTTACAGACGCCAACGTCGCTAGACGGACGAAGGACCACCGGAGGAGACGGAAGAACTGCAGACCGCCGCCCACCAACGGGGATTATTTTGATAAAATAAACGGCCCACCATTAGGTGGGTCACTATCAATATAACCTCGCTGTACGACAGTTTACTTTCCCTCAAAAACTCCTATCTCCTCATATTCGAGCCACCGTTGAAAAGTCGTTGGAGTGTATTATACAGTCCACCTTTTTAACATCTAGTATCATCGTAAAATCATCCTTAACCTACTTAATTGCATTATTGCGCAGAACATGTGTTGCACTTATCCCATTGTTTACTAATACAATATACTTAATAGCTAGTGGTATTCAGACTTGTATCGATACTATACTATAATCTACTATATATAATACTGATTTGAGAAACCTTTGTGGATCCAGTCATTTTCACTTAAATTTTAAAACTATGATCTAAGAGAAACTTCAGAATTAGTTTTAGCTCTCTTACGCGAGGCTCGACTAGAAATATATCTATAGATAGTGGTAATTGCCACTTATACCGTTTTAGTTCTTTGATTAGTTGATCTCTATTGTGCTCTAAAAGTGAACATTGCCAGATTAAGTGATTTAGGCTTTGAGAGTATAAACCACACGCGCACGTTGGGCTGCTGACAAGATTAATTTTGTGCAATGACTCGTTCAAATTATAAGAAGAAGCGTCGGAAGTAGTTTTCTCCTGTTTGGGTACCGTTATGTCCCAAAGCTTTTCTTGTCCAGAGATTAAAAGATTGCTCCCACATATCTTTTTTGAAGGACGCGAAGAGGTCCTGCGCTGGGACCTTCCAAAAAGGGTGCGGAGGGTTGGGGGTGGCTTCCTTTGCCAGGATGTCTGCTTCCTCGTTTCTTGTGAGTCCTACATGAGCAGGCACCCACATGAATTGAATTTTCTCGTTACTGGAGCTGAGAATCTTAAACTTTGCCAATTTCTGTTTGATGTTGAGAATGATAGTGTTTGTTTGAAGAGATGTAGAGTTGCAGAGAGCTTGGATCACACTGAGAGAATCTGAGCAGACGAGGAAGGATTTGTTAGGATACTTATGGATGCAGTTCAGAGCGCTGTCTATTGCAACACTTTCGGCTGAGAAAACTGACATGGACCCATCCAAGCTAATGGATTCAGCTTTCCCTAATGCTGGACAGTACCATGCAGCTCCCACCGAGAACCCTGAGGTGGTTTTAGAGCCGTCTGTGAATATGATAGAGTGACCGGGATAAGTTGTGGCTGTTATTTTGGTAAACTCCAAGTTTATGTCTGAGCTGATTTGGAGATCCAAACCAAACTGCAGATTGCATTCAGCAGGATGGTAGAAGTTTAGAGAGTGTTCGATCGGAACAGAAAGGCAAGGGTTGATTGCTATGGAGTTACGGTTGGTCCAAGTTTTGCCGACAATGTCAGCCAGAAGCCTGGATAGAGTAAACCCATTGGATGAGGTGGAGTTGAAAGTGTGGTGGTATTTGTTTATGATGTTGTAAAGGATATGAGTAGGATAGGCAGATATTTTTGTGATATATTTTTGACCTAGGAAGTGAGCGCGGTGTTCAAGAAGTGGGAGTTTGGATTCAGCTAGAGTTACGTTGTTGGGAGTAGAGTTCCTGAGACCTAGAGCAAGTCGAGCAGCAGAAAGATGTATTCTCTCCATCTTCAGTTTTAGTTGAGAGTGTGTGGGAAAGGTGAAGGGAAGACAGTATTCTATTCTTGAGCGGATAAGACCTTTATAGATAGTGATTAGTGTGTTAGGGTCTGTGCCCCACCATGTGCCTCTGAGAAAACGGATGATATTTAAAAGTTTTTGTGAAGATTGAGCAACATTGCTTAGGTGCTGGTGAAAATTTAGATCCTGGTCAATTTGAACGCCTAAAAATGTGACTGCTTGTGAATTACGGATAAGCATATTGTCCATTGGTATGGCAATAGAGCAGGGAGGGTGGTTTCTGCTGTTGAAAACCATAAGCTCTGTCTTGCTAGGTGAGAGCTCTAGGCCAAGTTGGAATAAGTTATGTTGTATTTGAAGAGAAGCGTGTTCGATAGAAAGTGTAGCTGCTTGACAGGATGTATTGGAGTACAGTACCGCAATGTCATCTGCGTACTGTAGAACTGTTGTGCTGGGAGGAGTCTTTCTGTCTATGCCAATGGTATATATTGTGTAAAGTAGTGGGCTAAGAACTCCCCCTTGTGGGGCACCCTTATAAATATTGCGCTCAAGATACATAGAGCTTCCTGCCCCGTCAGTGATGAAGAAATGGGCTTCCTGAAGGATGTTAGGTTTTGAATTAATAGTAGAGTGAGTTTTGGAACTCCTAGATCTGCAAGCTTATTTACGAGAATGTTTGGTGAGACGTTGTCGAAAGCTGCCTTAACATCTAGGAAAGCTGCCACTGTGGTTTGTTTGTGAGAGGATGCTATATCAGTAAGCATGACTAGGCTGGAGATGTTGTCGGAGGTGGAGTGATTTCGGCGGAAGCCTGTTTGAGTGGGTGGGAGGAAATTTTCATGACTCAGCCACCAGAAGAGTCGTCGGTTGATGAACCTTTCGACTAGTTTGCACAAACAGGAAGTTAAGGCAATGGGGCGGAGACCGGAGTTGTTTGCTTTTGGAATGAAGAGAATGTTGCTTTCTCTCCATTCTTCAGGAAAGATGTTTGGGGCAAGGAGATCGTTAAGGATATCTAACAGCACCAATTTCCATTTGACAGGTACAAGAGAGATCATGCTGTTGTCTATGGCGTCAAGTCCAGGAGCCGATTTGTTATTTAGCTTTTTGATGGCAATGTTGGGCTCTTGGAGGTTGAATCTGTTGTCCAGATGGAGGTTCGCTGTAGATTTGACGATGTAATTGGGATTTGAAGGCACCCTGTCAGGACAGAGTTTGTCGATGGCTTTGATGTAGTCTTCGTGTTTCGGTTTAGGATGGGCGGTTGAGGTGGTTGACGTCCATTTGTTTTTGAAGATTTGTATCCTCTTCCAGAAAAGTTTTATATTTGTGTCTCTATTGAGTTGACTGGCCATGTGTCGGAAGTTAGCAATTTTTTTCTGTTTTAGTAGTCTTTTTGTGAGCGCTGCCTGTTTTTTGTATGCTATCCAATTCCAAGAGGCACCAGTATGTCGCCATTTGGATAGTAGTGCCTTCCTGCACTTTACTGCTCTATCGCAGTCTCTGTCCCACCATGGAACAGGGTTGCGATGCTTGAAGGCGCTCTCTAGTTTTTTGACTGGTGTTGCCATTTGAACTGCTTCCCTCATCATGTATGTAAGCAGCTTGTATTGTGCCTGGATTTCTGTGTGGTTTTGATGTGTTGTAAGAAATGATGTAGGGATTTCTTCGAGGATGTCAGTGTGTTGATTCCAATTTGTGTGTTTAGATGTGATTCTATTGCTGTGTCTGGTGAAGTTGACTTTTGGTGTACTAGTATTGATTTCCATAGGGAAATGATCCGATCCCCATGTGTCTTCTACTTGGGAGACAGCAAAATGGTTGATGTAACTGCATGGTGCAATAACCAGATCCAGGTTGCTGAATTGGTGTCCGATAGGGCTCAGGTGTGAGTTGGTGTGGTAATTTAATACAGAACAATCGTGGTCTTCAATGGTCTGAAGAAGTAGTGAGCCAGCTTTATCAGTATGGTTGCAGTTCCAGGCAGTGTTATGTGCATTGAAATCTCCCAATAACAGGAAAGCCCCTTGCTGTTGTAAGTTTCGGAGCAGGTTGTTCCAGTCTGCTTGATTGTAGGTAGAACTAGGTGGTCTGTAACATCCACATATGGTTAGGTTGCCGTGAGGGTTTATTATTTGAATAGTTAACACTTCTGTAAGTTGGTCCGATATAACACAGTTTGTTACTATTGACCCCTGTAGTGTGCATTTCAGTAGGAAGAGGATACCGCCACCACGACGGTTAGATCTGTCTCTCCTGAAAGCAACAAAGCCAGGTAGGTCGAAGGTCTGATGAGGTTCTAACCAGGTTTCCACGCAAAGAATGATGTCGTATTTACTCGAGTGTCTTAGTAATTCGTCCCTTTTCCCAGTAATTTGTCGATAGTTCCAAAAAGAATGTCAATGTTATGTAATGAGACGTGATTCATTGTTGAGTTTTTTTTTGGTACGGTTAAACGGGGTTTTGGACTCTTGATTCGCGACCAACGTTTTGTTGGGCATGGGCTTTATTATACTGGTGCGAGGAGAAGCGGTTATAGTTGATGGGTTTGGGGTTGATTGTCGCTTGTCTGTTGTGGGAGGTTTCGTAGTATCCCTGGTTTGCGAAGGTTTAGTTTCAGAGTTAGCGGGTTGGGTGTACGTAGGTATTCTTACGCTGGTATTGCTTTTGGCATATGTTTTGAGAGTCTTGTCCTTCCATTGATTCAGGTTTTCAGTTGCCGTAAGAGCTGTACCACCGATACGACGGAGTTCATATGCTCCTTTCTGAGTTTTTTCAGGTAGTGGTGAGAAAGATCCTTCCTTAGAGATTATATTGATGTTGATAGCTGATCTGTTATTTTCGTTTGTCAAACCTAATTTACTGTTAGCTAAAGAACGGGCTTCGTAGACTGTGATATCTTTCTGGGCTAGGATATTATTTATTTCTTTGTTTAATTTCATCCTGATGCAGCTGGAATGGAATGTTGGATGATCCTCTTTGCAGTGAAAACAAGAAATGTTGGCCACTGTGCAGGAGTGTCCTTCTTCGGCAGTAGTTATTCCACACTTGTAGCAGACTGTTGGACTCCTACAGAATTTCTGTGAGTGCCCATATCTTAAACAATTTCTACACGTTCTAACTGGTTCTGCGTACGGAGTAATTTCTTTTTGTAGCAGACAGTAGAGTTGAATTTTCTCTGGCAGGATGCTACCCTCGAAAGTGATAAGGATGGTTTGGCTAGGGACCCACTCGTTGGTTTTTGTGTCTTGATTAAAAGGCCTTCTGTTGAGTCGCCTAGCGTATAGAATTTTGCACGGGGAGGATGTCTGAGTGAGCAGATCGTCCACATCAAACTCCAGACTATAGCCTTTGAGTATACTTTTCTTTTCTAGTTTATGGCGCGGAGCGAAGGCAGTGATGCCCCGTTTTTCTAGATATGGTGACGATAACATTTTGTTTGCTTCAATATAATTATTGAACAGGACCTCTGCCTTACGGGGGCCTCTTGGCTTTAAGTAGTGGGCGCCTAGACCCAGCGAATGAATTGTTTTCGCAAGGCGCATCATGTTATGTGAGGAAGAGTTTTTTCTATTTACCTCATCTTTGATTATTACCTCAATCGTTGCTGGGCCCTTATGAGTGTCTGGATAGAGGCGAGTTATTTTGTTAGTGGGAGAGTCACTAAGCTGGTGGGTCCTCTTCTTGATTAGCTCATTGGTATTTGGAGTTGGTGAAGGACATTTCGTTTTACCTGATGTCACCAAAGACCATTGCTCCTCCTGGACGTCCATCTGCACAGGAATGCCTTCCGGAGTTCCAGAGGGATCCGGAATGGCGGTCCCCCCGCCCAGAGTGGCGTGGGTGGACTGCTATTAAATTAAGATGGTTTGTACTCCGGGGATGAGAAGTTAATGACTAATTATTTATTTAAAAAAAAAACTCCACGATTGCACTTGAGACACTTATTACTACTACAAAAAAGAACAAACTGACAAAAATTATAAAAAGAAAAGAAAGAGCGCAAGGTTAAACGTTACATCGTCAGCGCGTCCACCCTATTCATTCCTTCTAAGGCAGTGGAGGCTAGAGGACTCGTCATCATCAGTAAGGCCCTCTAGCGGGCCCAGATCGAAACACGATTTATTTCCTTTTTCTCCTTACCCACACATTTCAACCGCCGCCAAATGGGAGACCCCGACGACGAGAGCACAACACAACAACCGTAGCAGACGACAAAACTATAATCAGGAATACCGCTGGCAGGGGAGAGGCTACTACCAATCTTACTCCCACAGGCCGTCGCCGTCGATATAATTTTTTTTTTAAATTCCAAAACAGACGTCTTAAAAACGCCTTAAAAACGCGTTAAAAACGTCTTAAAACGCATTAAAAGACGTCTTAAAGACGTCAAAAGTTCGTTTTAGAGACGTCTTTAAGACGTACCGTTTTGTAACAAACGACCTTCCAGCGACGTTCCAGCGACCGTCGAGCAACTTTTGAGACTGTCTTACGGCGGGCGTCTTAAAGACGTCTTTGTGCTATATGGGTGTTATGGTCATAGTTAAAAATTAGCGGCAACGATCCATTCGACAGTTATGAAACATTAAAATTTCCATCATATTCCATATGAAAGCACGATACATGCAAATATCATTCGATCGCTGCTTAGCAATCTGTGTAAATACAATCTATAATCTATAAGATCCGGAGGACCCGCGTAAAGCAAAAAGAACATAATCAAATCCCTTTGGCAACAGATCACTATTATATTGAATCCCTATACGATAACGTAAAAAGAAACAATGGTCGAATGATGTACGCATTTTATTGTACTTTCATATTCTTCAAAGCGCAAAAACGTTAACACTTCATAACTATTAAACGGATCGTTGCTGCTACTTTTTTCAAAGTCAGGGTCTCTCAAAACATATAGCAAGGATAACGTTGAAATTCAATGTTGGTATATCAAAACCGAACCGAGCATTATTCTATATTAGGTCATTTCATAAGGAATATCATTTCTTTCCTTTTCAATCAAGTTAACGAATTTCTTGTAGAGTAATGATAATACAAATTACAAGACGCATCATAATCGTAAAAAGAACTGATTAGTATCAACGTGTGAGAGTACAGTATTCTCTTCATAACTGGGAAAAAGATCTCTACCGTAATCGTTAATTTTGTATCGCTGCCACTGGCTGGTCCCCCTTGGTACCAGTGATCGATCCAGCGAGACGTCGAGTATCGGTGAGAATGCAAGCGAAGCAAAAGATTGCAACTTATCTAATTTTTTATTTTTTTATGGAACTTTTACCATCGTGTTCGTTTTCATTTTCTAATTAAAATAAAATCTACCACGATATAATTACGATTATAATTAGTTATGTAACAAGCGATTATAGTTTCGGACTTCACATTTATGGTAGAGACGCAAATACTGAAAAGGTGAAGACCGAAACTTTCTTAGCTTGTTACACAAGTAATTATGCCCGTAATTATATTGTGTTTGGTGTCATTTTAATCAGAAAAACGAAACGAATATGATGGCAAAAGTTTCATTGGCGAAATATCAAAAATAAGAAAGTTTAATATTTGAATTTAATAGGTTGAGCACGTACGAGTCCTTTAAAGTTTGCAGTACGCCTCGAACGTCAGTCCCTTTTTCTTTTTTAATCGCTATTCTTCGATACGTTCAGAACACTACAAAGAATGTATTACTATCTGTTTTTTGTCGAGCTTCATCCTGGAAACTCGCCCTGCGACCTCTATGACTCCATAGAAAACGGATGTCGTATGAAATGTTTGGCTCTGATATCAAAAGAATAAAAAATTACGTGTATACATTTTGCTATCATATCTTTATGTTGTATTTCATTTCAACATATTCACAGATATCAACAATCGGAGACAATATTTCTAAGCTTTATTCTCAAGGTATACATTCTTGTTAACAAGAAATTAGTATTCACTAGACTCCAGGGCTTTAAATAAATTACAAAAAATATACGTATATATCCAGGGTTAAAATTAATCTTGAAAATAATACTTATGAAATTACCTAATAATTTCAATTTTTCTTTATCATAATGTGAATAGGATCCTTCCAATTTCGGTAGTATCGTGTCCTCCAGAATCGAACAAAAAATATACCATAATCTTTCGGAGAATAATTAATTATATATTGATGACTAAACGAACTAATTTCAACCCTTTGGATGAAAGAAAAAACTGTTCAAGTTACTCGAATTAGACATGACAATATGTCAGTTCGCTGACGATCGTTTTCTGGCACATATTGTCGACGCTCGTCCATGTGTCCATGTGTAAATGCTCGCCATAGCATGCATACACACACCTCTGGAACACAATAGCGGCAATAAAAAACGCATTACTAACACCGTATTTGCAAGAAGAAAATACAGTACGATATTACAGTACACTCGCTTTTCGTTCACTGATAAATGATGTTGACAGCGCGTGTGCTATCATAGAGACTACAATACCAATATAATATTAATAGAATAATATCACTTAGTGGCGATATAACAATAATAACACAATTATAGTAATCACGATGAAAGAATGCAGATAGTAATATATACACCATGTGTAACACGCTGCTGTGCAGTTACAAGATATTATCTGTCGAACGTAAAGATAGACGCGGCCATTTGTGTTTGATTTCGAGTATTTCACGTGACGCAAGATATCGCAGAACAAACACGAGCTACGATTTAATTGAACACGTTATTCTTTGGGACGTACTAAGACCGAAGGCTGAACGCTTCACTCAACGGCAACACATGGATAACGTCATTTATTACTCGCATCTTTTCCACCTTCTTTCCTTTCTTACTTTCGTCCGAATCCAGGTTCTAACAGAAAACAAAACATTCGTTTATTTCTCCTATCACGTCTTCAAGGCAACACAAATGTTGTGTCTTGCAATAGAAACTTGCACAGTTTGAGTCTCAAGAAACAACGACAGGTGCTCGGACTGCGGATCTTTATGCAAATACAGATTTTTAAGGACTGACTCTAGTAAAAGTTGTATCATACTCCAGAGAAGATAAAAGTCTCGTGGAACTTCTTTAAACATTTTACTGTGCTGAGCTATACCAACAGTCCTAGAAGTGCATAAAATCCAATGATGAGCCTAAATATGTTTGTGAGATGAGAAGAAAATATTAAAGACACGAATGCTTAGGACAGAATTGCTTAACGTTGAACACGAAGCAGATATACATAACAATTTTCACAAAATCGAAGTTATTTATTCAATGACACAAGACCTCTTGAATCCAACGAGATCCCAATTGTTTTTGCAAATGATTTTCCATATATCCAACTTCGTGTCTGATTGTGTTTGTGTCTGCCAGTGTCGTAATTGTATGACATATAACACCATTTCCATTGAATAAGATTGGAATACAGTGTGAGTTATCTAAAACTTCTACTTTCAAAATTTGCTCATTATATCGAAAAATGTTTGAAACAAAAATTGATTCGTTTCAAAGGGAGCATTATTCGATATTATTAGAATTTTTCTAAGTGGATGTGCAAAGGAATTGGAAGATTAAGATTGTTTCTTCCACGGAATCATATATTTCTTTATGTACTACAAAACTGCTAACCTGTTTCCATAAAAAAAAACATAAATTCAAATGATACTTTAATTTCGATTTGAAATTAAATCTAGGAATGGAAAATAACTGGGAATCACTAGGACGATATCTGCATTGTTATTTCTTTCATTTTTCGAAATTTTAGTGTTCTTCATTTTCCTAAACTGAAGACAAATTTTGTTTCAGAAAAAAATTATGGATAATGGTAAAACTTCAAATTTAAATGCATTTGATCAAATAATATACCGAAAATCTGCTTCGCACTAGATTCACAATTTAAGTTCAAACATCTCTTGTAATGTAATGGATTTTTATACAAATAGGTTAATACTTTTTTATGTTCCGAGTTGGATCGACTAACGTAAAAAGTATGTATGAGTCAATTAAAAACAAAAGAACAAACTTGAGCCTCTAGTGCTCTCTACGTGTTCAATTTAAAAAATTGCTAATTCTATCAAATAATGTTTTTCTCGAAACCATCTAACTTTTGTCTAAAACATTTTTCGAAAGAATTCATAATTTCCGCTCTTAAATGGCGCACCATGTATATACGAATATGCAGTATTGGATAATGAAATGACATTTCTGTTTAAATACACGTATCTTTTAATATGTACCGTGATATCCGGATAGGTGGCCATTGATCGGGACCAGCATTGTATCGGTTAGAATGGGAAGTAGGCCGTGCGAGAAAGAGACCAGAATAAGTCGGCTCGTATCAAAGTGAGTCTGAAGCGAACGCTTCCAACAATTGGTGGGCACAACTCGTGGCAATATATCCGAACATCACTGTAAATATACTACATATACGAATGTGTAGTATCTACATTCAATTATTCTGGTATTATTTTCTGAAACGGTCAACCCTGTTATAACACGATAATCTGAAAACATAGCTTTGATATAATACAGTGCAAAAATTGCGATCTAATACGGTTTCTAAATAGCACGATGTATTTACCATCGACTATTCTTACATAACAAGAATGTCTTGATCTCACTGCTTTGCTGACATAAACATTGAGTTTATCTTGCACACATAATAGTACAGATTCTGTGCCGCTGTTCTTACTGAAAACGAATTCAGTAGATAGTTTTTCGTTCAAGAATCCAAACGTGTCAATGTAATCATAACAAGGCATTCTGAGAACATGGTTTCGATATGTATAAGACGGAACATATTCCATTATTTGCTTTATTTCTACGTTTCGTTTAACACGATTTTGATACAACACGGAAAGAATGGTAGGGTTGACTGTAGTGTTATAGTAGAGTTGACTATACTATTACGTAGTATGATGCTACATATATGTATATTGTAGTAACATAAGTGGTGATTATTAAACCAAGATACCTTTATTATTGATATCTTCAAAGTGAATTTTTATGACCACTACAAAAAATCGGGAATTGAATTAAAGGACACGTAAACATAAAGAATCAAGTGCAGTTAACAAGCTAACCAAGCAGCCTGAACAAGCACAAGGCCTCTCATTTTCTTTTGCAGTTTGCAAGAAGGCTAAAGACTATGTTTCTTGTTTTACTCCTGTTTTGAATTTTGTTTGTAATCCGACAATCATGCTTACTATGAATTGGCCGATTCCAATAGATGAGGTTCGATAGCAAACGTTGAAATTCTCTATTGTACTAGCAACACGATACTTATTTTTCTTGCCCGATTATGTAAATACTGAGGTTCAAAGTGGGGCGAAGGCCACGGTGTTGTATGTCATTGAACTTGTTTCAATGTCAATGATACTCCCAATCATCAGTGATATCACAATCTCTTTGTACAATTATATTCTTTGCAAAAATTGTCAAATACGCTTTAACGATTTCTTTCATTCTCAAACATAATTGCTTGCGGATTTAGTTTCTTGCGACTCGCCATGTACAATCGAAATTTCTCTTTAGATACACCATAGTAATGTATTCAAGAGTATATTACCATGTGTGACATTGACTGTTAATGAACTTTATATTATTATATGTCTTAATGTATAATTCTACTTATTAACATTCATGTAATCGAATATCTTTCTTTTTGCTTTCAATTTCACGATTATAACGAATACTGAGTGAAGTCATCAAGGTCGGACAATGTCGTACACAGGGCATAATTATGGTGCAGATTATACAACAAATAGAAACGTTACTTCGCTACTAGTTGCGCATGTACAGATGTGTAGTTACTACGTTTTGCAATAACGACGCTGTAAAGTCCGTCTGCATTGCGGATGCACCGTTTATTTACTATTTCTCTCACTTTAAACTCACCGAGTACATTACACAACGTTTTATTGTCAATCCAATAAACCTGCCATTATATTTTGCCTTTATACGTTGCTAAGTTACGTTTAGCGGTAGTGTACAACCAGCTGCGAGTATGTAAGTGTCGTTACTTTAGAATTCGACATTGCAAGGCATGCAATAATGAATATACATAAATTTTTCCATTTTTCCCGTTTTACAAAAATTGATCGACTCCTCTGTTGGTAAACTCGAGTGTCGGAATAGACTTACAGTTTAATAGAAATATCTTTGTTTGTAGTCAAATAACATCAATATTTTTTAACATTTTGGTTGTTAGGTTGACTCTCTTGAATATGCATTGTACCTGAAGTGATTAGAAACAGAAAGGAAAAAAATAGTAACGAAAAGGCCACATCCAAAACTAATCACGTTACACTGTTAAAATGCTTTGTTGATCTCGTATGGTATATTATATGTATATAATATGCTTCTATAAATTTCTTGGATATTCGTATGTCTCGCTAAACTCCATCTAGATATTTTCTGTTCTGTTTTTCACAGCAATTATGATATGCTAAATAGTATTAAAAGTAAGCATTATATATAGTTTGCAGTTTACGCAGACGTTCTTCATAGCCTTAATTAGTGCAGACCTTGAAATCTCGATAGTTAAATTTAACAATCGTACGAATTGAGTGTATCATATACCCTTCATTCCTGTTTCTTGTATCAAGATTCGCGAAGTCGTTGTGCCCGAAAAATATGCTAGTCAACTGGACAAACCAAATCGAAACGAAAGTATTCTACTGACCAAAAGCTTTTACGATTTCCCAGACTTTTCTTGTTTGCTCAGTTCAAGCGCGTACGCCAATTCCAATTCTTCTTGTTGTTTGCGTTTGCGTCGCTCTTCCTCTGTTTTCAAGCTCTGTTGAGCTGCCAGGAAAACTTGTTCTTCCTCACTTAGTGCTAGTGGAGTGCCGTTGCCGTTCCAAACTTTATCGATGTACGCTTTCATCTTTTTATCACTGCAACCAGGCTTCGATTTACTGTTATGTATCAAGTCTTGTCCCTGTTTCTTAGACTTGTCACTTTTCGTTGAAAAAGCTTCGTCTATGTCGGTCGTCTTCGTTTTAGCGTTCGAGAAGACATCCGTTTCAATGGCCTTAATGTTTCCATTATTCTCAGAGAAAGCCTTCACGAAATCGGCGTCGAATTTAGCATTGTCTTTTTCAATTTTATTTTTGGTTAGGGGAAAAGTGTTCGAGAAGTCGGTCTCGAAGCCTTTTGTGAACGAATTCTTACGGGGAAGCACGGAAGACGTTCCATAACTGAATGGATCCACTTTGCCCGTTTCGTTATTCTTATTCGCATTGAAGTCCTCGGCGTCGTCGGCAAAAGGATCTGCTATGTCAAACGGGTCTTCGTACCGATAATCTCTGAAAGGGTCCTCCGTGAAGTCCGGCAGCTTTGGGTATACCGTTCCGTGTGCTCTGCTCGTTGGTCTGGGTGGTGCCGTTCGATTCAGTGTTGGTTCAGGCTGAAGCAGGGGTTTTTTCACTGGTCAATTTTCGTTTACTGAAAAGGTACAAAGAATAGCGCGAAAATCGCTGGTTATCGTCAGGCTGCTGGGCCATACCTAACTGCTGTCGAATTGCTATAAAGTGTATTTATATAAATGCTTTAAAATGTTCGAGTTCGTTCACGGGTTATATCCTCTAATTGTAAGAAGATAAATATCCCAATTGTCTGACTTAGATTTTAACAAACTTTTCTACGACTATATTATACGGATCCCTTATGATACACAGTATTTCCTGTTTAAATGTGTCCACGCGATTGTTACCCCAAGTATTCAAAGTACAAAGAAATGTTTTAGACGAATGTTGTATGCTATCCGGGGAACACATCAGGGTGATTAGTTATTTGACTTTGCGATTATCTTGTAGTGTTATGTGAAGGTCACATTAAAATTTTTAAATAGAATTCTATATTTTTTATTACAAATTCTGATAACTAACGTCGAATAGTTTCCAAACACTATTTACACTTATATTTTGCATAAGCCGTTATTATGCAACTATTATGCGACTTTGAACATCGCATGAGATCTACAAAGAACTGAGCTTGTATGTGAAGTGTAACATGGCACTGCACAATCCTTTCTTTCATTTAATGCCACGTTATCTAAAATATTTCATATTAAATACTAATCCTGGATAACATTTTAACACTCAGAAAGGAATTTTTGTTTTTATTATAACATAACGCTTCTCAGTGCAAAGTTATTCAAATCAGCAGTGTGCCAAAGTTTTTTTTTATCACGAGGTTTTTCTTTTGTGTACATTATAGTTTACTAGTACATCATTAATACTTCCAAACCGGTATTATATTTACGTCTATAATAAAATAGTACAAAAATTAAATTGTATAAGTATGGTACATTAGCAACGTACATTATCGCAAAAAATTTGGGTGTGCCAATACTCCTTTAACTACTGTACATCATTAGGAATTTGTATGCTATCACCATATAAAAAGTTCGTGTAAATTGAAGTCGAATAATTGGGGTTCTTTAAATATAGGATTAGCCAACATTTTTAAGGCATTCCCGTGTATCATATCGCCGTTGCATATCTATGTCGACGAACAAAGCGTTGCATTGTTGCGTATCCAATTTGACACAAAGTACGCAACAGGACCGATTGCTCATTTATAACAAGAGAACATACTGAACTCGGACAAACTGATTTTTATGAAATTTATGTGTTTTTTTCTACACCGTCTACTTCTCGAGATATTTAAGAAAATGTACTTTTGATCCCTGTCTTTGAGAGCTGTTTTCACCCTTTCAAAATGGATAGTTGCCGATAAAAAAGATACGTGTCAAATAGTTTTCCGTGACTTTTTACCTCTCGCATAATTTTCTTTAAAACCCCTATGTCCGAGTTCGGTATGTTCCCTTTCGAAGTAGTTTGAATAGGCAGCATTACATTGTTCAACTGAGCTTCCATTTTATGCATATTGACAGATCGTAATCTGTGTTTCACTATGGATAGGCGCTGACTACACGAGAAGAAATTACTCACTAAACATCGTATTATATCACTGAAACACAACAAAGTGTATCTGTTTTATCTCAATACAAGGAAATATCTCTTTGAAGAGAATGATGTTACGACAAAAATGTTTAAATAAAAGTTATTTATCGTGGAGGGAGGCGTTATATGATTTTTGTAGCTCTTACAGTGGAGAAGATTTCAAAACCAATCTAATTTTTTCAAACAGAGTGCTATATTTTTGTCTACATAATGTGACAGTGCGGTTTTAAACAAATTCAACGAGGTGCTAATAGATAACATAAATTAATAATATTTAATAAATTGTGCACAGAAGATCAGATAGATTTAGCGGATAGACACGACAGTAAAGAGCATATTCCACGACAAAAAATGACTTCGTTAACTCCTCGTTGATTTTGTCTAATAACGCACTCCATTTGCAAAAATTAAATTGATTTTGAAATGTCCCTCACCATGACAGGAGCAAAAAAGATATTTGTCGTCTCCCTCCGTAGTAATTAACTTTTGTTGAAACATTTTTTTCGTAGTATTACTCATCTTAAAAATAATTCACTATATTGAGATAAAACAAACTCACGTAGATGCGCATCTCAACACATATTTGGTTTTGTAGCTCTAAGTAAACGTTTTCAATGAACCTTGGTGAGCTCAATACAAAGCTATACAATTTTTTTAAATGTCATGTGTATCTCTCGAAAAAAACAATTTTGAAAAAGAACGCAGATTTTGAGTTTGAAAATATGTTGTGCTTTAAGTCATTAAGGACGCCTTTTACAATTTGAGCTGAAGTTCGAGGTAAGAAAAATCATAAATTACAGTGTAACACGTTGAGAACGGATCGATAATGAAAATGTGAAACTTGCCGTCGCGTGCCGGACCCGAGGTCGGCGGCCTAGGGATATCGAAACAAGTATTGAGACATAATCACCTACAGTCGGGGGCCAAATTAAGTGGACACCCTTTAAAAAGTAATACCTTTTTTAAAATTGGACCAACCGATTTGAGTATTTGGAGATATTAGAAGGATTAGTTTACTAGGTGGTGTAAAAACAATTTTTTTGAAATTGATATTGCTCGGAATTTGGAAGAAAAAGTGAAGATCGTGATTTTTAATTTTTTTACCTTTGTCTACAATCAAAACTTTGAATTTGTCTTTTGTAGATTTAAGTAAGTTATACATATGCATATGTTAGCACCAACGCGTTTTAAGCGAAATCGAGGACTGATATCGACGCGACCCTTAGCCTTCAGAGGATTTATGGCGGGGTCTAGGCCTGGATGAGGTCTTCAATGGGGATGCTTGGGACTGAACATAAGCGTCGTTGGTCTGCACTTATATGTTTATGAGAGACAGAGACAGAAGGATGAGTGAAATTTTCTAGGGCAAGCAACCCGATGTTGAATAGCATAAAAGAAGTGGGACTTTGTCCTGATGGACCTGACCACGGAGTGGGGAAGGGCAAGGATGCCTTCTGGTAACAGCACTGTGATTGGCCGCTCAGGATTTGCCCAGAACTGTGGAGGGATACAGTTCCGAATTCGAGACAGTTCCACTGGTTTTCTAACGAATACATTCACAAAATTTTATCAAAATCGGTTGACGCATAAAGAAGACATAGGCATTGAAAGATGTAAAAATCTTCGAATTTTGGGCTTACGATTGACCTAAATCGCAATTTCTCACAATTTTTGCAATGTTTAATTATGTATAACTGACAGCATCTTTATCCGATTTTTGTGAAACTTCTACATGTATTACTCGGAGATATAGAACAGGCATATAAGCACAGATAAAAAAGTTACAAATTATGGCGTTTATTTTCTTCATCGCAATTGCGACCAATGGTAATTTTTTGTACACTACCAAGTAAACTAATCCTTCTAACATCTCAAAAAGAAAACTCAAACCATTTGGTCCAATTTTAAAAAGTTATTAGTTTTTAAAGCGTGTCCTCCTAATTTTTCCCCCGTCTGTAAACGGAACGAGAAACAACCAGACTCGCCTGCGTGGCGCGTGTTGCAAAACTACTTCGTTCATACTTAGAAAATAAAACGCGATGTGCACAATTGCAACCAACACTACCTGTAAGTCAAAGATATGTTCTATTGTGTGTGGCAATTGGATTTTCCCTTACAGGTTTACTTTTTTAGGTGTCTTTTTCTCTTCAATCACAGCTTCAACGCAAGTTATAATGATTTAAAAATTAATGGAAAACTACACATGAGATTGTAACAAAATTACAGATTCGTCTTCAGCCCATGCAAACCTATTAGAAACGTTTGCTTAAAGCTAAATATATTACTCAAATATTTGAACGAAAGTTAATTAGCCTTTGATTCCCTACACATATAAATATTAAAAATTTTCAGAAAAATCTTTATGAATATAATGTTAAAGTCACCTCTTCATTCTTAAATGATGCCATATATTTTTGATTTTGTAGAGTTATGACTGACGTCAAGACGAATTCAAAGACACTTGTGACCCTGAAGTAATCTTGTATTCAGAAATTATAGTTTGATCAAGAGAAATATTCATATGGGAAATTATTTTATGTTAATCACTATATGATTGATGGTCACAATTATATACTCAAAATTATTATATCATCGTTGAATGTGTTTAATAAACTTATTAGTTTGACAGTCTCAGGCTTACTTTGAATATGTATTCGTCTACAACATTTTGCACATCAATCTGCAACATTTTCTAAATAAAAAAAGTGAAATTGAGTGCATTCTCCCATATCGCACAGAAATTATTAGCAGTTCATTAAATATAAATAAATTTAACAATGTTAAGATTGTTTCGAAGTATAGTACGATAATTTTTAATAGCACCCCAGAGTAGTTATTTGAGTGCAAAGGGTTAAAATAAAATAATTTATCACATTAACATTTTTGTTGGTCGCAGAAAAATTTCTGAATTAAAGATTATCTCAATGGTACTATGGAGGACTTTAAATTAGTCTAGAACCAAATTACAACTTTAGGATGTCTAAAATACATGTATACAATATTGTTCGAAACCAATACGATGACCTCAACTTTTTATTGAAAAAATATAATATTGGATTAGAAAATATATTCTGTGTAAATGTAGATGTGTATTGCAAAAATATTCATATCTGTAGTGCATCAAAAACTGATTAACTTTTACTGAAAACATTAAATTAACACTTTAAGAAAACACTTTAATTAAAAACTTGATTATTGATTGAAATTGATAATAAAATATTTCAATTGAAATGGTTAAACGTTAATTATATTGAATATTGCTTAACATTGCTTTAACACGTTCCGTGCCACACCAATTTTCGATTACTTTCCGTTTAAGTCACGTGGACCGCTCTTTTGTTGATGACATATGCATCACCATACATGTCAGGCCTGGGCAACTGGCATACCATGAGTCGGTGTAGCAAGAACCAGCCGCCCCGACTATCGCGTTCCGTCGCCCTCCGGCCTGTCGCAACAGGCCGACTCGGTCGAGAGAAATACGTGCTCGCATGAGTGCATGTACCGTCCGTGCATCAGGAGATGGCAGTGAGAAACTTGTAGGTACCACGTGATCTCCCTTCTACGCGCTACATATCTACCGCTATTGGCCGAATCGCGCGACAAAGACGGAAACGCGCATATTAATGTGACTGGAACAGAGAGATGTGGTGACGCTGAGCGGCAATGTCGACCGTTAACGCCAGAACGTAAGCGTTAGAGTGGGGTCCGTAGTCTGGCGTCTAGAGTGGGTCTCGCAGTTCCCCTGCACCCCGCTGTCGAAAATCACTGCCACCTCCTGATGGACGGACGGTACATAACTTTCTTAGATCCACAAAAGACATATTTTAAGTTTTCATTATAGGCGCAGATAAAAAAGTTAAAAATCGTGACCATTACTTTTGTTTTTCTAATTTCGATCAAAAATAATCTTTATTTAATTTTTTATTCAATTACATAGTGAACTAATCCTTCTAACATCTCAAACAAATTTAAGCCGTTTGAACCAATTTAAAAAAAAATATTCGGCAAAAGTAATAATTACCGAGGTTTAACAGGTTGTCTACCACCTAATAGCGAAAATTCCTCATGGCCTGAACGGAAAGTTTATCATGGGGCGTATGCGACCCACATGTCACGGAAAGTATTAAATAATGTAATTATATCTTTCCCCATACATTTAACCTGTTATATAGAAACTATGAATTAAACATATCGTGTAAGGAAAAGCCGTAAGAAAAACGATTTATTTAATATATTTGGGCACACGGATATCCAATGTTCACATGGCCGAACTATAGAGTGAAGGTACGGATGATGTATGTATGTTCGTGTGTATATTAACAGAAAACCGTGTATATAGCTAAATTTATAAAAATAGAGGATCGATAATAACAGAAGAATTTGAAAGAAAACGATCGCCCGAGCGGTTGCAGAAACGGTTGTGAACATTGGTTACCCGTGTGCCCAAATATATTAAATAAATCGTTTTTCTTATGGCTTTTCTTTACAATTGTTTTGTTATTTTTTCAATGTAAAAATCATATTTCAAATAATCAAAAAATTTACTAGATTTTGTTACAAGACGCCAAACATCATTGATTTACTTTTTTCATCAACTTTTATTAGAAATCCTTACAACAGTCCTGAAAAACTGATTGCTCACGGACCGCTGACGCAAGAGTCGCTACCCCCACTCCCACGCTCCGTCTCGCATGAGCGGAAAAGGTGAATGCGAGCTCGCCTATTGAATAGCAGGGATGCCTGACAGGCACTTATAAATAAGTGCCACGTGCAGAATGTCGCGAGACAGGAATTTGACGCCGGAAAGGGAAGCGTAGGGACTGTACTCTGGCATATCTACCTAGTACATAAAACTTTTGTTAGTAAGTAATGCGAGCTTTTATTCCCCTTTTGCGCTCGTGCAAATTAAAGTGCAGTAGACAGAGGAGATAGCGATTCGCACGTAAATGTAACGCGTATAGGTATTTATTTTATTAGAAACTACTGCAAGAGTAGTAATTTGATCGGTAGAACTCGAACATTTTTTTAACGTGTGAAGAACGAAATAATAAGAACATATGTCATGCATTATCATAATGTGAAATTATAATACTGGAACAAAGAGAAAAAATTAATTTGTAGACAGCATGCTCCAGAAGCCAGGTCAATAAATAAACTGAAAATAGTGCAGCTTCTACCTAAATTTAAAACAAACAATACAATTAATCTTTATCATGTAAATGTATTTTACAGAATAACGCTTTAATATATTGGAATGACATATAACACTAAGACATTTCAAATGTTAACATAAATTCAGCTATAAATTGAATGCAATGGTCAAAGTCATACCAACATATTTTCATTTTTATTAAAACTAGCTATATTTGAAATGTATGATACTAGTATTATACACCTGTATATTATACATATAACATACTAAAGACTGATGATAAGGGGGGATGATGAAATATGACCAAGGCGATATGTGGGAGCACTTAAATATAAGGGAAAAAATCAGTTATGGGTTAATAAACAATTACATGCTAAATAAATAGTAATTCTACTGACTAATTATATAAAAGCACATCCTATTCAGGTCTCATATGTTATTTAGAAACTAGGGAGACTACATACCTTGGAATCGAAATTAGCAAAATCAGCGAATCCGGTAGATGTAGTGAAACCACCATTATTATTATCCGTAATACCTTGCTGAGAGCAAAATGGATCGGAGTTAGCATTTGCAAAAGGATCCGGTGTAGGAGATGGTGTTGGTGGCGCTGGTGCTGCCCTTAAAGGACCTGTAGGTCCTTGAACAGGTCGTGGAGGTGCTGGTCGAGGTGGTGGTTGCTTTGCTTTCTTAGGAGGAAGGGCGGGACTAGGGCTTTCCGGCCGAGGTGGAGCATGAAGATTCGCAAATGGATCATCTCCAAACGGATCTTTCGTTGTCTACAGAAAAAATCAATAAATGAATTAACATATATTATCTCTATTATGACACTAGAATTTTAATATTCCAAAAAATTTAGAACTTACTGCTGTAGCAATTACAGGTTTTACATCAGTTCTTTTTCCATTCCCAAATGGATCAAAAGGATCCTGTTTTGCATTACTATTATCAAATGCATTAAAAGGGTCAAACTGCCAAACAGACAAAAATAAAAAATTGGAAGTGTAAGATGGGAAAAATCTCGTATTTTGATCTGTAGTTTGTAATGCTACCAGTAACATTTGCCAAGTTTGTATCACTTGTTATTCTGATTGAAGCACAAAGTTTAATGCAAAATTCAATGCGTTTTTTCGAACACGTGTGATTCACAGAATGTTCACTTTAATATTTTAAAACCTCTAATATAAGCGAGTATTTTAACACAAGAACAACAAATTTCGTTCAATTTGTACACATAATGTTTATCAACTTCAATATGACTTCTATAAAATGTACCAAAAAGTACCATCACAACTTTCTGAATACTAATTCTGGACACATTGAACATTGTGGTTACTTTATCTGTTGAAATTCGCTCAAAATGAAAGTAGACACATTTTTTGAGTCTGGTGCTGACTTAAATGAATAAAATTAACATGTATAATAAAGAAACATAATTTTGAAACATGACATAACAAATAAATACACTAACCCAAAAAATTGTTGGTCTTTGAATTGCTGTTTTATGTAAGAAGATCCTACATTATTATAAAATAGAGTAAAAAACTGAAATTTCTATTTTCCCATTGAAATTTTATAGACTTCTCTTTATAATGACCTCTCATAAGTTACTACACGATCTTTCGACGCGATTTTATTGTACAATATGTACTTTAAATGAAAAGTGTGTCGTCGACATTAAAATAACCCAATGTGTCCATTGGTCGGACTAGTACAGGATGATTCACTGGATGGCGTACTCAAAGGCGTACCGGTACCAAAACATGACAGCGGGAAACGCATTCTTTTTTGGCTGCACTCAAGTATCGGTGAAGTGACGGCTAGTGTGTGTAACTGTGAACTACAAAGTCCGAAGAAAAAAAATATCCGTCATGCGCACAGCTTGTCCTCTTTACCAATACTTGAGTGTGGTTTACCAAAACAACGCGTTCAACGCTTTGATAATTGATGGCCTTCGAGTACTCCATCCAGTGAATCACCTTGTACCTCGTGGGTTATCAATGTGTGTGTGCGTGCGTGTAGGCAAACGCGTGAGACGTCTCATGTATGCGTTTGACATGTGTCCAGTGTAACGTAATGTAATGCAGTGTAGTGTAATGCTTGTGCTCATGTATGTTTGTCTAACATCTAGCGCGTCTTCATTGCAGTATCACTTGTGCTTTGTAGTACAATAAAACCATGACAAAACATTGCAGATCAACTTTTGAGAAATTATTTTAACGGGGAGACTTCCGTTTATAAGATTATATTAAAACAAATGCGGAAAAATTTGTGAACATCAATCAAATCATTTGGATTTGTAAAATTCCAAATGGAGAAAAGCAACTCAGTTTCTTACTCCATTTTATAATAAGGAAAGATTTTTGAAAAAACTAAGTTCAAGGGCGTAAAACTAGAAACTTCGCCCTCTAAAATAGACACAGGCAGAATGTTGTAAGTTTTCTTCACATAAACGTATTCCTTACATAATTTTGTGACTATATATAACAAATAAATATAATATTTACATACTTTCCGAACTATAACTATATTTGCTCCGAGTATATGAACACTTTCTTCCGTATTATAATTTTTGTTATTATTGGTACTTTCTTAATGAAACCTTGCCATCATATTTATAAGATTTTACCAATTAAGTTGATACAACAACAAGTTTCGGATGCAGAAAAAGCCAGTGTGTGGAAAGAAACAGAGACTGAGAATTCAGATAATGGCCACAAATTAACACTTAGACAACGGTGACCGGAACTGTTTCGATCTGGAGTATCAAAATCGTACTGCGTCAAAGGTGAGGAGATTGTCCTGTGGGGAGATTGTCACGGTACAGAACAGACTCATTCCTTGTAACATCGTCGACTTAGACGGAGGTCCATGATAATTCGTCCAACAGTTCGTTGTGCATGATGCAGTTTTATATTAAGTTCAATGAAACTGTAAATTATGGTTAGATTTTCATTTTCGTTGTTTTGGACACAACAGAAAACAAACACAAAGGGCGAAACTTTCTTTTGCAACATTAACAGTCCAAACACGACAGTAACGTAGCGTAGCAATGAGGGATGAATACTTGGCAGAACACTTTCCCTGGGTGACTTTCCTCAGGGAAGAGCAACGACGAAGGGAGGGGATCAATATAAAGGATCGATACTTCCAAAGACATTAGTATTCATTCATTCGAGTCTGAGCATTCGAGTCTGAGCATTCGAGTCTGAGCATTCGAGTCCAAAAGACACTGTCTTATTCGAGAACGAGGTCGAATATATCCAACACCCGTGAGAAATACACTATGATGGAAATCCATCTTTGAGTCATTATCCTACCCAGCCGTATAATTTCTTAGAAGAAGTACCGCCAAAAATATGTTTTAATAAATTGGTAAATAAAGCTACAAATGGTCCTACGGATCCTTAGTAATTTAATTAACACATTAAACGCTATGTCAATCCCCAAGGACCGACGGTATGGAATTTACAAATTAATATATAATATGTAACTCGTACAATATTTAAACATATTTTGTGCACAGCAGAGATGGGCAAAATAATTATTCCTTCGAATAATAACCTTCCAAGACCCGAGCGCCGAACTTTAACACTAAACCTACCGAGCATTAGAAGCAACTAGCATGTATGGTCTTATGAAAATTACAATATTGTATTTATTCAGAATTTGTACAATTTTTGTAACACCACAATCTTGAGTGAGGAAATTTATATATGTATTACTTATGAATGCATCTTTATAATTTCGGTAATTTTAAAATAAAAATTTTGAAACCGGTCATTTGACCGGCACTGGAAGGAATAGTGTTAAAGACCAGCGACTGATCAACGGCATACAATGTAAGCAGATGGGGTATTGCGCAAGAATGAAAATTAATACATAATATACTTTTACATTTTTCAATATACTTACACAAAAGTATTACGAATGAATTGAGGAGCTTCTCCCGATGAAAATGAGTCCAAACACGACACCATTCGAACTATTTTCAATAATATTATAATTTTTATTATTGCATAACGTATCACTAAAAAATGTTCGATTACACTCGAGCTTGGACTCATTATCATCGGGAGAAGCTCCTCAATTCATTCGTAATACTTTTATGCAAGTATATTGAAAAATGTAAAAGTTTTTAAATTTTCATTCTTGCGCAATTCCCCATCTGCTTATTGTATGCCGTTGATCGGTCGCTGGTCTTTGAAGTTCGGCGCTCGGTGCTTGGCGCTCGGATCTCGGTAAAAGTTATTCGAAGATTATACGAAGGTTATTCGAAGCCTACGAATAATTATTTTGCCCATCTCTGACGCACAGGCGTATTTTTGCATTTAAATGTAAATAAAAAATTAAGTGGAAAGCGAGCCAAATTAGCTCCGCGTTTAACGTATTAACAAAATGGTCCGCTATCCGAGGGTTAAAAGCCTATGCAGCAATGAGTGTTACCAGTAATATTCAAATTAAAATATCTTTCAAATTAATAATTTTTCAAAACGCGCGGGTTAATGTTTTTTTTATAAAGAATAGAATGTATAGGAAGTAGTTGTTCAAAACGTTGACTTTGACACTACAGGATATCAGTTTTATCTCAGTACATACAATGAAATATCTTTTAAGAGAATGATGCCATAAAAAAAATGTTTCGACAAAAGTTGCTTGGTATTGAAGGCGGCATTATATGGTAAAATTCAAGTTTTTCGTATAGAATGCTATACTTTTGTCTACATTCTACATAATGTGATAGTATGTTTATAGGCGAGTTCCACGAAGTGTTTACAACGTCATTTTCTTTCATGGAAGGTCGTAAAATTGTTAAAACACCGACCGTCGAATTACAAATACGCTCCTAATTGTCGCGTCTTTTCCCTGAACTATCCTTACAGATGAGGTATCGGTCTGAAACTTAGCAGAAAGATTTCTTATTTGTTAGGCTATCGAATGGTTCATGTCCGATTACAATCGGGCGGGAGTTAATTTTGGCTCCCAAAACGTTGCTAGAACTTTTGTGATATGTTTGAAACAGTACTCGATTTTTAATTGTTTTTTGTTGTCTTACTTAAATTACGCGGAAGTGGAGTTGCTTTCTTATTGCAACAGTCCCTTCATTGGAATTTTAATCAAACAAACGGCTACATAAAGTCATACATAAAGCTTTAAAAGGTCATTGTAGAGGGATGACTTCAATCTCGAATCCTATGATGACTTTTCAGTGTCTGTAGAGACATGCGAATTTGTAAACTTTTCGAAATGAAAAAGTATCCATACTCTTCCATCCGCTACCTCGGTATGAAAATATCTTTAAAAATTATGAACTTCTTGCTATAAAAGTCGTGCATCCACGCTTTAAAATAAGCTCATAAACTCAATTGTTGTACAATCTACTTTTGCTAAATTATGAAAGTTTAAAAATCAAGACAATTTTGAGATCCCTTGATTTTACACGACAGCGTCTGATTCAAACTATATTGTGTTGAGATTTAATTTAATAAAAAAAAATTAATAAATACGCTGGTACAAGTTCCGTAGAAATAGAATCAAAAATGTTTCGTATTTGCATTACTATTATATTCAATATGCAGGCTTTTAATCTGTATTGATTACCTCGAGTCTCAATTCCTCTTTCTTTCTTCCTCACTGCTGTTTTCTATATTCGACAAAATACAGATAACAATATATGATGTTCAAATGTTCACACATTACTAGCCATCGCTTTCTTCATAAACGATAGATATGAAGAAAAACTTAAGCAGAAAAAAGTAATATTACTTTTTGTAAACCATGTAGTGACGTATATAAATAATTTTTTTATTACACTATTCTTCAAAAAATGAAAGTGACCTTCAATTTCTTAAATATCTTGTTACACATTTTGGTATTTACATTATTTCATCGGTAATTCTCCCAAATGTCTCCGACATAATTGTCCCTGAGATATGCCCACTAGTGCGGGGTGTACCCCCTTGAGGGGCCGTGAAGCTCGAGAAATATGACACCATGCGGCTCGGGTATATCGATGAGACCACACTAATCCGAATTTCCAACTTCTTTATAATTCATTATTTTTTTATGGGACTTCGATGGCCATATTTGTGGCATTTTTATAATAAAAATGATACCAAATATGATATAATTCCGATGATATTTACTTGTGTAATCGACGATTAAAGTTTCGGGCGCGAGGAAGGATAGCGTATGGGAAAGAAAGAGAGACGCGGAGAGTCGCAGTCGGCGACACAGTTCAAAGGCTCGCGCGTCCTCACAATGTATTACCAAGGAATAACTTTTTTATTATTAGTTATTTTTTTATGAGACTTTTGCTAATAAATTTGTGACATTGTTCTGATTAAAATGATACCAAACACGATATAATTCGGATCATTCAGAACAATGACACAAATCTATTAGAAAAAGTCTCATAAAAAGATGAGTAATAATAAAAAAGTTATTCCTTGGTAATACATTGTGTGGACGCGCGAGCCTTTGAACTGTGCCGCCGACTGCAACTCTCCGCGTCTCTTTCTTTCCCATACGCTATCCTCCCTCGCGCCCGAAACTTTAATCGTCGATTATACAAGTAAATATCATCGGAATTATATTATATTTGGTATCATTTTTATTAGAAAAATGCCACAAATATGGTCATCGAAGTCTCATAAAAAAATAATGAATAATAAAGAAGTTGGAAATTCGGATTAGTGTAGTCTCACCGATATACCCGAGCCGCATGGTGTCATATTTCTCGGCGACCGAGGCCTCTCGAGCTTCACGGCCCCTCAAGGGGGTACGCCCCGCACTAGTGGGGATATCTCAGGGACAATTATGTCGGAGACATTTGGGACAATTACCGGTGAAATACTGTACCCACATTTTTTTACGTTGTATAAAGGCGTGTATCAACAATAAGACGAATTTAATTATGTACCGCATGGGCCTATAGCTATTTCAGTTATTTGGACAATTAGAACAGGATAGTTTGGGTCAGTTGAATAGTGACTGATAGTAGGGTTTATCATAGATTAGATAAACAGAATAAGCTCAGTTGCTATTAACCCTTATCTGTCTCTCATTTTCCTAATTTAATTTGTCCAACGATATCACATTCGGAAAATAATAAGGAAGTCAATATAAGGAAAATAGAAGGAGTGTTCGAGAACCTCTCTAAATAGGTAGACAATAATAGGGTATACAGATAGAGTAATTAGCGAGAAAAGAAAGGCTTAGAAATATAAAATAGGACAAGCGAAAGCGGACCAACCGAAGGTAGCCGCAACGAAAAAGGGAAGGAGAAAGAAGATATGGAAGACAGATTAGGGAAGGTAAGAAATTACGAGGAAACGGAAGAAGTCTAACCTTCGGAAGACAGGCTAGGGGACAAAATAGGTGAGACGCCGAGAAATGTGGAAAGTGGAATCGGAAGGAGAAGAAAAGGACACAGAGACAGAAGAACAAGTCACAAAAAATAACGACCAAAAGCTAACGCTTCAACCGGAAAAGGAAAAGAGAAGCAGAAGGGACACATGAATAAAAAGAAGGAACAGCAAGAAACAGAAGAGAGCATGATAGATATAATAGTGAGTAGAGTAGAAAGTACAAAAAGTGCAATAATGAAGGGAAGGGAAGGATTAGAGAAAGAGGTAAGAAGGGAAATGAAAGGACTAGCGCAAAGAATAGAATCCATTGAAGAAGGGGGGAAGAGTAGAGGAGAAGAGTTATGTAGAAAGATGGAAGAAATATTTAAAGAAGCGAAGGAAAATAGAAAGAGAGAGGAACAAAGGAGGAAAGAAGAGAGGGAACAAATGATCGCAGAAGTACTGGAGAAGGTTTATGAGAAACTCGAAGAAAATGGGGAGAGAGGAGTGGATGGTGGGAAGAAAGGAACAAGAGAGCCGTGAAGCGAAATGAGAAAGATACAAAGAAGATTGGAGAAGAAAGAGAGAAGGGAGAGAAAAAATAAAATAGTCATTAAGGGATTAGTGACACATAAAAAGGAAGTTAACGAAAAAACAAAACAGTTCTTAAAAAAGGAATTTGGAATGGAAAAAGGAATAGAGGAAATAGAAATAAGAGGAGGAAGAGGAGACATAGCAAATATCATAATAGTGGAAATTAAGAACTGGGACGCAAAACAGGAAATAATGCGGAAGAAAGGAAAACTAGGGAAGAAGAGAATCTTTATAGACCACGACATGTCAGAGGAGGAAAGAGGGATACAAAGAATGCTAAGAGAGAGAGGGCAAGAAATGAAAAGGCGGAAGGTAAGGAGGCAAAGGTAGAATACAGAAAAATAAGAATACAGGCATGGTATAGATGGAACAAGGAGGCGAAAGATATAAAAAGAAGTGACAATTTGTAGAGACAGCCTTGCAGGATAGAGAAAATCAAGTGAGAAAAGAGGAAACATTGAAAAAAGAAAACAAGTTAAGGAAGAGACAAGAAAATGGAGTACAAATAGCACCGAATGAAGGAAGCAACAAAGAAGAAACAAAGAGGAGAAGCAAAGAAGAAAAGAAGAAAGGTAAGATACTGTTCTGGAATGTAGCAGGAGTGGAGAGAAAGAATACGAGATTTTGGAACTACATAGAAAATTTAGATTTTATCGGCTTAACGGAAACATGGGTAGACCAAAAAAGATGGGAGAGTCTAAAGAAGAAACTGCCAGACGGATTCAAGTGGAACTTACAGGAGGCAAAAAGAGAAAACAAGAAGGGAAGGCTCAAGGGTGGAATTATAACGGGAACAGGAAAGCTGTGAGACAACAGGTATAGTAGGAAAGAAAATAAAAATACAAAGCGAAATATGGAATATATGGACAATATACAGCAATAGAGAGATGGATAAGACAGCTAGGATAATAGGCGAAAAAATGGAACAAAGGAGAGGAGAAATAATGGTAATAGGCGGAGATTTTAATGCAAGAATAGGAGAAGAAGGGAGCATATACAATGGTGAGAAGGAAGAGGTACAAAGGACAAGAAAATCCAAGAACAAGATGAAAAATAAGGAAGGCGATAAAATGTTGAAGATGATAGAAGAAGGGGGTATTGAACATTTCACAGAAATGAGTAAAAAATGCAATTATAAAGTAAAGTTATAAATCAATGAAAAAATACTTGGAAATATAAACTTCTCATGTTTCATTAACTTTAATTGTATATTCATAACAGTATCTTCTGGTCAGTTTAGTCACAAAACAAAATGCAACATGGAACAATAATGGGCGATTGGGCTATATCCTCGACATGCTAGGACATTTCTACGCAAACCAAACTGATGCGAAAATAATGCGGATCGTTTTCAAGATCCAAATGGTTTGCATGATCTTATGAAAACAAGAAATATATGTATGTATTGTTGATAGAGGTTTTCGAGATGTTCAATCTCACTTGCAAGAACTTGGCTTTGAAGGTCTGAAGCCAGCATTATTATTTGAAGGACAAACGTAGTCAACTGACTACGGAAGAATCTAATGCTTCTCGCAAAGTAACCAAAGTTCGTTGGGTAGTTACAGAATTCGACAAAAATAACATTGATTATTATATAATTAGAAAAAAAAAAGAATTGATTATATAAAAAAAAGGTAGACTTATGCCGGGCGCGAACCTAGTATAAGCATGTCCACAGTCGAGCGCCTAATACGGTGACCCAATCGAGCTGTTGGAAAGGTGGTTAATATTTTCAGATGTTATTCGCTGACATAGCTAAATACTAATCAAGTTAATTTCATTTTTTAATTATTTCTGTGAAATGTTGAAGGTTTATCAGTGTCCAATAGGCTGACAGAATACATAAAATGTTACAATTTGAAGGTTAGTTTAGTTTTTCACGGAAAAGCGTCGAAAAAATCGGTTTTTATTTTTTTTAACGACGGCGCCCCTAACCAAAAAATCTGAAAACATGAACAATAACTATAACAATATATCGGTACTGTAAAAATATAAAGTTAGTCACTCTAGAACATCCGTGTGAAATCTGCATTTTTTCGATTTCTTTGATTTTTTACAAGCTGGATTTTGAATTTAAAAATCTGAAACCAATTGCAAAGTATGCACTTGGTTTCTTGACATGTGTCAGATTTTTACCAGAATTTCTAAACATCATTAACTAAGCAAAATAGGCCAAAAACTGATTTTTCGATTTTACCCCATAACTACCCTCCCGATCGAGATATAGGGTTGAAAGTTTGCACAGTATGTTTTTTCTCGATGCCCTATCGAATGATCCATCGTCGATAAAATTCGGTTCAATGTCACTTTTGACTACCTTATCCGGCTATACCCTTTGGAATAAAAATAAAATTACAATGGAAACACGGAGGAAGCATTTCAAGAAATTACTAGGAAGAACAGACAGTAGGATAAGAGGAGAGCGAAGAAGACAGGAAACGAATGAAAGAGAAGAGAGAGGAATAACGGAGGAAGAAATGGAAAAACAACTACGAAAGTTAATGAAAAACCAGGCACCAGGCAGTGACAAAATACAGAATGAACCATGGATATATAGCGAAGGAAACACTAGAGAAGAGCTAAGGAAGATAGTGGGGTGTGTTTGGGCTGGAAAGGATTTCCTGGATGAATGGAGAAAAGCGATAATAGCGGTATTATATAAGAAAGAAGATACGGAAGAACCAAGCAATTACAGAGGAATGTCCATTTAGCACGGCATATAAGGCACACGCAGCAATACTGAACGAACAATTGAAAGAAGATCTAGAATCAAAGGGAATACTGACAGATTCGCAAGCGGGATTCCGAAAAGGTAGGGGAGCGGTGGACAACGCATATATTCTCCCGCAAGTGGTAAGAAGAGAAGTAGGAAGGCAGAAAGGAAAACTATATGCAATGTTCATAGACCTAAAGGCTGCTTTCGATTCGGTGGGCAGGGAAAATGTGGAATAAAGAAGGGGTTAATAGAAAGGATAAGGGAAATATACACAGAGACGAGGAATGTGGTGATAATAGAGGAAGGAGAATGAATTGAATTTTTGACAGGGATAAGCCTGAGACAAGGATGTCTGCTCAGCCCGACTATGTTCACAATATTCATGTCCGACATAGAGAATTAGAGAAAGGATTGATGGGAGGAGTAACGATTGGTACAGAAAGATTGTGGTCACTGGCCTACGCAGATGACTTGGTGATAGTAGCAACCGGGGAACAAGCATTAATGGGAATGATAAAAAGAC
Source organism: Sphecodes monilicornis (assembly GCA_913789915.3). Taxonomy (NCBI): domain Eukaryota; kingdom Metazoa; phylum Arthropoda; class Insecta; order Hymenoptera; family Halictidae; genus Sphecodes; species Sphecodes monilicornis. The sequence continues at coordinate 1,299,923 of OU565287.1, forward strand.
TGGAAACATATTTTGACAAGAAAGAACTGACGATGAATGTGAAAAAATCAAAGATGTTAGTATTTGGGAAAGGGGGGAGAGCGAAGAAGTGGGAGTGGAAATGGAAAGGAAAGGGCATTGAGGTAGTCAAAGATTTTAATTATTTGGGAGTCAAATTTCAAAGAAATAGAGAAATAACAGAGCATGTCAGGGAAAGAGCGAAAAAAGCAAATGTGAGGTCAAACCAGATGTGGGGTATAGGAGAAAGGAAATTCAAGTCGGACTTCAGGGCGAGGATGTACGTACATGTTCAACATGCTGGTGATGGGGATGCTAATGTACAGAGTGGAACTATGGGGATACAGAGAGAGGAATGAGATGGAAAGAGTCCGACTAAAGTACATCAAATGAATACTCGACCTGGACATTCACACACCAGAATATATAGTACTGGAAGAAACGAAAAGGAAAAAGATAAGGGTAAAGGCGGTTCAGAGAGCATAGAAATTCGAGGAAGAAGTAAAACAGACAGACGGGCGGAAAAGGGTATAGCCGGATAAGATGGTCAAAACTGCCTTTGAGCCGAATGATATCGCGGATCGGTCATTCGATAGGGCATCCAAAAAAACCATACTGTGTAAAATTTTAACCCTATATCTTGATCGGGAGGGTAGTTATGGAGTAAAATTGAAAAATCAGTTTTTGGCCTATTTGCTCTAGTTAACCGAATTTAGAAATTCTGAAAAAAATCTGAGACATGTCAAACACCCGAATACATATTCTGCAAAACGTTTTAGATTTTTAAATTGAAAATCTAGAGTGACTAACTTTATATATTTACAGTACCGATATATTATTATAAGTATCATATATGAATTTTTTCACATTTTTCGGTTTCTTGCGCCGCTGTTAAAAAAAATAAAAACCGATTTTTTCGCCATTTTTTCCGTGAAAAACGAAGCTAACCTTCAAATTGTAACATTTTATTCATTCTGTGAGCCTATTAAATACTGATAAACCTTAAACATTTCACAGAAATAATTAAAAAGTGAAATTAACTTAATTAGTACTCTACTATGTCAGCGCATAACATCTGAAAATATTAACCATGTTTTCAACAGCTCGGTTGGGTCAGTGCGTTAGGCGCTCGACTTTGAATATGCTTATACTAGGTTCGCGCCCAGCATATAAGTCTACTTTTTTTTTATTTAATCAATTCCTTTTTCTTTTTTTTTAACTACGTAATAATCAATGATATTTTTGTAGAATTCTTTTAGAACCAATATTTAAATATTTAGAAAATATTTTAACGTAAACTACGTCAAAAAATAATTTCGGAGCAATCGTTATTTAATCAATTTTTAATCACTTAATATATTAAACTATTTCATCAATTTTTAATCTCTTTAATCTATTAAACTAGTAAAATTACCAGTTCGCAATTTGAATAAAGAAACCACAAGAGCTTGAGTAACGCCACGTTGCTGCGTATTTCGCATGGAGGTCATAATTTCTCAAAGTTCTATTAGATTTTCCCAAGTTAATCCAGTAAACACTTTAAGGCGTTCCTCTGACAATGTAAAATTACCCACTTTATCTTTAATACTAGAATCATTACTGATTACAAGATATTCAAAATAGTTTTTAAGTTCCTCTGAATCAATTATGCTAGTATTTGAACAAATACGTAAGCGTTCAACAACATCTTCGTAAAAACGGTTATCTACTATTAAATGCTCAAGACAGCACCGATATCCTACGCATGACGAACACTTGTTTTCTCGCTTCAGAGGGGACCGTCAGAACATTTCTTTTTGATCCGCATATAAAACAATAACAGTGAGTTTCAATAACTCTTGAAAATGGCATTTCAACATATGAAAGATTTTGTTGTGAGGGAGTTCTCGAATCTAATACAAATGATGTGTCTCTAACCGATTAAGAAGATGGATCAAATTCAGATGAAGAATTTTGAATTGAAGATATATTGCCTAAGCTTGACGATGACATACCAACTGACATATCATTGCCGGACGCTTCACTTGATGATTCTCCGCCTAAAGATTTTTCGACCGAGGGTGTTATTATAGAGAATTCGTTTGGACATGATTCTAACACAGGTTTTCGCGCACAAGGTGACTCTAGAGAGGAAGTTCCAGCTGTGGGTGTTACTGGAAACGATACACCGATTGAAGATATTTCGGAAGACGTTATGTTTGCTAAACTAGAGGAAGCTTCAACATTGGATTCACCAAATTCTTGAGATCTTGTTTCGTGTCTGTATATAAGAAGGCGGCACTTATTGCAAAGTGTATCACCAACACTGACCACTTCATTTAAAATTCGGGACCACTTAACTGACTCAATAATTGTAGCTATTTGTTTTGTTTGACCATGAGGAATTTAAGGAACTTAAAAATTATTTTGAATATCTTGTAATCAATAATGATTCTAGTATTAAAGATAAAGTGGGTAATTTTACATTGTCAGAGGAACGCCTTAAAGTGTTTACTGGATTAACTTGGGAAAATCTAATAGAACTTCGAGAAATGATGACCTCCATGCGAAATACGCAGCAACGTGGCGTTACTCAAGCTCTTGTGGTTTCTTTATTCAAATTGCGAACTGGTAATTTTAATAGTTTAATAGATTAAAGAGATTAAAAATTGATGAAATAGTTTAATAGATTAAGAGATTAAAAATTGATGAAACAACGTGTTCAAAATCCTTTCGTTCGCCTCGACACGCGACTGCACGGCTATTTCTCGTTAAATTTTCTTATAACGCTTCTTGCCCGATACACCTGGGTCTCGGTATAAGAACCAACAGCCACGGTAGTTTTTCTGCCTCCCACCGTGCTCAGCTGTTAGCGTTCGATGCCGAAATCCAGGTGAACGACCACGATTGTAAACCGCTCGGCGGAGCGTGTTTACATGCCGCTGCGTAACTGCTCGCGGGCCATCGTTCCTACTTTTCATATGCCAAATCCACTGCCTATTTTCCATTGTCTCCTTAGACGCACCGGCCGTTAGGGCATTGCCCTCATGCGCTAACAAACGGTCGGTGCTGTCGTCCTTGCAATTTCAAACTTCCCACTCCTTATCCTTTCCTAACCGATGGCCCAAAAGGAGTATAAATAGGCCGACGACAAGCGCTCCTCGTTGTCTGGTACAATTCTTGATCGACTGATCACGCGCTTTATATACATTTTTTTAAACTTCTGTGGGCTTCACAGAAGTATTCTTGTCGTACATTCGCGGGCTTCGCGACTGTGCATCATCCGTGTCTCACTTCATCTCTTCTCATTTCTATTCTTTCCTTTCACGTATTTACCTATTTATCTGTACATTTCGCTTCTGTATATATTTCCGAGTCAATACAGTCTTTATTTTCGTACGTCTCTCGCTACACCTTTCTTCACCTGACAGTTACCTACCTCAATCTACCTTTCTCTATCTACCTAATTCTCTGTCCTTCTCTTCCTAATTTCTCTCCGTTTCCACGACGTGGAAACTCCTAAAAACTCACGGCTAGATATCTCACACAACGATTGCTCCGAAATTATTTTTTGACGTAGTTTACCTTAAAATATTTTCTAAGTATTTAAATATTGGTTCTAAAAGAATTCTACAAAAATATCATTGATAATTACGTAGTTAAAAAAAAGGAATTGATTAAATAAAAAAAAAGTAGACTTATATGCTGGGCGCGAACCTAGTATAAGCATATTCAAAGTCGAGCGCCTAACGCACTGACCCAACCGAGCTGTTGAAAACATGGTTAATATTTTCAGATGTTATGCGCTGACATAGTAGAGTACTAATTAAGTTAATTTCACTTTTTAATTATTTCTGTGAAATGTTTAAGGTTTATCAGTATTTAATAGGCTCACAGAATGAATAAAATGTTACAATTTGAAGGTTAGCTTCGTTTTTCACGGAAAAAATGGCGAAAAAATCGGTTTTTATTTTTTTTAACAACGGCGCAAGAAACCGAAAAATGTGAAAAAATTCATATATGATACTTATACTAATATATCGGTACTGTAAATATATAAAGTTAGTCACTCTAGAACTTCCATGTGAAATCTGCATTTCTTCCATTTTTTTGAGGTTTTTGATGTTTTACAAGCAAGATTTTCAATTAAAAAATCTAAAACGAATTGCAGAATATGTATTCGGGTGTTTGACATGTCTCAGATTTTTTTCAGAATTTCTAAATTCGGTTAACTAGAGCAAATAGGCCAAAAACTGATTTTTCAAATTTACCCCATAACTACCCTCCCGATCAAGATATAGGGTTCAAATTTTACACAGTACGGTTTTTTTGGATGTCCTATCGAATGACCTATCCGCGGTATCATTCGGCTCAAGGGCAGTTTTGACCATCTTATCCGGCTATACCCTTTAAAGACAATGTATACAAGAGAAAAAAGAGGGTATAGTAAAATGAAAAAGTGGTAAGAATAGGGAACACTACTTGAAAAGAAACGAAATGAGTCAAATAGAAGTTGATACATACCATGAGAAACAAGGGGAAAGAGGTAGCAGAGGCGCTGGAGGAGAGACCTAGACACACAAAGACAGGAGCAAGGTAGCAGGATACAGAAATCGAAATACAATGAAAGGTACAAATATATCAGAACAATAGGGTTGCCGGAATAACTTAGCGAGGAGGGAAGAGATGAGAGCCAGCAGCTAATAACACAAGCAAGATGTGAAATCACAGAAAAATGGAACAGTTATTGGGAGAAAGAAGAAAAAAGAACTGCGGAGATAAATTTGGAACACTAAAACATTTAGTGAGAGATTGTAGCGAAATGGAAAAAGGGATTAGGTTGGAAGATGTAGTGGAGGGACAGGAAGATAGAGGAATGGCTCCAATAACTGCAAATGGAAAGGAAGAAGAGAAGAACAGATCGGCAAGGAGAAGACATTACAGAGAAGGAGAAGAACACGTAGTAATATAACATAGAGTATTAACAAACAAACAGAAGCCAAAGGGAAAACCAAAATACGTAGGTATTTAGGTTAAAGGTTGTAGGTTTAAGATTTTAGGTTTTGGATTGCAGCCCTCAGGTCCTAGAGGTTAGGTTAAGGTCTAAGTTTAGGTAGTAACAAAAGAGAGAGTGAGTGAGTGAAAGAGAGAGAGAGAGAGAGAGAGAGAGAGAGAGAGAGAGAGAGAGAATGATTAGAATGTGTGAGTGGTATAAGACTGAATTGTAAACCAAGTCCAAAATTTCATGGTCGGCAAGGCTGAAATAAAGATATTACTATTATTATTATTAATTATGTACCACATAATGTCTTTCAAGTGCATATCTATCCCCCTCCCTCATTTCTACTGTTGCAGACTTACAACATGGGAGAGGAATGGATAGACTTCAAACTATCCTCGTTTGGACACCAGGCCATAGTAATCTTTACTACTAGATTACAATTCGCATTTCTTGTAATTGTTGTCCTCAGAGTGTGTACTTTTATCATTAATGTGCAGAATGATTTCAGTATTACATACTTCGCAAATTATTACATGATATCCTAGTGCAATGCATTCTTATTTGAGACCAGAGAATGTGGATGTAATACGTATTTATTAAGAGTACGATAAAAATAAAAGATGCAGTAAATTGAAGTACCAAACAAATATCCAGATCAGCAGCAAATCAAAATCACTGAATTTGTGTTGCTGAGCGTTTAAGTGAAATGGGATACGCGGGAAATAAAAGCCATTGTTAACGAAAAACTTTGTCTGGAAACAAAAAATATTCAAAATATTTCTTTCGTTTTAGCACTTGTATGACTTTGATGATGATTATATGATAATTATACAATACATCATTGAATTCGTCGTGATAGACGCTTTTATGCGAAGAAATTGTATATAGAATTCCATTTAAAAAATTAAGTCTCAAAAAATAGTGCAAACACAAAAAAGTTGTTTACGTACGTCATCATGTTATTTATGAAAAATAGTACCACTTTTCCCTCATTCATTATTTTCTTATATTTATCGTTTGTGGAAAAAACGCTAGTTAGTAAATGTGCAAATACGCAGTGTACAGTGGATCAAAAAAGTAGTAGCGCACTCTCAATTTTTTGCGATAGTATAAACTACTGTAAACTACAAAGATAGCATATTACATTAGATATTATTTGGTTTTTTTATACGTTTTAATACTCGGAAATATTAGGCTAATTTGAAAGCTTTAATGATTTACTATTAAAAAATAATGTATACAAAACAGACCACTGTGATAAAAAAAAGTATTGGCATATTGCTAATTTGTATAATAACTGTAGGATTCGAAGTGTCATATTATAAGAAAAACACCAAAAAATTCGTTCGTAATGAATAAATGTTAGGATTTGTACAACGATATCGCGCTATATTCTAAGTACGTTAATTCTCGCTTGCTCACACCATAAAAATGATACTGTTCTCTCCCCATATATCCTCCCATAGATCTATTAAATTAAGTTATGGATATTTAATTTTACAACTCTTAATTGTATCTCTGCATTCCTATTATTACTAAATTTTTATTTTGTTACTATTCCTTCCTATATAAATGTAAAAAAATATATTCTATTTTATTAGTTTATATGATAGAACAGTCAAAACATTAGCATACATTAATGATAAAAATAGAGAAAATGAGTTATGACTTCTAAAACTAAATCCACATAAATTCTAGGTTTACATATAGAAAAATCTACTGCAAGGGAGTACATAATATCATTCTTATAAGATTTTTTTGTAGATTATGTCGTGATATGAATGGATAAAATTTTAACATTTAGAAATTGATTTATAGCTTTTTTTTATAACGTGACACTTGTATAATAACATATGCAGTTATTATACAAATCAGCAGTGTGCCAATACTTTTTTAATCATAAAAATTAAGTTTATTTGTACACTACTTTTAACGGTACATCATTAACCGTCGTAACATTGTTGTATAAATATAATGAAGTACTAAGAAGACTAAATTTTATCGATGTGCTACCTTTGTAACTTACATTATCGCAGAAAAAAACTCAATACTCTCTTGAGTCAATAATTTCTTCATCCACTGTATGTGAAATTCCAGTCTCTAGGTTTTCACACAGTTGGGGCGGATATTGTACTTAAGTTGAAAACATACTGAAACAGGCTGTGATGGAAATGCACTTCCAAATGGATCTGGTGTTGATGCATTAAATGCTTCTTGAGCTTTACTTGATGCAAAGGGATCTTGGTCAAATCCGTCCATTGGTGTTGTTCCATTCACATTTGAGAAAGAGTCTGTCCTTTTCTCTTTCGCTCCATCTGCATTGCTTGTAGTAGTTTCATTCCTGCGTGGATTTAGATTAAACGACGATAAAAGAACATACTTTTTCGTAAAATTATGTAAATTATGTTTCAAGAACTCACTCTGGATCTTCAATTTCGGGATTAAATTGCAAACTAGTATCAGGTACAAGAGTGGCATCTCCTGCCGCAAGTGCAGAATCATAAAGTGCTATCGCATCACTCATTTGACGTTGCTGTTCTTGCAAATGAGTGATTTTTGCCTTTGCTTGACAAATTTGTAGCTGAGTGTCCTGTAAATTTTTCGTCAATTCATTCAATTGGTCCCTACTTTTGTTTTGCTGTTGTTCCAACTGCTGTTCCTCTTGACGCAAGCCTTCCAATTCTTGTCGCTTAGAATTAAGTTCTTCCTCTTGAGCATGTAATACAGATTCCTGCTCTTCTGCTTGTTGACGTAGCTTGTCAACCTGGTTTAGAAAAATGTAACACATCACTTATTACAATTTATTTAAACATAAAAACATTATACATACATAACTTGACAAATAATTTTCATTTAAATTTACAAGTACGTTAACCACATTATTGTTAGCACCAAATTATCATATTACAATTGCATCATCAAATTTAGTGTATGACTGCATTTATATGATGTATAAAAAAAATATAATGCATTTGTATATAATTTAAGACCCAAATCTAATCAATTTTAGTATATTTGATAAAAATATAATACAGAATTATATATGAGTAAATCTTCATACAACTGATTTGTACTAGAGTGGAGCCTTAAGAGAAAATTTGCAAGCAGATTTAATTTTACTGATGATAATATATACTCTATACTACATTATTTTACCATGCATTGCAACAAAGCACTAGCATTATCTATGCAAGTGAACTCAAAACAAATTAAGCTTTTCAGAAATGACATATATATTCAACCACTTCTTTAAAAATTCATAATCTATACATGTATGTACACATCATTGTTATGAAGTAGACATTTTGTAGAAGTTTGAAATAGTTTACTTTCTCTTTATGCCTTATTCAATATTTGTAAGTAATAACGAGTTTTCTGTACATAATAAATATTGAGCAAATGCAATACTTATTACATGAAAATGAAAAAATAAAATTTGAATATCTCTTATCATACCTGTCTGTCAATAAAATTAGAAACTTTCGATGTACCTTTTTTAGTTCCTCACGAATCTTCTGCTCGACCTCACTCAAATCATTATCTACTTCTGCCTTCTACAAGTTAAACATAATAAAACTAAATAATAATGAAGAAACTAAACGCAAAGAAAATAAATTAAGAAGTACATTAAGAGTGTCCAACACATTAAAATCTCGAAATTTAAAATTTAAATGTAAAACCAATAAATAACGGGGAATGAAGCAGTAAATAGATATACAAGACGATTCACTCAATGCGACTACTATAAATTACTCCAAAATTATTCATTGTACGAAAAAATGTATGAAACAAAAATTACACAATTACAAAGTTCGGCAGTGTTTAACATTATGAGAAATGTTGTATATGAAATTGTGAAACTTTTGATTAATGCACTCTTTATTACAATCAATTGTTTTATGAGCATTTTAAGTGAGTAATCCTGTACAATATCAAGATGGTATATGTATATACATACAATTTCTCTTTCACACTCACACACACGACGCACGCAGGCACACACACACACGTGTGTTAAAATAACAGGATTTTAATCACTATTAAAATTATTATGGATTTCATATGTCATGAAATATAGATTACAATAAATATTAAAAGTATACATATACTAAATTCAATATAGAGTTCATTTAAAGAAATGAAATATTTATCCTTAAGAAGGATACAAAGACAGCTGAAATAAAACAAGCAAAAAGAGTAAAAGTAAAGACACAAGGTTATTATTATATCATAAGCATTCATCCATATATAAAATCTGCTATTCGCATGTAATTAAAGAAACAACGTAGTACATATTTTGTGACAATTATACATTTTTTTAACATGTAGTAAATTATAATTCTATTTTACTACAGAAAGGAGATATCTTCATAAATTGTAATCACATATTGAGTATATTAAGGTTGAAGACAAATTATAAATGAATAAACACATAATTTATTTTTCCTAATACTACATACGAAATAGAAAAAAGTTTTCTTTCATTTCTTTGCATCTATTTTCATTCATTAATTATTTTGCAAAACATTTATCAAGAGGCAAGAAACTTGTATCAAGAGCCCATAAACATAGTGCAATACTATCAATATTGCTTGCAGTTCACAAGTAACAATGACGTCTAAAATAAATATTTGATTCATATACCTCTTAGTACATTGAATTATTTAAATGTACTTTACTGAAAGCATTGCATATACATGTTACAAATACATCGGTTTTTAATTTCACATGAAAGCAAAGCTACTCAAATAAGCAAGCAGATGACTAATCTACAGTATCTAATTGCAGTATCATTTACCTGAGCCTTCAAGTCATTCAACCTTTTTTGTGCTTCACCCTTCTGATTTTCCAGTTGCTTTAATGTTGAAGCAAGCGTATCCAACTCACTTTGCAAATTCTTAATTTCGCCGTTCTTAATCTTGATGTCAGCTTCTTTTTGTGCAATATCTTGCTCCATACATTGTCTCTCTCTCACAAGCTCCGCTATGTCTTTACTTATCATGTCTAATTCTGGATTAGAATAACCAGATATATTGTTGTTTTCCTAAACACAAAAATATGCTATGTGTACTAAAAAGTAAAAGGTTGCAATCAATAAGAAATGTGATAAAAATACAAATTGATAAATGTGATAAATACTGTCTCTGTCCCATTTATGTCCATTTTAACTCGACTCACGGGAATATCTCAGAAGGGACTGAAAATATCAAAAAAATGCTTTCACTAAAATTGCATTCTGTAAATGGGTACATAATGTGATACTAAATCTTTTTATGGATTAACCCTAGAAAGATCATTGCTGGAGTCACTGAGAGCATTACTGTTTTATACATACATAGTAGATAGAAATATATAGAAAAAAAAGTGAATAGGATAGAAAAGGATAGAACGCGTGCAGCGGGGATGCGGCCCGAACAACGGACCCTCAGCGCGGGACGACCGACGGCTGCCTGCACGTCAACCCCTGGCCCTGTGACTCTTGACACCGAGGAACAAGGGATGACTCCGACTCCGAGCAGTCATTCTGTTGACTACTCCCGCACCCGCCGGAACGTTTAGCCGATAACTTTGCGCTTAGCACAACCTCTCGAGCCGAATTTTATAAGCACGCGTCCGTACAGAAAATATATAGTCTTACATACAGTATTTCATCGTCAATTGTCGTGAAATTCTGAACAATAATTGTCGCGAAACAATTCCTCCTTCCGCGGGGTATACCCCATAAGGTGCCAGGAAGCTCGAGAGGCCTCGGTCGCCGAGAAGTGTAACATACTACGGATCGAGTATATCGGTGAGACCACTACTAATCCAATGACAAAACTTCTTTATTTTTCATTATTTTTTTTATGGAACTTTCACCAACATATTCGTGGAATTTATCTGAAAATGATGCCAAATAAGATATAATTCCAGTGGTATTTACTTGAGTAATGGACGATTAAAGTTTCGGGCGCAAGGAAGGACAGCGCACGGGAAAGAAAGAGACGCGAAGAGTCGCAGTCGGCGGCACAGTTAAAAGGCCCACGTGTCCTCACAGTGTAATGCCAATAAAAAAATCTTTTTTATTACTACTTATTTTTTTATGAGACTTTCTCCAATATATTTGTGGCATTTTTCTGATTAAAATAATACCAAACACGATATAATTCGGATCATATTAACAATAATTTTCCGAAACTTTCATCGTCCATTACTCAAGTAAATACCATCGGAATTATATCTTATTTTGTATCATTTTCATTAGAAAAATGCCACGAATATGTTGGTAAAAGTTCCATAAAAAAATAATAAAAAATAAAGAAGTTTTGTCACTGTGTTAGGTGTTGTTTTCACACCGACATACTCGACCCGTATTATGTTACACTTCTCGGCGACCGAGGCCTCTCAAGCTTCGCTGTCCTTTTCTACGTTCGACACAAGTCAAAGAATAGTATTATCTGAACGTTAATTGTCGCCGGCCGGATCCGTGGTGTAAAATAATTTTTAATCATAATACTGTAACACATGTCTGCATACAATAAATGAATTCAACAAGGTGTTACATAATGATTCATTTCACGCGAAATCGGACACTTTTCGGATTTTGTTCAAATTCGAATGTTTTGTAGTCTTTAGTGATATATGAACGTTTGCCAAACGGTTTTTCGATATCTTGAAAATTGTTGGGTTACAGACCTGCAAAGCGAAGTGTTTGACTTTTTCCATTAAATTATAACGGCTGAACTAACAATGGGATTCACAATAACATTAAGTCTTGAATCTGCAGTTCCTTCACGCTCTCTTTCATCTTTTCCAAATGGAACGTATCCTCCACCTTCTCATGATGTCAATTAAGCAATGATAGTAAATGTTTCTAACTAGTAATATTATTGACAAAGTGGAGAGTCCCCAATAATTTATAACTGTATTAATATTTTCCCGCTAGAAAAACCTTGTCTGTTTAAAACAGTTGCAAAAGTAAGGGTGAAAACAACATTTTTTTCAACTGACATAATTTTTATTAGATACCCTTATACAGTGGGTGTAAAAAACATTCGTACACCATTAAAAATCAAATAACTTTTTAAAATTAGACCAAACGACCAGTTCTTTTGAGATGTTAAAAGGTTTAGTTTACTAGGTAATGTGTAAATAATTTTTTCTGAAAATTGCTATTGGTCGAAATTGTGAAGAAAGAACTAAAGGTCTCAATTTTTAACTTCTTTATCTTTGTCTATAATGAAAATTTAAAATACGCTTTTTGTAGATCTACGTAAGTTATATTGTACAAGCACAAAGCAGCATCAAAGTCGGCTAATGTTGCTATGAGCTAAAAATATTACAGATTAAAGTTTAAGAGTGAAAGTCACAGATTTTCGGTCTTTTCAGGGAATTTTGTCCTTATGTAATCACCTTTAAATGTTTCTAACTCATAACAACGTGAACCGATTTCGATGAAACTTTGTACATGTACATAACTTACTTAGACCTATGAAATGCGTCCTTTAAATTTTTATTACAGGCACAGATAAAAAGTTAAAAATTGTGATCATTACTATTTTCGTCGCGATTCTGACTAACAGCAAATTTTGGAAAAAAAATTATTTTCACGATACCTAGTAAACTTACGCGTCTGACATCTCAAAATAATTGTAGTTGTTTGATCCAATTTTAAAAAAGTTATTCGATTTTTAAAGGTGTATGAATACTTTGTACACTCATTGTAACTTCATTATAAGCATCTAAAATACCATTTTATATCAGCCGTTACAATTTAATGAAAAAAGGTGGAAACTTCGCTTTGCAGGTCTGTAAAACCAACAATTTTCAAGATATTGAAAAACCGTTTGACATACGTTCATATATCACTAAAGACTACAAGACATTAGAATTTGAAAAAAATTAAAAACTTACTGAGAAAAGTGTCCGATTTCGCGTGGAATGACTGTATTCCGTTTTATTCAAGAGTGTAATATAATTAAAAACTGAGAACTAAATTGTCTTTAAAACTCGTATTGAAAATGTTGGCGAATTATGAAGAAAAATTATTCAAAGAACTTATTATTTGTTTATTCATTATAACATCATGTGAACAAAAGAAACTCATGAAGCACATGATTTTATATCTATTAAAGTTTAAAAAATAACTAATATTTTAATTTTAACATTCAGTTCACTAATTATAATAATTTATTTCTGACTCGGTTCCACACTAGTCCAAATCTCAGTCTCATAATTGTTTCATCTCAATGAAAATGGTGGAGAATAATATTTTTGATTTTCTTTCCTCTTCAAGAAAATTCAATTTTTGAATGGCTTTATGTTGGCCAATCTGGAAGTTTAAGTGGCTAACAATTTATCCATCTTGCACTGTTTAAAACACCGTCATATTATAAATGCACTGCCACCATATTTAGTCTTTTTCATGTGCGTTTTCTGTAATTTTTCGCATTATCAATTCCAACATCAAAGACAATTTTTGATTCACCTAACCGTCTAACCAAGGTCTTCATTTATAAATTTTGCTGTATTGAGGCTGATTCTGCTTTCACTTTTTTAACATATTTAACTAATCTCCTTTTCAAATGATCATTTGAAATTTTTCGTTTACCACCAAAACACTGGAAGATTCAAATGTTTTTTTGCAAAATCTGTGTGTCCATGCGATTGTTGTGAAGTCTTCTTCCACACTTTTGTTTATGAAGTATGATTATTATTTCACATTTTTTAGCCATTTTAACATAACTAATCACGTTTACTGGTCTTTTCAATCTTTAAATTATTTCAATTTGGAGCACGGAAACCATTAAAGATATAAACACACTTGGCCTTGATATTGTTAACACTTCGAATTTAAAGCAAAGATTTTGTACAAAATATTAAATACAGGGTGTCCCAATATCTTAAGTAGTTCAAATATTTTATTTGTTATTGATGACAAGAAAAAATGCCGAAGAATTTTTTCAAAGTCATCGTTTTCTAGATTTCAAAGTCATCAATGTTTCTTCAAATAATACGATATATTTTTATCATCAAGTGACAATTAGCTTAATGACTGCTTGAGTACTATAAGTAACATAGGAACTGCATGTGCAAACATTAGTCAAGAGATATGAGGGCCAGGTAATCAAAATTAACAATTCAACAACACTGCATGAAAATTAGTAGTTGCCATTATGAACATTTGGCAATTAATTGTATCTGTCTCCTTTATTTTTGGTACCCAGAGGTACATAATTCTGAAATATCAAACAATGCGGCGCCCTTAAGAAAGATTAGTTGTTTAAGATAATGTCTTCTCCTTTCAACCTAGTCCTGTTTTCCTCTTACATCTTTTTCTTAAAATATTTAAGATGTTCAAGTTACGTGGGACACCTCGTATATCTTTCTGTTAGTATTTTGGACTAGTGCAAGACCAAGGCAAGAGTAAAGTACAATATTATAACTAGTAAACTAAATCTAACGAAATTGAAATGTTAATCGTTTCTTAAATTCAAATAAATGTAAAATCGTGTACTTCTAGAGTTGTTTTTATTACCCTATCTTAACAAATAAGTAAATAAATAACGACTTTCTAAAAAAAACTGTTTCCATTGATTTAGTTTTGTTCCTCACTGTAAGAATATGTGTATACATAAAGGTGTATATATGTATAAATTCATAAGGCATTTGTAAAACCGTATTTATCAAAAAAGAGGACACGTTAAAGTATTACTTTCAACAAACCAATGTATGATTCCAAATTAAACATATTTGTAAATTTAATTGAAAATAATTTAATATTCATTGGTTTTTTTCAATTGCTAGTAAAAACCTCATGAAAGACTAGAAGAATCTTTGTAACAATTGAGTGGTCAAAATTTATATTATCGGCGCAATCAAGTATCTAACCCTAACCAAAGGCGAGTGATACGAGTGACACAGACCTCCCGGTTCTTAATTATTTTACAATTATTCATAAAACGAAATGTCATTGTGTAGTACCCCATTAAATTCGCTTAAAAATACATTGAAATATTATGGATAAAAAAATAAAGCGTTCAAACCTTCACTACAAATCCGTAAAAAAATTTGTAGCACATAATATCCCTCTCCATACCAAACAATTTTGGTAAGCATATTTTTTAACATTTTCAGTCCCTTCTGAGATATTCCAGCGAGTCGAGTTAAAATGGACATACTGTATATTTCTGAAAAACTTTCTAATTTCTTGATTAGCTTATATTATCAATACAAATTAACTTAACTGGATAAGTTGAGTACACATTGTCATTAACTCATATACATATGTATAATATTGCTACAAAAATTATTGTTTTATCATGTAAATATTCTTTTAACACAATATTACAAATCATATCGTATTTAATTAAATTTAGTGTTATGAAGTTTTAACAAAGTCTATTAAAAAGAAAATGCATAGTAGAAGTTATACATTATAGTACAATAATTTGACACGTATGCCATGTTGTAAGACAAAGGTAGTATAATATTAAATATTTATTACACAGAATTTACATTTGAATTCCTTTTGTATCAATACCTTAACATAATTATCTATTTTTATGAAAATGATAGTAGAAATACTAATAATATTGTTAACTATTTAGTCTTCCTTCATACTCCAAATAATATGTTAATCTATAGCCACAAATCTATTATCATTTAACGTATTTATTATAAATGCTTTTATACATTGACGTCGACTTTTGGGCTTGATCTTAGCAATATCGTCTGTACCATACAAAGATTTCAATCTTGCTTTTCTGGCTTCTGTTTGTAACTCTTTAACATGCATAATATTTTTCATCTTTTCCTTTTCCAAAGCATCTACACGAAATTCATGTTTTATGTTTAGAGGCATAACTTTCACAAACTCTTGATTACCTAAACTGTTGCTTTCCTTTGTGTACAAAAGTCGTATATTTGATTTTTTATTTAAATGACACTCATGATCTGCTGACATAGTTATTTGATCTATTTCTTTTGGATAATATTATATAGATATGTTTCCAAAAGAATAAAGATATTGAATTTCATTTTATTAACTTACAAACTTCATGTTATTAACATTTCTTACAGCAAATACACATTGATTTATGTTTAACATGCATTTAAGATTTCTCCTATCTATGTATGTTTTGTTTCATATAGCATTCAATGTCATAGTAGGAATAAATTTTAGAAGAAAGTATGATCAACTACGTAAAAAAGTGAGTGAAATATTTAACAAACAGAAAGGTAAATAAAAATAATAGCACTATATGTGTTAATATTAAAAAAAAACTGGAACTTCGTAAAACTTCATTTGTGCAAAGGGACTGAATTATTGCTTGATACAAATGAATACGAGTATCCAAGAGCTAATGAAACTCTCAAGATAATGTATAAACAGTTGTGGCAAGAATATTATGAATGTTTAAAAAAGACGTACAATGAAATCACAACAGAGAAGATAATTTATCCAATTGCACTTATAGCTCTTGAAGGAACAACAATGATGTATGATAAAGGAAATGTCAATTCTGTTTTAACTAATTAACACTGTAATTATTAGTTTATACAATTACAGCTTGAAATGTCCAATATGCACTTCTCCAATAGAAATGTACATGAACGATAATTTGAAATGGTATTTCAACAGTAATAATTCTATAACATTGAGTAATGGAACTGACAAACTTGTAGAAGAATCAGACAACATTTTAATTTCAACTGATGACAGAAGATTAATAATATATAATATCAAAGTATAAATACTAGGGGAATGCGGTTACCCGAAATTTCAGGTACCCGAGCCACGGGTCGAGTCGGGTTGGGTCGGGATCCCGAAAGTTTAAAAACTTCGGGTACCCGAAATGGTAATCGGGTCGGGTCGGGGTCCCGAAAGTTTGCAATATTTGAGTACTCAAAGTTAAAGTTGTATTTATATAAGTATAATGCTGCTTTATCATTCTTCAGTTCAATCTTTTATTTTCACTGGCAGGTTCAGAATGATTTTTGTGTTTTTAGTGTAATCGGTTATCAAAAAAAATATTTTAGAATACATTATGTGAAATAATGTACGTAAAGGACGTTTCTGTTTCTAGTAAACACTGTTTCCACAAGACAAGGACTCTTCGTCCGCACACTGTCCATATAATTAAGAACACTGTTTAGTAAACAGTGTTTACTACAAATCGAAATATTATTACAACCGATGATTGGACATTTTAATATGCACAGAGTTATTTATCGCTGATTTGACCACAAACTTGCCCCAAACTTTAACTTCGAGTACCCGAATATTGCAAATTTTCGGGACCCCGACTCGACTCGACCCGACCCGATTACCTTTTCGGGTACCCGAAATCGCGGGTACCCGAAGTTTATAAACTTTCGGGATCCCGACCCGATTCCGAATAAATTTCCCGACCCGAAACCGAAAATTCGAGTACTCGCACACCCCTAATAAATACACGTATATGTATATAAGTAGCGGACAAATATTTAAGACCATCCTTTAAAAACAAATAACTTTTTAAAAATTGGTCAAAATGACACGAGCTTCTTTTAGAATGTTATAAGGATTAGTTTACTAGAGAATGTGTACAAATAATTTTGCTGAAATTGCTATTGGTCGGAGTTGTGAAGAAAAAAGTGAAGGTCATGGTTTTTAACTTCTTTATCTGTGCCTAGAACGAAAATTTGATACATGTCTTTTGCAAATCTAAGGGAGTTATGAACATGTACAAAGTTTAATAAAAACCGGGAGACGCGTAACAAAGCCATAGGCATTAAAAAATGTAAAAATCTCTAAATTTCGGGTTTAAATCGGATTTTGTCACAATTTATTCTATTTTTAATCGTTAGTGGCTCGTAGCGATCTTAATCGATTTCGGTGAAACTTTGTATATGTATTACTTAGATCTACGAAACGCTCATTATAAATTTTGATTGTCGGTACAGATAAAAATGTTAAAAATCTTGACCTTCACTTTTTTCTTCAGAACTCCACCCAATAGCAATTTAACATCTAAAGAAAAACTTCTAACATCTAAAGAAAAACTCAACTCATTTGGACCAATTTTAAAAATGTTATCCGTTTTTAAAGAGTGGTCTTAAATTTTTGTCTGCTACTGTATATATTTCTTTTATATTCATTATTGCTAAATAAATATAAGTATATAGAACAAAAGAAAATAATTTATTTATGATAATAATATGAGATTTTTTAGTCTGAACAAGCTGGTCAATACTGGTGTAAACTGGGAGATACACTATCAACAGTTTATTATCTTTCAATCGATTATGAGTCTCAAGAAATAAAACAGGTGCATCCTGAAACCGCACCACATAAACCTCATGCGGTACCAGAAAAAATTATATCAAAATATAATTTACTTATTTATACAATGTGGACTACGTGGACTCAATGTTCCACATGTGATATAGTTGGAAGAAAAAACCGTTATGGATATTGTTCTATTTCTTCACGTGAAAATATTAAAAGACAACGTACAGTATTTAAAAATTATGTATCGTTTTAATAAGAGATTTTTCAAAATAATTTTCAATGGTATATAGTAATATTAAATTGCAGACAAACAAACTGATATGATGGAACAGTCTAATTCAAAAGCTACAATTCAGACTGATAATTTAAACGAAAATTTCATAACTAAATTTAAAATAGCTTTACGTGTATTTAGAAATAAATTACCATGTAAAAGCGAGTATGTACCAAAAGAAATTCTAGACATTCCAGAGGTTAGGAATAGGAAAACAGAATTAATGATTAAATATTGTAAGGTATTTTCAAATTTTATAGATATACATATATACACGTAACATTTAAAAATATGACACAATTGTATGCATTTTAATATATTTTTTCTTTAGGTAAAATGTTCGAAAAATCAGATATTTGAGGTACGTGATAAAAATGGAAATATACTTGAAAGTGCTAACAACAGTGCTGGTATATATTCTATACTTCAAGGAATGCCTATTCCATCACCACCAGTTATACGCACAGTGATTTTCCAAAAATGCAAGACAAAAGCAATACTTATATGCCCAGGGTAAATTAATAAATAAACAATTTTTAGTTGAAAATCGCATACTATTCCATAAAATTTATTTAGAAATTTAAATACAAACATACCGATTACTTGGAAAGTGGATAATGAAATTTTACACCCACCTGTAATTCAAAAGCAATCGGAAGGAAGAATTCATATTAATGCTCAAGCGCATATAACTTTTAAATCACTAAAATTCGAAGACACAAATATTTACAGGTACATAATTCTGTAAATTTGAATGAAATAATAATTTTCATATATTAAATATTATTATTTACAGTTGTTGGCAAAAGAATGAGATTGCTGGTATAATAAAATTAGATGTAACAGGAGAAACAGAATTAGAAGTAAATTATAAAGTGATGATGATTGGTGGAATTTTAATAGTTACTGTATTTATAATAGTATTTTGGAAAGCGTTTGAAGGTCGCAAACGCTTTACTATTCGTTAATTATACTGCATATTATATATTGAAATAATGAAATACTATGAAATATTATTTAAGTGAAATAATAAATGGAAAGTTACTTACCATAATGGTCTCTGATGGTTTTCGCATAGAAGGTGGTATCATGTCAGGAGTCAAGGTTGCCGGTGAATCAATACCTTTAAGTTTTTGTTTGATGAGCCATATGGCTAAAGCAAATTGTTCTTGATTTAATTTTCCATTTTGACATATGTCACAGAGGCTCCTAAATCATGAAATATCTTTTATTTTTCACTTATAAGAGATTAATGAATAAAATAACAGACATGTACAAACCATATAACAGCCAAATCAGTCTGTGGAAGTCCACTTTGAAGGAAGACATCTTTGATTTCTAAACCTGAGACATATCCATCCATATCTAAATCAGCTTGCAAAAACAATTTCCCTGCTGCTATTTGTTCTTCAGCAGAAACTACCCATTGTACACTAGTCTGTATCATACATTTTTATATTACATAAAATAGTTTTAAAACACATTAAGTTTTATAATTTATGGGCAACATTGAATGAAATTATAGATTTAAGATTACAATTGCAATATTTGATTACATTCTCCTCTACGTTTTAGTAAAAAATACTGTATTATGTATTATGCTGATTCTGGTAGATTTTGATCTCTATGTAAAAAACTATATGTTTTTGTAATTTTCAACAACAGCTTGTCGAAGTTTGGAAAAGAGTTGACGCGGGTACTTTATACGCACTATTTTTTTGTATTTATGTAAACAATTCTTTATCTAGCAAGAATTTACAACACAGTATTAGATTCTATAAACGTAAAAAAACCATTCATGAAAAATATTTGTCTCGATTGTACTTGAGCAGGTCGAGAAAATAATCATTAACAACTCGTGTTCATTATATGCGATCTCTTATAGTTTGCGAGTTATAACAGAAAATTGAAAAATAGCGCAATATAGAAAGATCAATTTCACCCCCTTAAAGTGAATTTGTCATAATTTTTTTAATTTCCTGGTTCAGGATCATTCCTTGTTAGAATGGAGAATTAAGACAACCATCGATCAGAAATCACCGTATTTGTATATACTCCGCGTGAAATAACATCTTGTTGTATACATATAATAAATTATTACGAGACAAACCAAGCAGTTGGTTGAAAGGTATAAGGGGAATAACGTAAAAAGTAAAAACTTATTAAAAAGTATCACGCATTATATCGACTACGTATAGCTACGATGCTGGCGTAAGTAAATATTTTCTTGACCCACTGAAGTACCAACTGAAACAAATGTTTTCTTTACCAGATACATTTGTAGAACCCAATACTTTATTGTAAATTTCTGGTAAATAAAGGATTTTTCACATGACTACAAAAATAGTGCGTATAAAATACCTGTGTTAGCTCTTTTTCAAACTTAAACACTTACAACTATTAAAAAATACAAAAAAAATATAATTGTTTACATGAATACATGAAGGAAAGTCCCCTCTATCTTTTGACTCAAATCTGAACTATCTCGCATGTTTACTTCACATTACACCTCATCAAAATATCATGTATTTTTACAAAAACCGTTGTTTTTCGAAAATGGTACGAGATAGAGCAATTCTACTTCCAGATTTGATTATACAATAAGAACTATAAGAATCACCTAGTAACTATGGCAGATAAAGAAAACAGTTTTAATATGTTGGACTTTGCAATCAATCAGTAATAGTTTTAATGATCAATTGACAGTATTCATGATGAGTAATCGACGACTAACTTTGTCAAGCGTTTAAACCAATCGAAATTTTTGATAATTAATTCTTTCTAATCATAAACATTAGTCAATCAATCAAATTAAACATTTCAATTGGTTATTGCCCAAATTTGCTTATGGTGTATGTGTGTATAGTATACTTTTGCCATATCCAAGCCAGCCATATTTTTCACAGCGGATACATTGGGTAATGGCGGGATAGGTGGAGGTACGGCTGTTATTCCTACTGGTACTGGAGATTTTGATACTGGTACGGTAACATCCTTTCTTTTACCAGGTGGCATTAACTCAGGTGGAAGCACACTTGGTATTGCATATTTTTCTAATGCCTTGTATACCAAATGCATGGCCTATGTAAGCGATACATAACAATTAGAAACTGAAGAAATTCAATTAAACACTTTCAGAGTAATTAGTTGAGAACTTACCACAACAAATTCATGCCTGTCCAGCATACCATCTTCGTCCATATCAGCAAGCTCCCAAATCTTCCCAAGTGTATCTAAGGGAAGCTTACTATCCATAAGAACACCTTTCACATTATTCCCAGATATATATCCATTTTTAGGTTTTAAGCTATCAAAAAGTTGATCATATTTTGCTCTCTCTGCTGGTTTAATAGACCAATCTTCATTACTAATAGGTGTTATTACTGGCAAACTATTAACTACCTTTTTCTGAGAAATTATGGGAACATCACCCTAAAAACATACGTATAATAATAATGAATAACAAAGAAATTGATTTTTTGTGTTATTCAAGATGATGGCTTACCATCTTTGGAGGAGGCAATTCGATACTTAAATTCGACATATTAATATCTCTTCCTGCTTGTGCCAAAGCACATAATTTGAGAGCAACAAAAAGACCAGATTTGTCTAACGAACCGCGTGATTGTGGATCTGCCATATCCCATATTTCACTTAGTACATCGTCATCTAACTGAGATTTCTTAAGAAATCTTGCAGCTTCCATCGCACCAATTCGCCCATATCCATTTGGATCAACCTTGTGGAAATTATAATATGTTATGTCAATATTTTACTTCATATTCTCAGGAGAAGAGCTAAAAATCATTTAATTGTACACATTTTTCCTCATTAAATTTTTGAATAATAGAGAAAAACAAATTAACTTCTTAAAGGCTATACCCTTATAATATAGCCACATCAAAAATAAATAGTTGTTCCTTTAATCTTCTACTTTTAATAGCTCCTTAAGCTAAGATGCAATTATTATTATACCTCAATTTTTTAATTAAAAATAAACTTTAATTGTGAGCTGTTTCTAAATTCAAGTTACTAAGGTAAAAGAACATAGTAAATATGTGTCATATAATTTAAGTTAAAGTTAGTTTATATTTTAACTTTGTATAGATTTCTAGAGTGAAACCAAGAGGAGTGCAGAAAGTTATTGTCTTAGAGAGTTTCTTGACTTATAAAAGTTCAAGTTACCATGGTTAGATTGTATAACTTAACATACATAATTTAGATTTATTGTCATTTGTTATCAAAATAATAGAAATATACCTGATTGTAATAGGTTTCATATATAGCAGTATGGATTCCAGCCACCTGTAAAAATTAATTTATTACATTCTCCAACTACCTTATGAACTATATACAACACATTAGAGGATATTAGTATGTAGATATCAATTTTAACTGCCGGAAATGTGAGGCCTATCGTAACTAACATTCGTAAATCTGCAGATGAACGTTTATCATGAGGCTATTATATTAAACAATATAGTGTTTATAAAAATCATTCTGAGAATCTATTCTTACAGGAAGAAAAAACAGTGTACTTCTCAAGAAGGAACCTAAAAATCTTTTATACTGTCAAAGAAATCAAAGTAATCGACTTTACGAATGTGGAAATGATAAAAATATGTATGATGAAATAGGGTTACTTCTACATAAAACACAAATCAATTTTTAAAATAACATGTTTAATAACATACACGATAGATTGAATATTATATCATAATAAGAATCTAAAAATTACAATATACCTGCGTGGGTGATGGCAGGGCGGCCATACTTGCATTGAACACTGGCTTAACCAATCACACTGTGAATCGATAGTACATCATTTAACAATTTTACTTAACATGTTGTAAATGAATTTGTATGGTCTTATACACCGACGAAACACCACGATTACAGTTTACTTGTCGAGCAATCCAATGTATGATCACAACAGGAAAATATCATTAATTAACGGTACGAAACATACAGCTCCTTGTCGCGCTCGATTGTCATCTATGTACATGTAGCACTCTTACGCTTACGTTCCACCACGTTCCACCTTCCACCTCCTTCTCATCAACTGATATCATGTAAACTAATAGATAGACTTGATGCGCACAGTAGACTCGAACTTAGGTTTAATCAGAATCAATTTTATAATCCTACCAGTCTATTAGATCGTTATATTATAAAATATCGAATTTCTACACATTTATAACTTGAACGCTCAAATGATTTATCGAGTGTTTAAGAACTGCACGTTTTTCTGTATACCTTATTACTATTGCTTTATTAAAAATTTTTAATATGCATAACTTTGGCCAAGGTTTTAATAAGGATGATCTTTTTTGTGAGTTAAAACTCATAATATTAATAGTGCACTTACAGAATCGCGTTATAATGAGTTTAGACTCGTTTAAAAAAATCGCTCTTTTTGCTTTGGAAGACACCATTATACGTATAAAATTTTTACAAAAATTATATACATTTAAAAGTTAAAAAAGCGTTGATAATTAATGAACAATATTTTGTAAATTGTAATAATATTTCATATTACATGATCTATATATGTTAACACTAAACCTACCACCACTGGTCAAAATAACTGGTTCCAGATTTTTTATCTCATAATTATTGAAATAATAAAGATGCTTTCATGGAAAATGATTAAATAGATATATTTAGTACAGCATTACAATACGAACCGCACAAAATCCAAATAAATTCAATCTTGTCATTTTTGTAAGGCAACATATACCAATTATTTAAGGCTCTGTAGGTTTGAATACTTTAATTTAAAATATCGCTTTGACATACATAACACATACATGTATGTACATAATTAACACTTTGTTTTATTTAAAGAACCACAATTATATTTATTTTTAAACTATTTATTTAAAAAATGCAGACATGGTTAATATAATATGATTATGGTATTGTTGACAATTTCGGAAAAGGATTTTGTTTAGATATAACTAATTTTTTATGTTGATGAGATATGTAGCCTTTAATTTTTCCTTCGTATATTAAATTTGCTACAATACATTCTGTTTCATCCATATCGACATCATCAAATCCATGCATCTGCAGAGCCGAAAGTAAATTTTGGATAGGAATCTGATGTATATTTAATACTAAATATACTTTCTTAAATAAATTCCTATAAGCTATTATTTTTAATTTCTCAACAATTAAATATATTCCAGCTCCTATGAAAAAAGTCTCATGTTTCTCCATTACTTTTTCAAGATTGCGTAAGTCTCCTTTTTTGACAGATTCCATTAACTCCCAAAATTCCATTAAATTGTATTTTTCTAATAAGCTTTGCTTCGGCATATATCCTAGTAACATCTTTACAGGTGCAAGATATGTTAAAATCAGTCTTTTATTCTTCAAGGACTTTTTGTGACAATGTTCAAACGCGTACGTTAGATATTCATCAGCTGCAAAAGATTCAAATCATTTTTAAATACTTTAGTAACTTTTACTAAATTACATAGATTTGATAAAAGTTTAAATCAATTGTTACCTGCTTTGTAATCACTGTCGAACATTGCTTTACGTCCCACAAAAAACTTATATGTAATTTGTTGTGCTAATGCAAAGTGCGCTTTGTATGGAGATGACTCTATTGCTCTTATTAAAGGTTTGCATAGATGTAGTTTATTAATCCTAAAGTAAATCTTTAGTAATTGATTAACTAGTGCCAGCATTCCCCATCTTTTTGTGTCATCTTCTGAACTGCGATTATCACAAGCACAGACTCTAAAACAACCCATTAGACAATCTGCACATTTTTCTAAAATTTCTCCAGGTTTCGAGCTTTTATTGTTTTTTCTATTTTCAGCACATACTGCTAATAATCTCAATTCTAGACACATCATATTCATAACAGGTAACATCCAGTTTTCTTCTTTTTGCATTTGAAGTATTTTTGTTAAAGACTGTACCGCAGAACTTTGATAATTATACATAGTTAATGGATCGTTTTTTATCATTGCTGCTATAGTTCTAAAAACACAAAATATATTAAAATTTAATTAAATAATGGTTATAATAGTCATATTAGGTGTAGAAATAAGTTCTTTCCAATTAACTTAATACAATTAATGTAGTTATTTAAATGGAAATATGCAGCAAAAGTGACAAAAGATGTAATTTTCTCCTCGAGTTTGAAAGTCTTCACGCAGCTTGTTTGGTGGTTATATCATAACAGACACGTTTTTAAATAATGGACAATGTACAGAAATGGATTTTTCATAAAATTTTGATTTTATCACAAAATTGAAAAGCGTTTCTATACCTAGTATAATATAGTGATTCTCTTGTTGCAAATCTAGAAAAAAGAAGCTAACGATCAACTGTTGTACCATCAAGCGCAGTACTGCCTGTCTCATCAGCTGTACTTTTAATACTTTCTCTATACGTAAGAAAAAGTTCTAGCATTTCACATAGGCGACACAAAAGTATTACATACTCTCTTGATGTGTCAATAGTGTTGACCGTAGGTTTTTATTTTCTACATCTCTAATGAGAGACTCACTATGTATAACTGAAAAAGCCATATAGTTACTTTAAATGGTAAAGTACTAGCCCGTCTAAGGGGGCAGATAAATGTTCCATTGACTTTGTCATTGCAATTTCAGATCCAATTTGAGGAATTGAAACATGATTATGTCTCAAAGATAATAAATCCTTTAAAAGAAACATTTATTTCGATTTCATCATGTTAATTTAGTGTTTATTATTTCAATGTAAACATATATTTACCGCTAAAAAATATCCGTCCTGATTCAACCACATACGTCTGACCTATAATAAACATAACCTCAAATTTAATAGTTTTTCCTTACACTATGAAATTTTATAAGAAATTACCTGTATTACATACGAATCCATAATAGTATCGATTGATATAGGTTTTACAATTTAATGTAGAAACTTCTTTTCATAAGACACTTTAATAATGGCAATTAATTGTCATTTCCAACTATAGTTGTAGCCTGTGACGTGCCTGGACATACATTGTGTAAGTAAATAACTCATACTGTATACCTATTCCAACATTTCCAACAATAATCGCACACTATAATAACGGGTGGACAAATCAGAATAAATGAATTAAAATTTCTCGCAAGTACCTACTCGATTCTCCAACGCATACTGTATTTTATATGGAAATCAAAACTCAACCAAAACTATTTACTGACGAATTTGAGTAGGTCCCTTGCACCAGAGAGGATCTGCTTGCCTTGACAAACAGACATTGCATCTTATAGGTTTTTCTGTCTAGGCCAGCGGTCTAGGCCTCGGGGTAGTATTCGGATCTTAGACATGGTCTAAGGTTGGGATCATAGATATCTATGACATCGACATTAACCGTCTTCCATCTTCTGTGAATTGGTCGATCACATATATATAGTAAGAATGCAGAGAAGAGAAAACCTAAGAAAATCCGGAAAAACCAATGTCGAGGTTTTACGGTCACGGATTTACATTTTGGATTTAAGCACGTAGATGCAATTTGCGACGGAGAGCCGACAAGTGTTGTACGGTGAATTTATGGACCGGACATATTTTGCAATTGTTCGTATTATTCAATACATTTTCAACGAGACGATGCGACTTGCAGTGTCCCTTTCTTTACTATTTACTCTCTTTGTCTGTCACCAAAACTTACTCCATCGTCAATTAAAAAAATAGATATGTATGTATAATCAGAAAAATTTTGATCAGATAAATATTACAAATATGATGGTAAAAGTCTCCTAAAAGAATAATTAAAAATGGCAAAAAGTGTCGTCATTGCATTACCGTTGCCTCACCGATGTTATGTACCTGACCTATGCATAATGACCATACACCTGTATATGATCCAAATTATATCGTATTTGGTATCATTTTAATCAGAACAATGTCACAAATCTATTAGAAAAAGTCTCGTAAAAAAATAAGTAATAATAAAAAAGTTATTCCTCGGTAATACATTGTGAGAACGCGCGAGCCTTCGAACTGTGCCGCCGTCTGCGACTCTCCGCGTCTCTTTCTTTCCCATACGTTATCCTTCCTCGCGCCCGAAACTTTAATCGTCAATTACACAAGTAAATATCACCGGAATTATATCATATTTGGTATCATTTGTATTAGATAAATGCCACAAATATGGTCATCGAAGTTCCATAAAAAAATAATGAATAATAAAGAAGTTGGAAATTCGGATTAGGTATGTTTATATTTCTCGGTGACCGAGGCCTCTAGAGCTCGGCTGTCCTTCTCTACGTTCGGCAAACCTCAAACAATGATATCCCTCACGCATAATTGTCCCTCCGCAGACCCGTGTTGTGGACAATTATCGATGAAATACTGTACCTCTCTTATAATACATACAGTGCAGGACAAAAATATGAGCTTTTTTTAAGAATTGGACCGCGCGACTTGAATTTTTTTTTAAATACTAAAAAAATTTGTTTACTAGCTAATATGAACAAATTTTTTTTAAATTGTTATTTATCAGAATTAACTTTTTTATCTGAACCTACAATGTAAATTGATATGCCTTTTATAGACCCAAATATGTTATGTAAGTACATGCACAAAGTTTCATTGAAATCGGTTGGTGCATGAAAAAGCTATAGGCATTGAAAGATGTAAGAATGTTTGAATTTTTTTTTCGTAATTCTGACCAATAGTAATTTAAAAAGAAATTTTTACGGTAGCTAGTAAACTAATTCTTCTAATATTTAAAAAAATTCACGTTGGTTAATTCAATTTTTAAAAAATTGATGTCTGGTACTGCAGATGTACAAGGACTGTACATCAGAGATTTTCTCCCTATATCAATTAATTTGATTTTTCAAAAATAACCAATTACATTATGAAAATAGTCTGTTTCAACAATAGTAATGAAAAATGAACCTAAACAAACCATTTACTATACTTCAAAATTTTAATTTACTAACCAAACTGTTGTTATTGTGACTAAACAAGAAGATATGTAATTAAATTATTAAAGATTTTTCTATAGTGAAATAGGTCTTAAATTAACAGAGGTAAAGAGATTGAAAAGATTAAGAAGAAATTGTATATATATGTACATATAATCGGCTATATATATACATATATAAACTTGTATTTATTTATAACTGCGTGATTCAGCCTTGAATGGCCAAATATTGCACTACATTTTGACTACTTTCGCAAACTCTGCTTTTCAAAATTATATTTCACACTGAGTTCATATATAATTAATCTGTTAAGTGGAAACTGAAACTAAAAAAAGATCACTAAACCTAAAAGAGATTAATTCGAATCAGTGAAAAATGAAAATTTGGAGAGTAAAGTTTGCAAATACATTTGGGACAAGCTTTACCTTGTAAAGGCTGTCTGCCTGGTAATCGTTTGACAATCTTAAACATTATCAGTCTACAAAGTTATACTAAACAATTGCTTACATAAAAGTATTTAGATACAATTGTCATAACAATATCAGCAATGTGTTATGCATTCACACAAACAATGCATGTAATATGTACATCATCCTATGGTTAAAAATCCATCTTTTCCACACTGCATTCATACCGTCAGGGATTACTGTCTGTACTTAACCCTATTTGGTATGCATTTAGGAGATATATTTTCAACTTCATTATTTTAAAAACCTTTGAGTGTTTTTAATAATGAAATCGTCGGTCTCATATTCTATTTCGTTAAATTTCTTTAATTTGAGTTCCACAGTATTTTTATATTTAAAGAAAGTTCTATACACATTTGCACTTTTTAAAATTGGGACAGCCTTAGAAATATGAAGCAACATTTAAAAATGTTTAACTTGTATGCATTGCTGCACTGTGTACTTTTCAATGTACTTATAATGAAAATACTTATTTGATCAATGTAAATTATTTGAAATGCGAATGGTTAGTATGTGTATACGTATATACATGATTTTGTAGAAAATTTTCAATGATTAAATTTGAATTTGATGCTAAACTTGTACGAAAAAAATTTCGTGTATAGTGTAATAAAAAAGTGTATAAATTAATTTATGTATACAACGAATGCACTATGTATGTATATGAGACTGTTGATTCACCGATTGCAATTCCATGGTTAGCAAACCAAGTTCATCTTTACACTTCCAGTTCAACACTATGCAATAATTCAGTGAGTCATAACTTGCATTTACAATTAGAAATAGACTAATCTTCTCAGCACTGTTCACCATTCTGTACTACTTCAAAATTTATCTTCGTAAGTTGTATGAACTTCTCTTTGTCTCAAAGCGATTTTGTAATGTTGTTAAATAATCGCTTGCCCCACCAAGACTCCAAATCGAATGGTTTGAAGTCTGAAATATCATAATTATATGAAAATTTTGGCAATTGTGAAATGAAAATATTTTGTTAATATGAACAGAAAAAACTTTTATAAATCAATAATACATAAATTACATCGATAAATTAATTGAACAATCTTTTTAAGTGTAAATATTGTTTTATAATATATTTTACATACATCTGTTTAGAATAAATAACTAAAACTCACCTTGAAGACTATCATTTGGTTCCCCATCATTATAATATACAATAGAGTTTGGACCTGGAATAAAAATTCATATGTAGTCATGAACACTTGATAAATTTTTAAATAAAATTCATGATATTTTCAAACTAGTTAGATAAACACAAGGTCACAATATTTTTCAATATGTTCTTGAATATCGTTGAAGACACACATTTTATTAACATAACTTACTAGAGTGCTCTGAACAGTCAGAACCATCGGAAGATTCGCTTCTTTGCCTTGTATTCACTTGGTTCCATGCTGAAAAATCAAACTATGAATATAATACACATTCCTCATACACAATATTATACGTTATGCAAGGTATGCTGTATATGTATGTATATGTATATGAACTCAATATATGTTATTTTCATTTACGTTTGAACAACTTTAAAATAACATTGTAAAATTATGTGTATACAAATCATGGTAATAGAGTATAACATTAGATTCCTTCAACCTACATTCGTAAACAAATTTAATAAGTTCCTCGTGTTGTGGTGTGATAACTTCCTGCATTTGGTGCCTATGCGAACTGAGTTTAGATTTTCCATTCATATGAAAGACAGGTTTTGGTACATGGCTGTAAAATCAACATCGATTTAGTTATATGCATTAACAGTAAGAAACATTTCAAGCTGTGTCTATTATATAAACTTTTCTAAAATACACATTCATGTATAACAGTTTCTCTACTGTAATTTTGATTTTGTATAATTTCTGACATAGAGATAAAGCGTTTTCGATGAAGAATTATGGATTGCGTAATGCTTAAAGTACAAGGAGAGAGGGAGAAAAGTAACGAAGTAGGGTTAAGGTGGGTTAGGGCACTACTTACCGGGTGGTCTCGTGGTTATCATCAGGATCTGCTTTACGCGTTAAATCACGTAAAGTTTCTAATCTCTCAAGATTCTGACTGATTCCTGAAAAATTATGACGTTGAACGGAGCTAATGTCACTATCGTTTTTATATTCTAATGTATACACAAAATGTAATAATTGTTATATTCATACCTCTTCGTGTCTTGGCGACAATTTTGCTAGGTCCTTTTGATACAGTATACATGTTCTACGTGAGAAAGGCACAATAAGAAATGTCTACCTGAATTGCAATACGAAATCATCCGAAAATTATCTTGAATTCTTATTTTCGAATCAAATAATTTACACAAAATTCCAAACTGCACCGAATGGATCAACCGCACGGCAGCACGGGTTGAAATGATCAGCGTGAAATACACGATGGATGAACCACGTGACCTTAGCTCGTGGTATCGCTCGTGCTAGTATGTATGTATGAACATATGTATACATGTATTATATAGCCATGCATATACTGATATATGTATATATATATATATATATATATATATATATATATAACATACTGATATATACTGACATCCATATAAATACAACTATGCATATTCATATCAATAATACAATTTGAAAAATTTCAATGCAAATACTACTATCACTTTGCAAGCATCTGAAAAACTATAAATACTTTATGTGAACATGTAATTATAAATTAATAGTTTTAATTGTTACAGAATCATTTGAACATTAACTGGATACTATATGTATATATTATTTTGTATATTACATACATAGAGCATTCGGTAACAGGTGAGAGAAAATTTAGAACGTGATTTTCCATGATAACATACGTAAAACGGGACAAGATAATTACGAAATCGGCTTTCTTTTTCGGTGATTAAAAATCTGTTTGATCCGCCGATAGTGGCGCGCGTGATTTAGGTTAGTCTGTGGTAGAAGCGCAGACATTCACGTGAAACTATTGGTGGACGTTAGTTGCTATAATAATAACGAAACCACAACTTTTTCGCATTCAACTTTCATACACTATTGTAACGGAGATTCACGATTTAAATATTTTCCCACCTGTTGCTGCACACTCCGTACACGCTATATGTATATGCATATATAGTATATAGCAGCATCATACATATTTTTACATGTATAGTAAATTGTATAATCATTATTGAAATTAATAACATAAACATTTCTATTACAGGCAAATAGAATCCCCGTTATCGTAGTATCTATTCTTACATTCTTATACTATCTTATAGTTTTTAATAGTCAAGTCTATATATAAGCATGTATCAAATTGGAATTTTCCGAAAGTAGGCTATATTTGTAAATATTTTGGAAAATATGGAAAATGATTTATTATAAATTAAAAATGATGTTACAAATAACGAATTCCTTGGAACGTATTTAACAATTTTGTAATTTTAAAAGCACAACAAAGTTCCTTGAAATGCAAATTAATTACATAATTTCGCCTGCTATACGTGATAACGAAATTATTATAGATTATATGGAACAATTCTGTGACTTGTTACTTATAGTACTGATTATAAGCGCTTGTGTACGGGATGTTCCATAAAGGGTGATTAAATTAATGAAAGAAAATCGATATGATACGATAACATTTTTTATGTTGAATTTTACTTTCGAAGAAACCAAATTTAAATGTGCTGACGAAATGGACAACATTCTCAACAATCTGTAAAGTAATAAGATTCGTCGTGCGTGAATATCCTGCTTTATTGTGTATTCTTGATTGCTCGATACAATAAACAGAAAACACGAGCAGAGATAATGGTCTACAGCGAGATCCGTTAAATCGAGATGCACGGTAAAGCGAGTATGCAGTTATGAAACACTGCCTGCATATGACTCATCAATTCAGTTTACATATGTAAAGGAATTTTTGTTGTTATCGGTTTTGATTTACATATGTATCTGATGTATCCTAAATATGAAAAAAGTGCAAGCTTATGTACATTCTACCATAATAAAACTCAGTGCACTTAAATTTATGGTGATCGTCGCTATTTCTTCAAAGTAATACATTATTAGCAAAAATACTTTACTATTTCATTTTAAAATAAAATATTCACTGTTAGAAATGATACAATTTAGTTTGTAATTTTATAAATTCAAATATTCGAAGACAATCTTCTACTTATTATGTTGCATTCTTTTTTATGTTAGTTATCACATTCATAAAATTACGTAAATAATCTTGATTCTATTTATCGTGTTAAATATTTCGTTGAAATGAAACTGTACTTTTAAAATCACAAACATAAGAATTACTTGGTGTAAATATTATTCCTATAGTATAGCTTCAGAACATATAATTAATTGCAATAGCAGTACACATCACTGTAATAATACTAGCAATAATAAATTTATATTACTCTATGACAATAATACTCTTATGAAAATAAAAATGACTACATTAGTAAATACATAGCATATTTATACATAATATAAAATAATAGGGACACAGTTCAATTTAACATAGAAAAATACTTTCGTCTATAGCTTGGTTAAAGTTAATTATTTAAAGAAATATTCATCCGTTTGCATTCGAATTTGCAAATCGGAGAAATGCAATTGTTATGAATTATTAGTTTTCATGTGACATTTCAAGGCATGAGATACAACACATTGCGACATAAATGTTATTTTGGATACAATGTGTTATATTTCATATATACAGATAACATAAATTAGTCTATGTTCATATTATATACTCGTATAACGATTATACGTAACGATAATTTTTAAATGTAAAATAAGTTATTCATTATTGAGAAATTTTTACACCATAAAGAAATGCTAATTTACGGTCGCATAGTGTCATTTACGTTTTTAAGTACATACAAGCGGATAGCATTTCTTTTCTTTAACATTTTCTTTTCATTCCGAATTCAATTTGTCAATGTATTGAAAATACCGAAGATGTTGTTAGAAATATTAATTCACCAGAGAGAGATCTCCGACGATTGAACCATTTCAAAATGAATGTCTACATTCTTTGTAAGAAACGTAAGCGTTAAAGCAGTATTTAAAGAGCAAATAAAGATTTATCCTGATCTTTATTGATTTGACGCTGAATGTTTGAATTGCCGGAATTAGTAGTACTGCTTGTAGTGGTGGTAGTTGTAGTGAAAGTTGGTAAAGCTTCAGCGGCAGCAGCTCGTTCTGCCAAAAACCGTTCAAATTCGGAGGACGTTAACGATTCCTGATCGTCATGCGCTCCTGGCTAAAAAGAAAAAAATAGTTATAATTTTTTTAATTATAACGTACGTACATTGTAATTTACTGTACAGAGCAGTTCAAGGTATTCCTAAAAAATATTCCAAAGCGGTGTAGCAGTATTACATAATTTTCGAACGATTACAGTATGACTTACACAAAAGAACGTTCGCACTACACATAACTCACCGTGTGGTCTAACCAAGCCGCCATTTCATTAAATTCAGACTCCCGGTTCAGCTAAATATCAAAACAAAGAGAACACAAAATAAACACGAACACATTAAACAAAATACAAGAGAAACAAGTAAATATACGCATATATGTAGGTAAAAATAAAGCATAAGGAAACGTAAGAAATAAAGTTGAACGTTTCATGCTCTAAAAAGCTATGCATAAAAAAAGCATCTTTGGGTTTATTGGATTCAAAAGAACACGATGCCGCGCTTTATTATAAAAATCAATAAATTATGATATTCTTACCTTTTGTTAGGACAGATAATTTTAGAGCTCATTGTACAAATTTATAACCGAGTGATATAGATGTGCATAATAACATTTCAACAATAAAAAATATTAATCAAAATTTATAAGAGCACTTGTAGTGCTTGTAGTAAACTTACTTTTTGTGAATAAATAAAAAATATAATATACTTGTATTAGCTAAATGCTTTGCAATAATGAATGTAGTAAGGATAGGGTTTACGCACAGAAGTAGCAGTGGTAGAAGCAACTGTAGAAGCATTCTGCTGAGGATATTTAGGATTATTGCGATTGAGGATCGCTGTATTGAGGCTTCCTCCGCTCACCTGCTCCAAATTGTCCTCATACTTGCTACCACTATAACAAATACAAATTAATAATACATCATATAAAATTCTCGGAAAAAAATAAGAATTAACATTAGTATTAGAAACCTGGTTTTTGTTGTTTCATATGTTGCGTTGCGTGACTGTGCAAACATATCAAATTCATCATTGTCACCTTCCTTCCGTTCCTTACGATCAGTTTTAGGTTTATCGCTACTTTCAGATATGCCTAAAATTAAATGCAAAACAAAATCGTTATCATTCCTCTCTATCAGTATGAATATCTAATACCTACCCATTCCAGTTATCTGCTTTTCCAAAGCATCAGTTTCATCAGATAAATCTATAAGCGAATCACCTTCTTGTTTCTTAGATGCTGTCATAGAATCACCATTCGATGGGTGGCCAATTGTTTGTGCTAAAATGGTTCTAGCAGCCACCGCTACATTCTTTGTGTATCGTAAATAACGTAGAAACAGATTATTTAATTCGTCATTGATGCGTAATAATTCTGCTGTCATTTCATCGTGTGCTAACTTTCCAATTAAGTCAACAACTCGTTCTTGCATCAATTTACATGTTGAATGTAGTTCCTAGAACACAAAATTATATCAATGTAGCTTGTAAAAATCCATGATAGGTCATAAAATTAAAAAGTCTACCTATGTACATACAGTTAAAAGCTCTAGATCTGCAGCATCTGGTTGCTGGTTATTACTTTGATCCGAACTTGTAAAATATGCCAACATTTCTGATAAAACACGCATGTTTTCTTGTACAAAGTCAAGTTCACTTTGCAATTTAGCCATCTGATGTTCATTTAACTGAGTTACTTGTAGCGATGGTTGAATTTGAGATTGTTGAACTTGTGTTGTTGAAGAAGATACAGATTGCTGTTCAATCGCAGTCGCAGGAATGTTAACA
Source organism: Sphecodes monilicornis (assembly GCA_913789915.3). Taxonomy (NCBI): domain Eukaryota; kingdom Metazoa; phylum Arthropoda; class Insecta; order Hymenoptera; family Halictidae; genus Sphecodes; species Sphecodes monilicornis. Next base: position 1,335,793 of record OU565287.1, read on the forward strand.
TTGCTCTGTTCATTTGATTCAGGTACACTCTGTAGTAATAATTTCATACGAAGGATAAGAACATTGCATTTTATTCAATTAGAAAAGACTTAGTATTACGACCATCTTACTCTCTCTGGTGTAATAATGGGAGCTAGAGCATCCAAATCTGTCATTGGAAACTGTATGCCTCTTACTTTCAATTCTTGGTATACTCTTACAACTCCTTGTGTATGCGGCTGATGACGGAAAGTTTCTGCCCACGTTTGAATCAAACTCAAAACTTTCTCTTGCACTGCTGTTGGTGGCTCATTCTTTGGTCCAATTAATTGGACCAGTTCTTGTACAAAATCTCGCGAACAGGCAAGAGTATGAAAACGTTTCCCACAATTTTTTACACATGTTTCCAATACCTAGATTAGTCAATATTGGTTTATCAAAATTTGTGCGTGCTGTCATTACAGCGATTATACATAATCAATTAACAAAGGACAATTAAAAATCAATGTTCATTCTAATTATGTATACATATACATATGAACAATTAAAATCTTTATCAGATATTAAACAAAAAGATATTATACATTCAAAATTATTTAATAGTGTAAAAGTAATTTTAACATATTGCACCTATCGTGTTTAAAATATAGATATATTACCACATATTTAAATACTAACGGTAAGAGTATACATGAATATAGTATAATTTTTTCCTGCAGATTGATTGAGTCTACGCTTAATTGCTTTAATTGCATCTTTTGGCCCATCCTCTGTTTCATTGATAATATCACAAATTTCCATGTTAAGAGTCCAATTCTCGCTTGGCAAACTACCATCTGTAGCTTGCTCTGTAATAAAATACGTAACGATTATATGCACAATTATTTCTTTTCTTTCATATAAACTATTTTACAAATTTTGATCCATGGTAATATATATGTACATTATTAGAACAAGTTCATAAAGTACAGACATTGAAACATATTGATATACTACTAAAAAGATTTATTTGCATGGAACTTATAAACTAATTTCTTGCGTCTATTTAATTGCTCAATATAATATGCTTAACAAAGATAAATAAGAAACTTACCTATCTTCTGACCTACTGGTGTTGAAAATGGACTGACAAAAAACGACATTGTTGCGCGATATATGAAACCGTTTTAATATTCAATAACGTAACTCTGACTCACTTGTGCATATATAAGGCACGTAACAACTTTTAACAGGAACAATATTTGATAATAATTTACAAATTTCTTGTTCCGCTGAATGACAGTATCATATGACCCATACTACGATACAGACAGACGTCAAAGTGTCAAAAACACAACCAATCACATACAGTTTTTCATATATTGTATTATGATTGGTTATAGCGTTTTTTAAAACGCAGTTATTTGGATAACTCAAATTTAGCTCTGTAAATGGACAAAACTGTAGACTTCAATATTTAATTAGACAATCTTAAATTTAATATACCACGAACATCAAATGTATTAAATTATATTATTTAAAATAGTTTTCTATGTAAGAAATCGTAAGAATAAAATAGAAATCAAAATTTGTGCAATTTACTTTTATGTATATATATGATGTAAATATACAATTCAATATGTGATAACTACTTATATACATCTTTATATAAATAGAAGTGTAAGTAGGTACCTGTATATGTAGTTATCCACTATTCTCTAATTATCGAAAATTTCTCTAGCGGCGAAACGACGAAACGATGAAAATGGGAGCACTTTCTTAAGTCGCGATATTTAATGATTGATTTATAAACACCCACGCAGAGTCTGCGTCGCAGCACTTGCAGACACTGGCAGACACTGATTAGTATCTGTAGTATCAGTGCACGCAGCTCACGTAGTATCTATATTTATAGATTTATATAGTGCATTGATAAATACACACACACACACACATATATATATCTCAGTGATATAGTACCACTGCTTACCACTACTTACTTACGCCAGTGGTGGGATCACACGACACAACTGACTGCAACACATAAATACATAAACCAGAGAAGAATAAAAGTAACGATGCAGCTTGAAAAAGCACGTTCATTTAGATACATTCGAATGTTGTATGAAGTAACTTTAAATAATTGTTTGTAAAATTATGAATTCTTCTGCTTTGACGTCTGGTACTTTGGGGCATTCACCAGGGCAGAGAACGTCCGAATCTCAAGACTCAGAACTAACCTCCAATGGAAATCAAACATCGAAAATCTTGAATCAGATGAAATCTGAATTACAGGAACAAAAACAACAGAAACGTCTGCTTCGAGAGTTACACTTGAAACGCGTTCAGTCATTGAGAAAAGAATTAGATTATATTAAAGCAACGGAGTGGAGGTATCAGCCAATTGATCGGTATGTATAAACATTCATGATTTGGTTTCTGAATTTCTCCTGAAGTGAAAAGTTTCAATTGCAATAACGTTTGCAGGTATATGGATAGAAATAATAGAAATTGAACATGTTGTCATTAATATATACCTTCGCAAAATACATTGTAGGACATAAATTATCTACTAAAAATAACGATGTGGATGACATTAACAATGTTGTAGCTCATATTGAAAATGCCTATAAGAAAGATATAAAAAAAGATGAGTACTTTAATAAGAATGACAGTTGTTACAAAACTGGAAAAATTACTTTTGTTGCAACAGATTATGTTATGGTCAATAATTTTTATGTATGCGATAGAGAAAATATCTGTACAGTAAATAATTTAGAAGTAGGTGATAAGGTTTATTTCTTGACCTTGCAACAAGGTTCTGAAAATGAATATAAAATAAAGGAAATTATTTATGTGGTAGACGAACCATGGGATGATGCGGTCGCAGAATCTCAAACAAAGTTTATCGAATCGCAAACACTAAGTAAATGTAAGATCGGAAAAGTAGTTGAACGCAAGAAGCGACAGTTAATCGTTGAACCTAATGATATTCGTGTTAATTTGAATGATGTGCAGTCAGAATTTATTCCTGTAATTGGAGATTGGTTACAGATAGAAGCAGATGTGGAAACTGATATTAACTGCCTTGATTCGAATGAAGAAATCTTAAAGATAAGGAGAATACAACCTTTACGATCAAAGTTTGACATAGGAACTGTATCCAGTTATGATTCTGTTAAAGAAATTGGTACTATTGACAAAGACATTGTATTTAATAGAAGGATATGTGATACAGGTTATATTCCTTGCGTTGGTGATAAAGTAGCTCATGATAGCATTGAAAGTGACCAAGGATTTTATACATGGCGGTCGTTAACTGTTGTTCCAATAGCTCAGGTAAGTTGGAAAATATGTACAGTCTTGTTCTGATATAAGGCAATGGTGTTTGTTTCGAAATAAGGAAATCGCTATACCCTCTTCTTTTTTTGAAGTTGTTCGCTTATATCTCGTTGAGATATAAGTATGTCATATTCTATCCTTTTTCAAGGAAAGATATCGCTGCTCGGCCGACTACTTTGTGGCTTGTCTCTACCTCTCACCTCTCGCTCATTCTTCGTGGTCTCTCTCAGCCCATCTGAGAACAAATCAAGTCGAGTAGCACACCTGATCTAATATATGCCAAAAGTCAGTCCCAAGCCATTGCATTATATTGGAACAGGATTGTATTTGTTTTAACATGCTGGCAAAAGTTTTGGACTGCGAACATGTCAAAAGTACTTATAGTACTTACTACGATAAAGAAAAAAATCTTCTTTTTAGGTTTCAAAAAAAAATATTCTACCAACATTATGTAATACACCTGTAACAAAACAAAATTTAAATGAACTTTTGAAAAATAAATATGGCATAGTAATCGCTAATAACTTAAATGTTGATTTAAATGTATTAGAAGAGAAGAATGTAACTATTACAATAGAAAATACAAGTGACGTTTCTCATGTAGTAAAAAAGGGTTGTTTCATGACAAAGGAAGCTCAGTCTCAACTAGAATTAGTGCAACCAAGAAAACTCGATACAACTTCAGTATTAAATCCTTCAACTACTTTAACTTGCATATTTAAGTGTAAAGCGAAATTTGTTGGTATAAGCGAAGAACTATTTATCTTTAGTTTTAAAGATTTTGAAATTGGAAGAGTGTTTCGTATAACAGTTAATCCTAAAAATGCAGGGAAGAAAGAAATATGCTCCAAGACTAGTAATAACAGACGAAACAATAAATATATGCCAGATTCAGATGAATGGTGTGAATCAACATATATACCAGGCATTCGCCCATGTAAACCACCATCATTTATTAAAGTACGTAATACAATGTTCAAAGTTCCTAAACATTATTGGGATTTAATATTACAATGTATAAATGAAGGAAAATCGCACATCGAATCTACACACGATGTAGGAATTGCTGTACCTGTTCTGTTAGAAAGACTCACCTTTCAGTCATACAAAAATCGATTTCATGCTTTACTATACTTGGAAGAAATTGCTCAAGAAATAGAAATACAACGATATAGCATTGAAAGTGTAATTATGAAACCCTGTGGGGAATATTTGGCAATGGAAGTGCCTGGTCTTGCTGAGAAACGTCCGTCGCTTATTATCGGTGACAGAGCTATAGTATCCTTTAAATGGGATAGTTCTCCAGGTATGTTTGTAACTACTAGTTCATTATGTAGAAGTAGAGTTGTACTAGAACCCGATGGTCGGAACGAGTTGGGAAGGCATTGGGTCAAGACGAGTCGAGTTTTTGAAAATTTCAGGACTCTCAAGAATATTCGAGAACCTTAATATACTCGGAAATTCTGAATATTCTCGAGAATCCTAAATATTCGAGAACCTGTCTCGACCCAACATTTCCAGGTTCTCGCACACCTCTATATATAAGTAGGACATAGTCTTTGTATATTTTTTATTCGCATGATACTCGATATTGAATTTTATAAATATAAAACTTATCTATTCGTCTATCTATAATACCAGTGACAATGATGAGTGTATAAGAGTAATGAAAACACATAGGAACTGGTAGTTTGAGAAAATAATTTTATAACCAGTGTGAATTTGTATAATGTATCTGATGAAAATTTGGTGTTTAAAATAGGATCACGGAAGTATGAAGGATTCATTCATAAAGTTACAAGTTCGGAGATTTTTTTGAAATTTAAACAGACATTTCATGAAGAGTATAATTGCGAAGATTGTCAAGTGATGTTTAAATGTTCTAAAACTGCTCTGCAACGATGTCATAATGCTATTAATGTAGCTACTAATCGTTTGGGACCGCACTTTTTATTTCCAACACGTGTTGTTGAAAAAGACTCTCAATTGAATCTCGAAGAAATTGATTTATTAAATGAGTCAGCTTCAAAATCGGTGACTCATCAGCGGACTGATTCTATATCGTCGGAATCTTCTTGTACCAGTACTAATACATCCATGAGTAATAAATCTAGTAATACATCAAAATCATCTAAAAGAATGTCAGTTGTAGAAAGATTATTTAATGTTAAATCGACAGAAGAAAACCCAGAACCTGCAATCAACTCTGCTGTAACAACAAAAGATAATCGTCAATCTGTTGGAACAAAAATAACAAGAAATGAAACAGGTACAGAAAATAATGTAGAGCATATAACACCGATCCCTCCCGAGAATACTGAAATGGAACCATACATCTCACAAGTGAGAAAACGAAAATTAATTTGGTTCAACAAAAACTTGAATTACTATCAGAAAGAAGCTGTAAGAAACATATTAAAAGGTCATGCACGGCCATTACCTTATGTAATATTTGGACCTCCTGGTACTGGGAAAACTATTACTCTTTGTGAAGCAATTTTACAGATACTATCAACAATACCAAGCAGCCGACTATTAATTGCAACGCCGTCTAATAGTTCAGCCAATCTGATAGCTGAAAGACTGTTAGATAGTGGAACCCTTAATCCTGGTGACATGGTATTTCATATAATCATAAGTATTATGCAGAGTGTTCACGCTATTACTAGCCACCGTTTTTCTTGCAAATAATAAATATTAGAAAAAATAAAGAGGAAACACTGATACTTGTTTTTTTCCAAGCAACGGTATGGCGCATGTAATTTTTGTGTGCATGCATTATTTTTTTAGAAATGAAGATGACCTTTAATTTTTTAAAAATTGATTAATGCCATCTATTTTTATATCATATGAAAGCGAGAGTCAAAACAAATTTATTCGTATACGACACAATGACCTGCAAGGTCGTACAACGCCAGAAATGGAAGAAACATTATGAATATTTCGTACTAATTCGTTTACAAGTTTACTTTATTAACAAGGCTACAGTAAATGTTTAATACGACTTCCTTGGGCATGAATGAATATATTTCGGCCCTATTAATTACATTCTTGGTAGCTTCTTCTAATGTCCGAGATATAGGTTTATTTTGCTTTAAAACTTTGGCTAGTAATAGCGTGAACACTCTGCATATTGTAGTAAAATTGTCGAGATTAAATTTGGTTGCATCTCATGAAGGAGATATCCTTCTGGATTAAAATACTTCCTTAACGTTCTTCTTATAATATAAGAGTATAAATAATAATTTATCTGTTTAATAGGTACGACTTGTAGCTCATCATTGTTTGGGGAGTGATTCTATACCTGAAAAGTTATTGTCATATTGTGCTACTGCAGAATTAGGAGAAGAACGAACACATGAAAGTGTAAAATATAATGGAGTGGGACCAAGATTAAATTGTACTGTACACACCCTTGGACGACATAGAATTACCATTGGTACATGTATCGCATTAGGAATTTTGCATAATATAGGCTTTCCTCGTGGACATTTTACGCATGTACTAATTGACGAAGCTGGTCAGGCAACGGAACCAGAAATTATGATTCCACTGAATTTTACACATTCCGATCATGGGCAAGTAGTGCTTGCGGGCGATCCATTGCAACTTGGTCCAGTTGTACAAAGTAAAATGGCTAAGAGTTTTGGTTTAGACGAATCATTTTTAGTGAGATTATTACGACATTTCCCATATCAAAGAGACTCTAATGGTTTCCAAACTCATTATGATCCTCGTCTGGTTACAAAATTAATTATTAATTATCGAAGTTTACCAGAAATTGTGGAGTTATCGAGTTCCATGTTTTATGATTCTGAATTAGTAGCACAAGTACGTATAAATATGGGAATCCTTATCGTTAAACTTATACTTTATAAATTACTTGATGGAGATCTAATCAAGCAATGTATGTAGGTATCTTCCGAAGGAAGTAAAGAAGCGAAGCTTTTACACGCATTATCTACTGAATTACCAGGAAGGGAAGGTTCACCACCAGCTATAGTTTTTCATGGCATAAACGGACAGAACTGTAGGGACAATGACAGTCCTAGCTGGTACAATCCTGAAGAAGCTACGCAAGTGTATCTTTATCTATTGAAACTATACAAATGTGGTCTTTCGCCAAATGATATTGGAATTATAACTCCTTACCAAAAACAGGTTGAATATATTTGAGTTTGACGATTTCGAAAATAAATGTGATTTATTTCGTATTTTATTGATTCGAATCTTTTCATCTAGGTTCTCGAAGTTCGTGATTTACTTATGCAATTAGATGTGGAGTTACCAAAAATTAGTAGTGTCGAAGGATTTCAAGGTCAAGAACGTAACGTTATCATCATTTCAGCTGTACGGTCTTCTAGAAATTTTGTAAACGATGATATTAGACACTCGCTTGGATTTGTCGCTTGTCCCCGAAGACTTAATGTTGCAATTACACGTGCTCGTACTTTAGTAATAATTCTAGGAAATCCGACACTTTTATCTCAAGATCCATACTGGAGAAATGTGTTAACATATTGTGTCAATCATGACTCTTATACTGGATGCAGTTTTGTGTTTTCTGAAGACGCACAACAAATAGACATTAACCATTCATAACAATATAATAAAAAAAATCTACGTCTTTTCGCACATATCAAAATATACTAATACTAAAAATGATTGACCTTATATTTATTTCTTTGTCTTACAAAATACTAAAAATGTACTTTCAAAAGCAGTTTATTTTCAAATATACCGACTGAAATGTTTTGTATAAAATGTGTAATAAAGTTTTCTACCAAATTTTGGGAGTTATTTTCAGAATTTCTTAATCATAGAATAAATAGGTTCTTTTTAGAACATATATTAAAAAATATTGAATGTTAAAAGTGTATAAATTGTTTGTAATACAGATATTTAATTCTCTTTGTTTGCATATGTCTAAGTGAAATGAAACATGTAGGTATATATATAAATATATATGTTACTAGAAATAGTATTTGTATCTCAATGTACACACATACATATATGCATTAAATATTCATGTAAATATATTTTTATTCATATAATTCCAGATTTCAGTAAAATTGTGTGAATAAAAATATATTATTTTACGAATATATTTTTGTGTAGTTTTGTTCCGAGTACAAAATGGAACGCCTTCAATATTGATGTTCTGCTTATATTTGGAAGCATTTCAAATGCTTTCTTTAACAGTATCCCTGAATATCGTGTTGCGTTGTCACAAATCCAGATGCCAATTTTGGTACTGTAAAGAAATTCAAATTTTTATAATATATATGCACATAAAACATTGCAAAATATGTGGAATTATAACATTTCTTGTTTATAATTTATTGATAGAATTACTCGATAAATGGATAATATCTTATAAATTGAATATATACCATTCAATGAGAGTGTAATTGTTACCTTAAAAGCTGACATTTAAATAGAACTAATAATATTAATATAATACGATTCTCCTTTTACCTTCATGACACGAGAGTGAAATGAATAATTATGTAACAACTAAACAAGAAAGTGAATGAAAAATGATTGAACATATAATTAAAGTTTTTTAATGCGAATTAAATTAAAATGTGATTTTTTGATGAAGAGAATCATTTTAAATTAATTAAGCAACTCAGACTACAGAAAATATTTATGTGTGAAAAATGATTGTGAATGATACTGACCTTATTTAGTTAGTTCCATACTATACTTACGGGGTCTTGATTTTTAGCCTTTAGTTTGCGTTCAATCAAGTTTTCTAACGCTTCGCTTCGCACGCTCAGTGTTTCAATTTTCTCGACTAATTGTTGATATGGTGATGCAGGCTGTCCACCCATCACAACATGGCCTAATTTACTGTCTATTTTGGCATCTAATCTTGCGTTACGTATTAAATTAACGATCCAACATTCTGCTACATCTGCTTTCATATTCAATTTCTCAGCTAACATTCTATAATGCAGAAGTGTGTTGTAAAGATACTCAAATATTTTGCCTTTTTCATTTACAATACACATAAAAAATTATGTTACTGTACCCAATACTGATACACTGATGAATACGGCAGAATGTCTCAAAGATCATTAGACGAGCATTCTCTACAAATTCGCCTAATAATGCAATCAAGAAAAAGTCATTAAACACAACTGTTTGACATTCTTGCAATTTCTGTCTTGCTCCATCAAAATCAAAATTCACATACAGATGTTCTAAAAACTCTGTAATTGGGTCACGGTATGTATAAGATTCCTATTAATAAAACGAAACAAATTACATGATAATGATGATGACATGTTACATAGAAACAAGTAAATACTACAAAAATTAGTAAAATTTTCTATACCTGTTGTATTACTTTTACAAGATCTTTTAGTATAGATCTCCTAGAACGATTGACAATAACAGCTGCTGCTAAATATCGCAGTATGTGAGGACACATTGTTTGAATAGCATTCAGGTAACTAAAATTTTCATATAAAGTTTAATTTTTCTTACTATACTTGATATATTAGTTAATATATCAACTTTATATTAGAATATACTTACTGTGGTCTATACAGAAACATTTCTATAATCAAATCTCTTCCTTTCACATGATTGAAAAATACAAATAAACTCCAATGAATAAGCCATGTACGCTGTTGCAATATTTGTAGGGAATTTCCTATAACATTACTATCGATGTATTCTCTCAGCTTGTTCACATCCTCTAACGCAGTTTCCCAGTTTTGTACCAAAATTTCCGAAGCCAATTTGCCCCAAAGAACATTCAAATAATTCTGAAAATTATCAATGCTAAAATAGATCATTCATTTTTTAAAATAATTGTATGCTCATTAAACTTGTTATAATCATACCTTATCTGTTGGTGGCATTATAAGCATATAGAAATATAAATATGATGTTGAAACAGAATAATTGCCACATTCGTAACGATATTTTGCTAACTTCACAAAACTATCCATCATTTCCACTCTAAACTATTGAAATGTAATAGATAATAGTAAAAATCTGTTTACACTTCTATTAGGTTTACATTAGTACACTATTACATTTACACTTTTGTTTCATTGTTTACTTACATCAGATTCTTGAGTCAAATAGTTGTTTAATGCTTTGGAGTCTCTCATGTTTTCCATCTTTTTCATAACTTCCTCGTTATTCATAAGTGCAACGACAACTGATACATTGTTTTGTAAAATACTAAGTTCTTGAAGAACCTCTTGTCGACGTGCTTTTAATTCCTATAACCAGAATTATTGTAATTATGCAATATACAAATGTTTACCAGTAAAACAGTATAACTGGTTAATTAAATTTTAAAAGATAGCCTTAAATCAACTATGGAGATTTCCTTTTGAAATCTGTTTGTTACAATTATTCATACCTCTGGTACTTCCAAGTTAGGATAAAGTTGTTTTCTGATGTCAATAGTATAATCTATCATATTCGTTTTGCTGAGAATATTGAGCTTCGCTTGAAGCAGCTCATCCTCGTCGTAGATCTGAAAAGTACAATTGTAACCAAAAACGCATATGGCTAAATAATTGTTTTGTTTATTATACCTGTTTTGCAGATAAAAACTCTAACAGGGGAAACACTAAGTGCCGATCAAGGTATTGACCTATACGTGATGTTAGATCGAATTTTGCCATTTCGAAGTTCAAAGAAAATTCGCCGATAACAATTCTAACCAAAACGTATCTCGGTTAAAAGGGACCGACCACGCTCCAAGTTAACGTCAAAAACTATAGAATAGATTGAAGAGAAAATTACTATTGAAACTGGTAAATAGGTAGATGGAGCAACACGGTGACATTGATCTATATAGGGTGGCCTAAAAATGTTCGAATTCCTTGAAAGCGGTGTTTCCGAGGGTTATTCTACTGATTCTAAGAAGTTTTTCCTTTGCAAAAATGTCATACGCGACTTCGTTTTCGAGTTATGAACCAAAAACAGGGGCCAATCAGAGCGCAGCTATAGCTGACGGATTCCGGCTTCGCGCGGCGTAGCGGCTGATTCTAGTGATGGGCACTATCGACTAATTTAAACTATCGACTACTTACTATTTAGTAACAGCATACTATCGACTGTTTAGTCGATAGTTTTCAGTCGACTAAAATTTCACTTTAGTTGTTATGTCCAGTTATGTCATCAAATCTACTGCAACACTATCGATGTATTTACCTTTTGTAAAATTAATTCATAATTAGAATTTCAAAATTGTAAGAGGTAAACAAGTTTTTTTTTTAACAATCACTACTATTTCGATTTATCATAAGCTATTTAATATTTGTACTTAAACAATTACCTGCTCTAAATTTTTGGTAAAAATAAATTAGATTATAAGTAATAATTTCCTGAATTCTTGAAAATATTATGTAAAATCAAATAAGTATTGCTTCAGTATAGAGCTATTTAAAATTATGGCATTGTTTAATTTCTTCTATATCAAAATGTAACCGATAGAGTTTAATGTTGCCATTTCTCCTCATTCTCCTAGAGTAGATAGAAATATTGCTATATTAGGAATTTAAGAATAAAAGAATTTCATCTAAAAAAAAGTTTAACTGTGGTAAGTTATTCCAGATTGCAATTTAAAAATATTATTTTATCCAAATTTTTTGCAGATAATCTATTTCTTCTTTCAGACAGAACTTCTCCGTCCACTTGTGTGTCCATGGAGCCATGAATATAATGTATAAAGTATTATAATAAAATATAATTAATGGCATAATGTTAGAAAATTACAACGAACAGTTTAGAAAGAATAGTATAACAAAAACGAGTCCTCGACAGTGTGATGCTACGACCGTTATAAATTACTTCAAGCTTGTTAGCTGGCGAGCATCGACAGTGTTCCTTAAAATTATTGATACAAATACAACATTAAAAATATTTACACCTTATTCATTTGCATTATTATCCTTCCTTATTACAATAATATTACTAATTATTTTTAAATTTTATATATAACAAAATATATAAAACTTCGTAAAAGAATTAAAGAATGATTCTTCTATTTTTGGCAGAAATACTATCCGCCCCTGTTTGAAAATTTCATTATAATCGATTGACGTTGCTATATTATAGCATTCGACCAATAATTGTATAATTATAGTATATTTGCATTAGTTTGCGTTGTGCATAATCGAATATACACATGCTTAATGAATTACTTACTCGATACTCGCCAACGAATGAATTTATTTAATAGTAAAACTTATTCAAAAGTCCCGCCGCTTAAATTCAGTTGATCGGTGCTCCAGCATTGTATGGATCATGCGACAGCTTCAGACAACTGAATTTTGTCGATAGTTCGATGGTTCAAAGAAGTAGTCGACTGAAATTAGTAGTTAGTTACTATCGACTTAGTCGATAGTTTTTAGTCGATGGTGCCCATCACTACGCTCTGCTCGTGGAAGGTGGATGTTGGCGTAAGAAAACACTCTTTCGAATAAAATTTGAAAGATAAAAAAAGACTTTATTAGTGAAGCTTCGAGGTCTATTCTCTAGGACTCCAGAATAATATCTGCCGATATCTGCTTCTCTGAGACGGCTCCTCGTCCTCGTTCGGTCTACCGCTCCCGCTTCGTTTCCTTGGCCAATAGGAAAATTCGGCATCTCCAGGTGGACGTTGATTCGCTGGATGGTCTCCCTCCAAGTTGTAGGTCGATGGTGATTGGCGGTGGTGGTACCGTGGAAGCGCGCGCATGAGGGCGGTGGCGTGTACGAGGGAGCCCGCCAAAACAAGGGATGTGGGGGTGTTTACGCGCAAAGATCTCGACCGCGGGAGTCCCACGGTGGGACTGCGCAAGAGAGAGGTCCGAGGGAAAGTTCCAAGAGGCCCTTGACCGAGGGTTTATGACTTCTAGGAGTGCGCGGGTACCCGAGTATACGGGTTCGGGTCGGGTCGGAAAAAGTCCGGCGGGCTCGGGCGAGTACTCGAGACATCTGAATGTTCGGGTAGCTTGATCGCATCGGGTAGCTTGATCGCGTCGGGTTGCTTGATTGCATCGGGTTGCTTGATCGCATCGGGTGCTTGATCGTATCGGGTGCTTGATCGAAACGGGTAGCCGGAGACATTCGGATTACATAGATTGGCCAAACTCGGATGCGATCTTTTTATACTTGAGATTGAACATACCATTCGTAATTCGCACTAATGCGGTCCTGAATTATGTACTCGCTTTTATAAGACGAAATATGTGGTATATACAGGGTGAATCATGATTCGCGTGATCAGTAGAGATTAGTCTGTTATTAGCAGTCCTATGGAAAATGTTTTTATCGGGTATAGTATGGTTTCAAGTTAGCTTTCACGCGATTATAGTGAATTTTTTGTAAAAAAATTAAAAGAGAAACTTTTTGCAATTTTTTTAATGTTATGATACTTCCCGAATTTGCCTTGAAATCCTCTAAAAAATGGGCGTAAATAAATTATAGATGTATTTGCAAAAAATTTAAGGTGACCTTTGTAAAATCATGAAAAAGCTATCGGCCGACGAACATACAATGTATGCAAGCAACTAAATCAATTACAGGACGACCATAAAATCTGTTTTATGTGATAAATGACAACAATTTTTCGACGAGATCGGGCAATAATCAATATCTCTGCCACTGCACTGATTTCGATGATTTTTTATGTTATACGAATCAATATTTTGAACAAATAATTACACAAATTTGTATTATTATATATTAGTTAAATTATTATCTATTATTATTCTTTATTTGAACAATTTTTGAAATACATAATATTTTATAATGCTTACAATCTTATTTATATACTCATTATATGAATACGTATTTATTATTTAAACAATTATTTAAATACATTTTCATGCTGCAAAAGATTACGTATACAAATTTGTTTATATACTTATTATTTAAATAGCTACTTATTATTCATTTAAACAATTTTCAAATAAATAAATTTTTATAATGTATAGAAACTTGCTTATATATTCATTATTTGAATTATTATTTCAATAAGAATTTATTGTTAAAATGATTATTTAAATAAATATTTGTAACGATCAAAAAACATAATATATACACGCCTTGTATAATACAATATTATATAACCGACATACATATAACCGTTTTAAACAGTTATTTTCAGAACTGTTTCAGCCCCTGGAAGGAACGTATTACACATATAGAAAATTAATTGGGTAGTAAGTAGTAACAAAATATACAAGCATATTTATGTTTTCTTAGTCCATTTATTTTAAATTATTATGAAGGAAACATATTTGCTCCACATTTTCTGGTAATAATCTTGCTCTCGTATTTGTAACTATATTTCCGGATGTACTAAATAACTGTTCACTAGTTATTTGGGTCGCAGGTATAGCTAGAAAACGTTTCACCACTGCGGATAATAGTGGAAATCTGGAAATAATGCTTTCGGTCAAGTACATCGCTATTTCCCTATCTTTCCTGCTATTAAATGTTTCTTCGTGTCTTTCTGTATTTCCTAATGTATTGTTTAGGAAACTTAATAATTTTGATTTTCTTTCACCTAATCAAGAATTTATAATATATACAAATGAATTATAAGATTGATAAAATTAATAAGGAAATATTATAGTTATTATCTTTCCATTACCACTTGGGTCTTGGTCTTTATCGCTTGTCGGTTCTCTATTCATGGCAATTTCCTCATTGAGTTTCCTGTACATTATTTGTTTTTGTTCCACTGACAATAACTGATCCTTGTATCTGGGGTCCCACACCGTAGCACAAATATATAGCGGATCTTGTTCTATTGGTTCAAAACGTTCCTATAAGTAAGATATCGTACTTTATTAAATTTTTGACTTTTTCCTATAAAACTTGTTTTATTTCAGTAGACAAACTATTCAAACTACCTTTAACGCGTTCCTAACTTTATTAGAAATATCAACTATTATAGTATTTTCTTCCATTTCTACTTGCAGGACATTCATTAACGCATAGTACATTGGGAAGTATTGTGAAATCGTCGGATATCTTTCTCCGCTCATAATCTCCGTTGCGTCTTTCAAAGGTTCCAGAATTGTAATTACAGATTTAAAAAAAATCCATTCGTCTGTCGATAGGTTGTCTGGTGTATTTTCTTCATACAACATTACGTTTAATGTTGTGTGCAAAGTAATAAATCTTTCGAACATAAAATATGTTGAATTCCATCGGGTATTAACTTCTTGTACTAGGTTTAGTGGAGTAACATTTGGATTTATTGATTTCTGAAAATTTATAAATTTTTCTCTACTAGTGGTCGATTTCGAAAAAAAAGTGGCTACAGATCTACATTTCTGTTTTAATGCTTCGTATTGCGGAAAATTTTTAAGTGAGCATTTAATAGCTAATTGCAAACAATGGCCGAAGCATGGAATTCTAGTCCAATTACTATAAGTGTTAATGGCTTTCGCTATGTTGCGACCATTGTCAGTCGTGAAAAAAGCTGGTTTTTCTAAATCTATGTCCCAGGTGTTAAAACATTGTACTATCATGCTTTGAATATATTTATATGTATGTTTATGCGGTATATGTTTTAAATCCAACATGTTATGATTTTAAAAAATCGGTCGGTAAAGAGGAGACTTGGAGCTGTTACCTCGTTTTCTTTCGAATTTTTAAAACAGTCCCGGCTATAGGAAAATTGCATTTGTTTAAAACATTTGCAAAATAAATGGTGAAAAAACCATTTATTCCAAATCGAAATATTTTCAATAGATACTCTTACGTGTTCACTACAAGCTCCTCAAAAGTCATTTTCCTCGGTACGTTAGTTCTAGTGTTATAATTTAATGAAAACAAATTCTTTACACGTCTGTAAAACCAACATTTTTTAAGATTTCGAAAAATCCTTCGAGATTCCTTCATAGGCTACTAAAGACTACAACATCTTCAAATTTGAACTATCCGACATAGGACTCGAAAAATTTTCTTCTCTTCTTTGTTCCTTGCTTTCGACCGCGGTGTATCACCATCGCTCGACTTCTGTCGCGCGCGGCCGTCTCTGCCAACACGCCTCTAGGTCGCGCTCTGATTGGTCCGTGTTTTTCGTTAATAACTCCTTATCAAAGCCGAAACGGCCATTTTTGCAAAGGAAAATGTCGCTTCAAATGGCCTCAGGAACCTCCCCTTTAAAGGAACTCAGACATTTTTGGGACACCCTGTATATATGTATTTTTTATTGAGAATACACATGTGAATTTTAAGCAATGCTTTTTTCATGCTTTATTTTAAAAAATTAATTTTGTTTTCCTAAATGGGATGATATGGCTAATGGCGAACCACCCATTATGATAAAAAAAGGTAACGCGCCATAGTAATACCCCTAGGGTGGTGAGGAAATTTACAACAATTAAAATATTATTTATTAAGACGATTTTATAATTATCTGCACAACTCTTCCCTTCAGAAATTCATTGTCTAACTTCTTTCCGATGTGTTCACCTAACCTCTTTGACTCGGTTCCAATAATTGGTCTATTTCAAGTTTCTATTAACTTATATATCACTTTATTCATTTTCAAATGTTGCATAATAATCCAAAGATGATTTCTTTTTGCTTCATAGGTGTATTTTTTTGAAACCACTGCAAAATATTTCAACTTTTATGTACCACAACACCAAACTTTTCCGAGAGTCCACAAAATGTATACCACATTTATAAATATTAGAATACTTTAATATCAGTTCTACTTACCATAGTTATAATATTTAAAGGTTGCTTATACATAATTAATAAAGAATGGTGCATTTTAACATTATTTACTATGAAAAATGCGTTAATTATAATCCGAAGTCCAAGACTCCCATTATTGAAAATCGGACTCTCAATCGCCACTTCGACAGTGTTGCCAAGTTGTTCAGCACGGCTAGTACTAGAGTCGGCTGTGGCCGTGCCAACTTTTTACTTTTAAAGTGTATAAAATTATTGTAATATACATTCATTAGTGACGCGGGTAATAAAAATAATGTTACGTATAGAAACCAAATTTATTTTACTACAATTCGTATTTTTGTAATACTTCTTCATAAATATTATTTTCAACGTTCAAATACACGCGCCGTATGCATTTGTAGCCTCCAAAACACCCGTAGTAAAAATACAGTATATGGAATATTCAGTTCTTGCTAATACGCGTAAATTCGTGAACTATCGGTAATATTGAGCGCGACACCGAAATGGTACGGGGGCCACTGTGGCCCCCCGAGGCCTAGACAGAAAAGCCCATAAGATGCAATGTCTGTAGTAGCACCGACGAGATACTGTTAAAGACATCCAGCCCCCGTGTATTCGGTTGCGCCGAAAAGTGGGCTCTGATGGGCTCTCAAACCGGTCGGTAACGGGTCCGATGGCATCGCCGGTGGTTTCGTGGAATGGATAAAGTAGACTTATGAAGTTCCACGGTGCTAAAAGTTCCGCGCTCTCTACCTACATAGAACATTTGCTCGTCAACTGCGCACGACTGCATGAGTGGCGTAGAGGTAAATGGATGTAATACCTTAGGTAATAAATAAATGAAGACTGTCATTATCCATTCTGTGATTTCTTGGAAAATAATTACATATTATTGTATAATTTCATTAAATTCTTATCGCCTACTTATTTTCCTTATTGTTCAGCATTGGAATCACTGTTTTATAATCGATAGCCTGTAACTGTAACCACTTAATTTAATTAATGGGATATTTATAAAATAATTTTTCTTAAAGAAAAAATATTCTGGAATAATTATAGAATAAAAAGGAAGAATAAATACAATCTACAAGAAACGATCAAATTCAATCGTTCTTATCGAGATCCTTAGTAGAAAGCAGAAACGTAATTTTTATTACTTATTTTTCCGATAAAACCACTTCTAATGCTCGACAGCACTGTCTGCAATTATTAAATGCAATTATTTTGATCAGAGAAATATTACATATATGATGGTAAAAGTCTCCTAAAAGATTAACTAAAAATGAAAAAGTGTCATCATTGCATTACCGTTGCCTCACCGATGTTATGTACCTGACCTGTACATAATGACCATACACCTGTATATGATCCGAATTATATCGTGTTTGGTATCATTTTAATCAGAACAATGCCACAAATCTATTAGCAAAAGTCTCATAAAAAAATAAGTAATAATAAAAAAGCTATTCCTTGGTAATACATTGTGAGGACGTGCGAGCCTTTGAACTGTGCCGCCGACTGCGACTCTCCGCGTCTCTTTCTTTTCCATACGCTATCCTTCCTCGCGCCCGAAACTTTAATTGTCTATTACACAAGTAAATATCATCGGAATTATATCACATTTAGTATGATTTTTATTAGAAAAATGCCACAAATATGGTCATCGAAGTTCCATAAAAAAATAATGAAAAATAAAGAAGTTGGAAATTCTCTCTCGAGCTCGGCTATCCTTCTCTACGTTCGGCAAACCTCAGACAATGATATTCCTCGCGTATAAACTAGGTCTGTTACTTTTCCGACTCTTCGAAGCTTCGAAGGATTCGAAGGAACGAAGGGAACTTCGAAGGTGATGAAAATCGAAGTTTCGGACTGTCGAACCTTCGAACCTTTGATTCGTTTCCAGTTAACGGATAAAAGAAATAAATTTTCATAATTTGTTTCTATATTCGCCATCTGAATTATTTCAATAATTTATTGTTTAGATAATATATTTATAATTTGAATTATCTTTTCGATAGCACATTGTTAAAATAATTGTTTAAATAAATAAATTTTATAATTTGTTTCTATGTTCATTATTTGAATTATTTCAATTATTTATTGTTAAAATAATGGTTTAAAAGAATAAATTTTCATATTTTGTTTCTATATACATTATGTGAATTATTTCAATAATTCATTGTTAAAATAATTATTTAAAGAATGTACAAGTATTTACATAACGAATATAGAAACACATTTCTATAGATTATAAAAACTGTATATTATAAATTTTTATACTCTATAGAAACGTGTTCCTATATTAAATATGTAAATACGTGTACATTGTCTAAACAATTATTTGAACAATAAATTATCGAAATAATTCAAATAATGAACATAGAAACAAATTGTAAATTTATTTATTTAAACAATTATTTTAACAATGTGCTATCGAATGAAAAATTCAAATTATTATACTACAAACGTCCCTGCGCAGATCCGTGTTGTGGACCATTATCGATGAAATACTGTACATGGTAAAGTTGTGTGGCTTCTTGTAAGAATTACAGATGTGAAGACAGATTTCAAATATCATCTGTTGTTGCAAGAATACATTAAATATCATTCATTATTCACACGTTATTGTAATTTTTCAAGCACTTCCAGTGCTCTGACAAAAAATGTTTCTGATAAAAATTACTCGGTAGTCACTCTTCTATAAATTTCAATATAAAAAATTAAATGTAAAACGCCCCGCCCCAGAATTACGACCAGCCTAGGCGTCACGTTGACGCACCAGACCCCGGAAGGCGAAGCTCGAAACAAGGTGGAAGCCGAAGAACTCGGGAGGGCAGAATACTTTGACATTGCTTGCGAAAGCATCGACGAACTCCGAGCGAAATTATTTGTATTGATACGCACTTTTACGGTAGTTTTGGACACGTACGATCTGAGTTCTAAGACATCTGCATGCCTTACATAAAACAATTTTTTTTATTCGATAAAATTGTAAGGTCTCCTTGATTTTCTAATCGTCACTATATATTTTTTACTTAATAATGTTATTGCTGACGTCGGGCTGAATTCAACGACTACAATAGTTGTGAACAGCTAATTCTTCGATTGGGACCATTGTGCGACGCGCGACGCGGCGAAAATCGAGCAGTCGAACGCGAAGGCTTAAAAGTAGGACTCTCCGCGTCTCTTTCTTTCCCATACGCTGTCCTTCCTTGCAGTCCTTCCTTGCAGTCCATCCTTCCGAGCCTTTCGTCGTTCATTACACGAGTAAATATCATCGGTATTACATCATATTTCGTATCATTTTCATCAGAAAAATGCTACAAGTATGTTTGTGAAAATCCGATAAAAAAATAATGAAAAATAAAGAAGTTTTGTTGTTGGATTAGTAGTGGTCTCACACCGATATACCCGACCCGTATTGTGTTACACTCCTCGGCGACCGAGGCCCTCGAGCTTTACTCCGTCCTTTCCTCCGTTCGACATGGGATCGCGGAACAGTCTCTTTTGAACGCTGAATGTCTTATTTTATATCTAATCTAATCTTATTTTATTTGTCAAAATTTAACTTCCTATTTAAAATATTTTTTTATAATTAAATTTGGAATATTTTCTCTTTAAAGGACCTACCTAGAGCAGTCCCGTTTTAATGGTTTTCGGTCAATCACCCGTATTTAATTGCATGCAAAAATATTGAAAAAATCTGACGAATTGCGATTATCGACATATATATTTAAGAATTTTTGCCGATTTTTCGGTTGAAAATCTTATTTACAAAAAAGGAAAACATAAGAATTCGAAAATTTCAGGTTTCTTTGGAAATTGAAAAAGGACATCGAACAAATTTTTACGGTAGCAACATATCCAGAAAGAACTTCGATTTATGAGAGTTTACAGTTTATTCGATCCCTGCTCTGGTCATTGGGCGATACATTGTAACGCGTGTGCCAATCTTTGACTGCTCGGTCTTCGCTATATCATTCGAATGCGGCTCAGAAAATTATTCGAAGTCGAATAAAACGTCGAATAAAGGTACAGATGAAAATGATAACTTTATTCACCGCTAACGATGAATAAAAAAATTATCTTTATTCGCCGAATCAATTTTCATCGAATAAAACTTTATTCGACGCGTGTCGAATACAGATAACCATAATCATTTCTTTTGTCGCGTGACAAATAATGTTTTTATTTTTTAATCGCTGTTTGCATCGATGCTCCTACAATTATATTATATGTATTATATTAATTTATCCTCGCGAGTCTCTTTCGAACTCTATATTATTCGATATAGTATGTCAAATAAACGTTAATCTGTTTTTCAACATATGTATGTTTCCAGAGATCGATTCTTAGAACAATTATTATTAAAAAGTGTAAGGAAATAATGCTTGTTTATGAAATATTTTTAAATTACAAAATGAGGTATTTCGTATGAAATCAGAAGTAGGAATTAATGAATATTGATTTTCCTAAATATGCTTTCATACTTTCTTACGTACAAAATTTCTAGGAATTTCTTTTTTGTCTTTGATATTAATTTTACTTTTAGTATTTTAAGCCTTAAAAACCAACACCAAAATGTTTGTTCGAGAATGTAACATCTGATCTCACTGCTGTCTGCCGTCTCACCGTCTCAAGAATCTCCTCAGAGGCCTTCTGCACCGACGAAATATCGTCGGTGGCCTTCTGTTTCTTACTCCAGCCAAAATATATCCTAGAGGGCGTAAGAGAACGCTTGAATTATTCGGGCGACACGAACTCCCGTAAGGCTGGCTGTCTTTAACAGTATCTCGTCGGTGCGGGGGGTAAAAAGTGGAGTTGGGTTCTGCGCCAGGCTAGATTTAGACTAGGAGGCACCAGTATACCGGGCACGGCCAAAACCCGTGCGTGAGCACTCTCATACTCTCATTCCTCTCTGATATATACATATATATGTATATATAGGGTGTCCCAAAAATGTCTGAGTTCCTTTAAAGGGGAGGTTCCTGAGGCCATTTGAAGCGACATTTTCCTTTGCAAAAATGGAGGTTCGGCTTTGTTAAGGAGTTATTAACGAAAAACACGGACCAATCAGAGCGCGACCTAGAGGCATGTTGGCAGAGACGGCCGCGAGCGACAGAAGTCGAGCGATGGTGATACACCGCGGTCGAAAGCAAGGAACAAAGAAGAGAAGAAAATTTTTCGAGTCCTATGTCGGATAGTTCAAATTTGAATATGTTGTAGTCTTTAGTAGCCTATGAAGGAATCTCGAAGGATTTTTCGAAATCTTAAAAAATGTTGGTTTTACAGACGTGTAAAGAACTTGTTTCATTAAATTATAACACTAGAACTAACGTACCGAGAAAAATGAGTTTTGAGGAGCTTATAGTGAACACATAAGAGTATCTATTGAAAATATTTCGATTCCGAAGAAATGGTTTTTTCACCATTTATTTTGCAAATGTTTTAAACAAATGCAATTTTCCTATAGCCGGGACTGTTTTAAAAATTCGAAAAAAACGTGGTGACAGCTTCAAGTCTCCTCTTTACGGACCTATTTGTTAAAAGGCTGACGCTTTAAAATTGACGGAATTAAAATTATTTAAAGCGAACGCTGCACCGCGATATTACGGAGGCGCGCGACCTCGAAGGCGCGCGGCACGACAACACCGCACACTCTAACACCGTCAATACATACTGGTAAAACTGACTCTTCACTTTTTAGTTATTAATGTTGGAAACTGAGAAAACCTTGCTTACCTTGGTTCTCCTGTAGAGCCCCAGCGAGGTGAAAATGAGGTGGGGCAGATGGGGCATCGAAGGAGGCCGCAATTGAATTACCTGCAGTTGAAAATGCTCTTTCAAGCGCGTATAATTCCATAACGCTATTTCCGAGCGCTTCAAGTACCTACAACTCGAAACTTCAAACTGTTATATCTCATCATGGAAGTATCTGACAAAAAAATGTTTCAGACAAAATTGACTTGTTTTTTCCGGTCGAATCTAAATATGTAACATTTTATAGGGGGTTCCATTTAAAATTACAAAGGTACCTCTTCACGTTTATGTAGTCAGAAAGGCCCTTCAGTTCCATGCAATTTAAGCTTAAGAACTTTAAAATCGATGGCATAGTTTTCGAGATATTGAGCTGTTTAGAGTTATGTGGGCCACCCTGTATATATGTATTTTTGGATTTTTAACATGTTCGGAAATTACTTTATTTCACTCCTGAATTTTAATAAAGTTATAAAATAATTGACCTACATAATTCCATTTATTATAATTAATCTAAAATAAAGTTTGCTTATATTCCTAATTAATTATTTAGGAATATAAGCAAACTTTATTTTAGATTAATTATAATAAATGGAATTATGTAGGTCAATTATTTTATAACTTTATTAAAATTCAGGAGTGAAATAAAGTAACTGTTATTATAATGAGAATTGGAAATGGAATGAATAAAAGAACAGATTAACAAAAAAACAGTACATCAAAATTATTAACAAAAAAGAATATCGTTGAATGGTAATGCCAAAACGAGTAATTAAAAAAAGGCCGCCGTTAAGGCGCATCTTCAATAACAACCAATACAAAAGAGAGGTCACGGTTGTAAAATTTGTTTCCTCCTTCTCGTGGCGCCCGAAGCGCCAAGGCGGTGCGCGGGAGAAACCACGTCTCGTGGATGCGCCACATATATGTATATATATATATCAGTGCACACACTACACCTATAGCACGTAGATCTGATTGGTTATTGGATATCAATAATTTTGCTATTGGTCGAAATGACAATAGCAACGTTTCAAACTTTTGAACTTGCCCTGTGCCATTCCGGTTTTAATGTAATTTCGATACGCAGACATGTCACGTGTTCTCGGTGACATACGACACTTTTCCTCGAAATTTAAAATGTGAAAATGTTAAACACTCTATCAAAGAATGAAAAAAAGCACGAGGCACCACCACCATGTTGGTACCTCACAGTCTAACCTTCGACCAAAACCTTATGGATTTTGTTGTGACAAAAAAGAGTATTATCCGTCACCAGATGTGAAAACCAAGCTGGGTTCTCTTTTCTCTCGACAGAATTTAACTGGAGAAGGACCTAATATTAAATTTCATTTTCAAGAAATTGACAATATTTTAACATCCACTCAACGCCTCAATCAAAAGAGTCTTCAACGTTTAGGATTACGAGGACGATCGCGTGGTCGACAGAAGGGTGGTTACGATGATGTGTATCGAAAAGGAGGTGGCGGCGGTGGCGGCGGTGGCGGTGGAGGTGGCGGTGGTGGTAGTGGTAGCAGAAGCGGAGGTTTACGTGAACAGTATATCTGTAAACGTTGTAGAGGCCCCCTTCAGTGGTACATAGAAGATGAGATTGATGATGCTCGTGATACAATGATGCAGGATAGACAGAAGAAGTATAATGCAGAAACGGAGCAGAATATTAAAATTGCTAAAAAGAAAGGTATCAAAGAAAATGTACAGTAACTATATGTACTTGTTCAGTAAATACTTGTGATTGCAATTAAATTTTACAGTTAGTCATATACAGTAACACACAAAATCGAAGATTTTCTGTATTTAAAAGTATTAAAAGAACTGTCGCAAACAAAACAATGTATATTTACATGTCATTGTTGAAGTATATTGCCAAAATCTGTTTTAGTACGTCAATTGTATCGACATTCGTTTTTATGTGTGACTGTGTAAGAGGCAATTCGTTTTTATGTGTGACTGTGTGAGAGGCAAGTGTTTTTTAATAAAGAGTGTACATTTTTCTTATGCAGAAAAGAAGAGAAAGAAGTCAAAAATCGATCGTGGAAGTAATACTTCGAACTGAATAAAAATACAGAAGAATGGTACAAACCTTTTTTATATTGTTATTTTTGTTAATATTTTTAATATAAAAAGTGAAAAACATTTTCCAACTTGTATTAGAAAATATAATTTATTTCAATATAAATGTTTACATGATGTACTATATTCATTAGAGAATGCAATACTGTGGACATACTATCTAAAAATTCTTGAGATTTGTATTTCGATGCTTTAGTAAGTTTCACAATTAGAAAATTATAATTCACATATACAGGGTGTCCCTGCATTGGTAGTAAAACCGAAGAAGGAGTGATCCTAAATAAAAAAACAAATCGAAAATAAAGAAAAAAATTTTTTCATTTGAGGCTCCGTTTTTGAGTAAATCAAGTTTGAAAATTTAACGAATATGCGTACTATTAGATAGAAATCGGCTGTCGCGTCTGATCATGATCAACCAATTCTACTCTGTGCATATATGTACGCGAATTCGACGAATCTTTAAATTTTATTTTCTCGAAAACGAAGCTTCAAATGAAAAAATTTTTTTCTTTATTTTCGATTTGTTTTTTCATGTAGAAGCACCTTCTCCTCGATTCTACTACCGATGCTGGGACACCCTGTATATGCACAAAATGAAGTAAACAAAATTAATTTATACATTTGTTTGTAGCAGAATAGTTTATAGTTTAATTATTTTGTAAACGAAATATATTCATAATGTCCACCTAGTCGATCGAAGTTAATGTTTGCATTTGTTCAAAGTTTATTATTAATTAATAACATTAATTCTTAACTTTACTTAACCATTTGTTTCCTACAAAGCTTGTCTTTGTTAGCGTAGCTTTGAAAAATAGTCCGTTTCTCAAGAGTCAACATATTTTCATTGATGTGCAAATTATATGTATGTTATCACTTTATTATAGTAGGTCTCTTAACAAAATTTATCATCAGTCAATAAAATACTATGTATATTATCAACTGTAAAACTTATTAACAATATTACTATTAAAGGCATTGCAATATTATTATTAAGGATTATTTCAATGAAGAAGTACCCATTCCCTAAAGGTGGTATCAACATATACATACACATGTATTAAACTTAATTGAATTGTTGCAGATGTTATGTTTTTTGTTACATAAGTTGAATTTAAACTGTAAAACTGTGTGGAGGTTTTGTAATTGGTTTCATTTGTGTCAACATTAATGTCATTGACTACATATACTGAATATTCAATATTATATGTTTTGCATACTTATACAATTGTGAAAGCATTTCATTTTTGGCCTAATAGTATAAAAATGTCGTAAGACAATATAAAAGAAAAAGTTTATTTTTTCCTTTTCAATCTATGGAGAGCAGGAAAGCAAGTATAACTTTCATAGCTTTTGTTGCCATAAATTTTCTATAATAATATGATCACGATTTGATTTTTACACATTTATACACTATTTCTCTTTAACGTCTTTTGATATTTGTATCTTTTATAACGAAATTATATACAGAATATATTTTGAGAAATTAAACATAGTTTCATAAAAGTAATACTAAAATTTTGAATACAGAAAAATGAATCCTTATCAAATTATATAATTAAATTTGTTACTTTTCTGTACTTGTTAATGTTATCAAAGTAGTTAATATATATATATATATATATATATATATATATATATATATATATATATATATACTTTGTTGAAAATTCGGATAGCAATTAGAGTTTATTAGGTAAGTAATAAGTAAAGAACTGGTTCAACCTATATATATTATTATCTTGAATATATCCTTCGTTACTCTTTGGTAAAAGACCGGAAAATACTTTATTACTGTTTTATTGCAAACAGGCTTTTTAAGTTATTATAAAAAGAACGTTCTTTCTTTAGTATAAAACAAAATTAAATAATTTACACTAGTGTTCTTAAAGTATTAAAACGTAAAAAATAACGAAAATTAACATGTTGTTTTACATTTTTCTTTCGCATTTAAAGCTGCAGTGTATGTTTGGGAATGTTCTAATCTATTAAAATTTCTTTTTCAAAGGAAACTAGAATATTATTTCCTGTGCATTTATAGTACGATTTTTAATCGTTTTAAGAAAGATATTGTATAGCAAGATCATTGAAAATAAAATATAACTTTGCCTGACAAATTAAACGATATACATTTACACGTACGCTTAAATAGAATGTCAGTCTCTTTGTATATAATTATTCGGAAGTTTTTGGGATACCCTTCGACTCTAAAATGTCTTTAACATCATTAATTTCATGAATATTTCTGGAGGCTGCTGCTTCAGTAAATGATTTTGTATCGTGTTCATCTATAATCTTGCATACAGTGTCTGTACTCTCTTTAGATTTTGACTCTACAAATTCATTCTCGTTTACACATGGTTTCTCTGAATCATCTGTAGTATCTGTTATGCTAATATTAATTTGTTCAATATTTTCTTCTTTACTCTCTTCGGTGTTAACTTCTACTTCTACATCGGTTATTTCTTTCCTATCAATAGTGAGAGACATTTGCTTTAAATCATTTAACAAAATATCAGTCGCAACACTTTCATTGATAGTCATAGTTGGTTCACATGCTACTGTTTTGTTATAACAGGCTTCTGCAACCGAGTTTATTACACCGTCTTCTCTTTTTCCTTGGAAATCGGTAACAACATCGCTTTTTGTGTCGTGGTTTTCTTCCTCAAGATCGTGAATATTATCTTCCGAAATATCTCCTTTTCCCTGGAAATCGGTAACAACATCGCTTCCTGTGTTGTGTTTTTCTTTCTGAAAATCTTCTGCAATATCTTTTTTTCCTTGGAAATCGGCAACATCGCTTTTTGTGTCGTGGTTTTCTTCCTTAAGATCGTGAATATTATCTTCCGAAATATCTCTTTTTACCTGGAAATCGGTAATAACTTCGCTTCCTGTGTTGTGTTTTTCTTTCTGAAAATCTTCTGCAATATCTGTTTTTTCTTGGAAATCGGCAACATCGCTTTTTGTGTCTCGTTTTTCTTCCTCAAAATTGTGAACAGTATCTTCTGTAATATCTCTTTTTCCTTGGAAATCGGTAACAAAATCACTTTCTGTGTCGTGGTTTTCTTCCTGAAGATCGTAAATATTATCTTCTGTTCTCTCTCCTTTTCCTTGGAAATCGGTAACGGCATCGCTTTCTGTGTTGTGTATTTCTTCCTGAATATCGTGAACATCTGCAATATCTCTTTTTCCTTGGAAATCAGCAACATTACTTTCTGTATCGTGTTTTTCTTCCTGAAGATCGTGAACATTATCTTCTGCAATATCTCTTTCTCCTTGGAAATCGTTGACATCACCATCATTTTTCAAGATAGTAGTATCTATCGCAATCGGCGCAGCACTATCTTTGATAATTGATTCAGATTCTTCCACATCGTTTACTGTTTGCTCATTGTTTTTACAAGTGTCTTGATCTTTAATTTGATTGCCTCCTACTAAATTTGTATCCATTGTTGATGTTTCGGCTGATGTTGATGACTCAGAGTCATTTTCTTTAAGTGGTTCGGTATTAAAAGTTCCTATTTCTTCCGTTTCATCCGTAACATTCCTTTCCATATTTTGAACTATTTCATCTACAGTGAGTTCTACAGAAGAATTAGAGAGCAAATTGGCCGTATCCTGTTTCTCTGCATCTTCAACTTGTTTCTCGCTTATATGAAAAGTTTCTTCCACTGTATTTTTCTCCGGAGTTTCATTTGTTTTATAGTTTTCTGATGTCGCATTGAAATTTATAGTTTCTTCAACTTTTGCGACTTCATTGGAGAAAGATGGCTTTTCAGAAGGTGGGATTAGGATGTCGATAACGTTTCTCCCATTGAGACTCAGTTTAACATTAATTGGATCACATGAGTGATCGAGTATTTCTAATTGGAACATTGTGTCTCCGTCGTTGTGAAGTTCTTCAAACGTTTTCTGAGCTTCCAATGGCCAAGAAGTTGTAGTTTCTGGTTTTTGTAGAGCACAACGTTTTGACAAAGCAGGTATATTTACTAGATCTGCAGGTAGCATTCGAACCTCGTTTGTAACTGCGGTATTGCCGTAATCAATGTAACAAACAGTGGCGGAATCTTCAGTATGTGAAAGGATTTTAGCTCTATACCATGCACCGTCATCTGGATATATCGCAGCGCAGACAGTGTCGTCTTCGAATGTGTTTAATGGGAGAAAATCTTGTGCCGCTTCTAATCTGTTCAACATTGTATTCAAATCTGCGGTGCTGCTTTCAGTTTGAATGTAAAAATCGTCCAATGAATTAATGCGAGTAATAAATACATTCGGTGAATTTTCCTCACCTAATGGAGGTAATCGTTCCTCTATGATCGAAGGATAATGTTGGCAAAACTTGGCAAGTAGATCCGTCACATTTTCGTCGATTAATGTCAACTTGACCAACGATGTTTCATTTTCGTCGTGATCATCATTTAATACATCTAATAAAAATATTGTTGCTCCGTAAGCAGACAATTTCACAAATTCTTCGCAAGCCTGTTCTGACCATTCTGTAACTCCTTCTGGCATAATTAAGCGACACTTTCTTGATAACGGTGGCACATTCATCAGATCTTCGGGAATAGCACGTATTTCGGTCGAAGTAGCTGAATTTCCATAATCAATGTACAGAACTTGCGTAGCATTATCACTGTGCGATATAACGCGAGCTCTGTACCAGCAGTCGTCTACTGGGTACTTTGCAACGCACAACATATTTTCTTCGATTTTATCAACTTTAGGAAACATATCCGCCACAATGAATCTGTCAGTCATAACTTCTAGATCACCGACGGACTTTTCTTCTTGCACCCAAAATTCACTTGGAGAGTTGACGTGACTTACAAAAGCAGAATGAGGATCCAATTCGAGGTCAACAATCTCATCTATCAAATCTTCTTCAGTGTGGATCATTACAGCAAGATTTTCTTTGACTAACGTGTCGCTAACACTTTGACCATTTACCAACAAGTCTACTCGCTTGGGAACACCATTTGCAATCACCAATGCTTGCAACGATTCAACAGACGATATTAAATTTTCGAATTTCTCACATGCAGTGGCATTCCAATCTTCTGAATCTGTAGAAATTACATCTAATCTACATTTAACGACGTATTCCTTAATTTCTTTCCAAGAATCTGGAATTTGTCGAATTTTCCCAGATTTATTGTCGATTACATCAGCATTTCCATAGTCAATGAATCGGACTGTCGTTATATCCTCGTCCGCGTCGAGTACCTGTGCTCTGTACCATAAATTAGTGATAGTGTCCATCGCAACGCATAAATTTCCTTCGTCCAATATTCCCTGTACTTCTGGGAATGTAGGGGCCTGTGTTTGGAGCTCCAACTGTTTCTTCGAAAGATCTGTAGCGTCTTGTATAGATTGAAGCCAAAACTGACTAGGGGAATCCACATGTGATACACGTACATCATATTTACGACCTATTTCCATGTTATGAACATCAATTGTTTTGGATATTTCTTGTTGCGATGGTAAATTAAGGGCTCCCAATTTTTCACTAATTTTTTCCCCGTCATGTAACAGTTCTACTATCCATTTTTTGTTTACATTACGGAAAACAGCTGTAAATTCTATATTCGACAAGTACTCTTGCAGTATATTTACTTGTTCAGATGCTGTACCTCCAAGAGTTATTGGTAACGACACGTTGATACATAACTGATATGGTATATAGAAGCATGGGTCCAAAGTCATTATTACGTCATGAGTCACTTCCTCGTTGTTGCCATAATCAATAAAGTTTATGCAAACTTTGGTTTCTGTACAAGTTATGATTTTACCACGATACCATTGACCATCGGAGCCTCTTACAGCACACAACAAATCCACTGTGGGTTTTATCAATTTGCCATTCATAGGATAATACTGATTGAGTGCTTCGTTTAAATTTTTGTCCAAAGCACAGTTTGCATTACGTTGCAACCATATGCTAGTGGAATGATCTGCATACGATACTAACACTTTATGTGTAGAACTCAAAATAGGCATTGGACATATTGGTGATATTTCTTCATGTGTATCATCAGAAATGCGAATTTTGTTACCCAAAGAATCAAACAGCTTTACAATGAGCCTGTAGAAAACATAGAGAAGACTTTATAGAGAATGCAAAATCTAAGGATATAAGGAAATATAATTGACTTTCTATCAGCTTACCTGTTATTATCAACTTGATCAACATACATAATTACTTCCTTCCCTTCGACAGATTTCTTCAATGTTGCATCTGCTTCAGGCGATGATGTAGTGTTCATAAGAGAACATTCTACTGCCTGATTTTGCATAACTGAGAGGTCTCCTGGCAATGCTAACATCTAAATTAACGTAATATTAAATATCAATGATTGATACATACAAATATTATAAACAAAAATAAACGTAAAAGAAAATATGAAAGGATTCTTACATAAGGGTAATACCACGCGAAATCGGACACTTTTCGCAGTACTGTACCGTATTTTATTCAAATTTGGATATGTTGCAGCCTTTAGTAATTTATTAACATATCTCAAAGTATTTTTCGGAACTTTAAAGTCAAGGGTCAACCTTCTTTCATTAAATTATAACGACTGAACTAACAAACCTATGAAAATGAGTTTTTAGGTGTTTATAGTAAAGACATAAGAGTATCTTGTAGAAATTTTTTCAATTGTAAAATTTTTTTGCACCATTCATTTTGCAATTGTTTTGAACAATTGCAATGTTTTCATAGAGGGGACATATTGCAAATTTTGAAAAAAAATGAGGATATAGCCAGAAGTGTTTCCTTTGCACGGACCCTTTAAAATTGGCGAAATAAAAATGATTTGAAGTGAACGCAGTCTCTGCCATTCTTCTACCATGTACGCAACCACCGCAAAAATTTAATACCCTTATAAATTATTCGGAAAGCTCACTCTTTGTTAATGATATTAATTGCTGGAAACACTTACTATCACTGCTCAATGGATATCACGAGAAAGTGGTGAATACGTTCCATTGGGTAATGGTGGGATAGAATGTGATAGAAGTGTAGGTTTAATGTTTCGTTTTATAATGTTCTATAATTAACAAGTAAATAAATGACCTACAATATAGAGACTATATCGTCATTTTTTCAAGTTCGTCTTTTTGTCCCCGCTATGAAAACATTGCATTTGTTTAAAACAGTTGCAAAATAAATGGTCAACAAAAAGTTTTTTCGATTGAAATAATTATTATTAGATACTATTATGTCTGCACTATAGATACCTAAAACCTCATTTTCATAGATTTGTTAGTTCAGTCGTTATAGTTTAATGAAAAAAGGTTGATACTTGACTTTATACGTCTGTAAAACCAACAATTTTTTTAAGGTTTCTAACATTTTTTGAGACACGGTCATATATCTCCAAAGGCTACAACATATCAAAATGTGTACATAATCGGAAATAGTACTCCGAAAAGTTTCCGATTTTGCGTGGAATGACCGCCCTACAGTTTTCAGTGCCCTACTTCAAGCGTTTAATCAAGTATTTTTTACTAATGATAATGACAGTGCATAAAGCAATGCGATATTAGTTTCTAATTCTATATTATTCTTTGAATATTGAATGCTTCAACAAGTTTTGTTATCATTGAAACTATAATATTTGTATTTGCTAAATTTTATAATCAAATTTAATTTAGATTATGTCATTGCGTTAATGTAATTCAATGCAACAAGTATGGTATTAAGTAACGTCTATGTACATATATCTAGCATCGATGCTGCACATTCTCTATTAATGAAATGGTTTTAGCATTTAGATTAATCTCTTTCTTTCAAAGGAACTCACACAGTCTGAGAGAATTTCATCGTATGCTCCAGTATCAATGAATTTTACATCAAAGCCTGCAGATTGCGAATGGTTACAGATTACTGCTCGTCTCCAAATTCCATTTGAATAAACCAAACAACCTGTACCTAGGCATATCTCATGGGCTGATAATCGTTGCATCACCTGCCATTGTCATACTTATCCTTATCAATTTTATTCGCTTAAAATCATCCATCAACAAGGACTTTCAATTTTGAAAAAGTTACAGTAATTGATTTTTAATATCTTGCTTATTTCAATGAAAAAGTTAATTTACAAATTTGTGAAAAAAGAAATGATGTGATAGTAGAATAATGTTGTAGTTGTTAATTAAAGTCTTAAAGTTAATATAATTAATAACATCCTCAAATGTTAAGAGCACAAAAAGAAATGAAATCGAATATTAAAAATTGTTGAGCTTGCTTATTACATTCAGAATAATATAATATATGCATGTCTCATTGTTATAATATAATTAGCATGCAATATTAATAGTCAAATTGGACAAGAACAAATTTGTACGTTTATAATTTTAATTTATAATTGCGTTAATGTTCACTAACGGCAAACTAAATTTGATGAAAAACACATTGCAACTTGAATTTGTTCAACACTATCTATTATTTGACTACAAAATACTAAACATATTTGAGCGACAGAAATAAATTCTGTAACATGCTATAAGAAGGAACAGTAGAAATCCTTTGGTTGCAAATTTTGTAGAGGTAAACTACACACGAAAATATATTTTGCTGATTGTTACTAATACCATACATCGTGCAATGAAATGCAAAGTACTTTGTATGATTAGAAGAATAAAGTTAGTGACACTATTAATTGATTTACTTTTGACACTTAAAATTTCATGCACAGTCATATTGTAATTACATAAAACAATCATTTGTTATTGAAGAGTATATATGTCCATACGTATAATTATTTGAGCAGGGGCATTTTAAATTTTAGGGTTCAATATTTTTCATGCATTGATATATATCATCATACTTGCTGAACATGCTTATTAATTAAGTTCTTTTACCGTATTTGTAGGTATAATTACAATACGTATATACATATGCACACACACACTATAATATAATTAAATACTCATGAATATATATGTCTGTATAAAACATACCTTGGGATTTTTGTCAGCCATATATGTATTTATCAAATTTTCACATTCTGCGGCGAAAGGAAGTTGAACATAAAATTTAGTTACATTTTCCACACTTGATACTTCTACTCTAAGCGCCTGACCGCTTAAAAGATTTATATCCACACGTTCAATTTCATCTAAAATCGTGGGTGCTATCGTCTTACTGTCTGTAAAAAAAAACTAATAAGTACACTAGTAGCAATAGTTTGATTATACTAGTAATAGCTAAAAAACTTCGTTTTCATATTTCATTCATTTTTTTTATCTTTACGTGAACCGAGATGTATCAGATATCTCTTCTTTTGAAGAACAAACTAAATTGCAATGTCATACGGATATCGTATTAAAAATTTTCTGAAATTATGTACTCTTGAAAATGAGAAATTGAATATGAGACTATTTTTACCGTCAGCAATATCATCTGATTTAGCTTTTGAGGCAAATGATGCAAGGTTATTTTCAACCAACATCTTAGCAATATCGTTTCCATTATTATTTAATGAAACTAAATATTTATTATCCTTAATGTCATGGAACGTGCATGTGTATTTGTCGCCGTTAAAACAATTATCGATTGCTTTGGTATCAACATTAGACCAACCAGGGCCATCTTTTGGGATAATATTTAGTAAAGAGCATTGAAATGCTTGTTTAGGCAAACGAGTAAACTCCTTTTCTACAGGATAGATGTTTTGCAAATCAACCACAGCATTGTTTCCAAAATCTATGTAATGAATAAGATGACCGTTGTATTTATTTAATTCTACGATTTCTGCACGATAGAAAGCTTTATCTTCAGAGAATGTTGCTATCACGATTGATCCAACCTAAAAGAATAGAAATAGTAAAGCCGTGTTGGTACATTTTATACGAATTGTATAGATGAGAACCGGTTTAAAAAAGAATACCTTTAACATATACGATACGGGTTCTCTGCCAGCATATACTTTCTGAATTTTATTCATCATGGTTTTAAATTCATTTTCATTGTCCAGTGCTTGGCAATAGAAATTGTTAGAATTTGTAAACCATGTAACGATCACATCTTTCTTAGTCCCGGGTGTATGGAAGATTGTTGACCAGACAGTGTCTGAATGTACATAATCAGGTTCAGTTGGTTGTTTTACGTTTGTACTTGGTATACTATGAAATAGCGCAGCTTCCTTTGCTTGCAATAAATTGACTCCTTTACAAAATTCTTCATTAATAAAAGTATCGATTGGGTGACCATCGACTACTTCACGTATCATGACACTATATATATCATTTTCATCAGTCACAAATTCTGCTTCTAACATTTTCCCGTTTACTTTATCTTCAAAAGTTGTTTTTTCAGTGTCATCTGAAGTAATATTTTTCAGACCAAATAATTTACAGTGTATAGCTTGTATTGGAAGTTTTAGAAACTCCTTTTGAATGACTTTGATTCTATCAAAACCAACTGTCTCTGTATTGCCGTAATCTAGAAACTGGACAGTTGCACTGTTTTTTTCGATAGATTTAACTATAGCTCTGTACCATCTCAAATCTTCTGAATATTGAGCAATGCAGTATAAACCCTTAAATATCTTCGATTCTTTTACTAATTCTCCACCATTTTCATAGATTGACGCAATACTCTCCATTATAGAATCTAATGCAGTATAATCGGGACTTAACTGGACGAAAAAATCTGATGGACTAATTGTGAAAACTACTTCACAATTCTTTGTAGATCCCACGACTATATTAGGAGCCGGAATACGAAAATCGTTTTTGTTTCGCACAGGACTATATCTCTGTTCTTCTTCCGTATTATTCGAACTTACAGAGCTTGACTGAAACATAAAGAAAGAAAAATGTTCAAATAAAATACTGTCAAAATTATAGGAGCACTTTGAAAATAACACTTGAAAAAGTATACAGGGTGTTCACGCTATTACTCGACAGCGTTTTTCTTGCAAATAATAAATATTAGAAAAAAAATGAATGAAGAAAAGTTATACAGTAAATGTTCGATTTATGCAAAACTCTCCGGACCGTACTTTTGCACTCATCGTTTGCACAATCGTACAGTGCCGCTAATTTTTTATGACCTTGCCGAGCGCCGAACGTAGAAAAGAACAGTGCTTGTAAACACGGATTGCTATCCTCTTCGATGTCCAAAAGTTACTGTACATACCGTCAATTAAAGCACTAAATACAGTTTAAATTATATCGTGTTTAGTGTTATTTTAATCAGAAAAATGCCAGAAATAAGTGGGTGAAAGTCCCATAAAAAAACAATGAAAAATAGAGAAGTTTTGTAATTGGATTAGTGGTTTCACACCGATATACCTACACCGTATCTGGTTAAGGCAATTTATGCTATCCGCACAGACACGTAATGTATCCGACCAGACAAATATTCTCCAATGCATTTGAATAGGCCGGTCGGGCCGGTGACGGTACGTGTCTGTGCGGTACCGTTGCGGTGTGGGTATAAACACCTATTCTATTCTATTCCAATGCATTGGAGTATATTGGTCTGATCGGATACGTTACCTGTCTGTGCGGATAGTATAAATCGGCCTTTACGCGGCATGTTTATACTGCTCGGCGACGGAAACGGGGGCAACTCGAGTTTCCTGGCTCCTCGCGGGGCATACCGCCAGCGATCGTATAGTTCTCGTTTGCAAGAATCAAACATTTACTGTACTGTTTTTTTAAGGACACCGTTATATTGTCATTTTGAATATTTCGTACGTAATATTTCACAAAGATATCGTTTACGATACACCGTCCAGAAATGTAAATGACTTGAAAAAGCAAAATAACGCAATAATGTGCATTAATATTCTGGACAACATTAGAAGAATCTACCATTTACTACAGCCTCGCCAACAAAGTATACTTATAAACGCATTAGTACGAAATATTCAAAATGTTTCTTCCATTTCTGACGTTGTATGACATTAGAGGACATTGTGTCGTATATAAATGAATTTGTCTTGACACACGCTGTAATATTATATAAAAAAAAATATATAGCATTCCATTTGAAAAATTGAAGGTCACCTTCATTTCTAAAAAAATTAGATACACCATTACGTTGCTTGCAAAAAACAGTAAAAAAAAACTTTTTCTTCTTTCAATTTTTTCTAATATGTATTATTTGCAAGAAAAACGCTGACTAGTAATAGCGTAACACCCTGTATATGTGTATAATTACTATGATTGGCATATTTTACCTTGTACTGCGTTAGCCTATATCCTTGTCCCTTTCGATCTTTGGATTTGTTATTTCCGTAATATGGATCGCCTATCAAGAATTTTTATGTTAAATGTAAACATACACGAATAAAAATTTCTTAATACTGAAAATTCATGACCAACTAAAAATAATACTGACTGTTTGTTTTACCGACTTTGGTATTGAAATCATTGTCTCTATCACTGAATCTACTATTTTGCGTTTTTCCAGAAAAACCATCACGCTTGGAATAATTACCGCGCGTTGAACTACCTCGTCCACGTCTACTACTTCCTCTAGATGATGTGTCTGAGTCTTTATCGCTCCAGCTTTTATCAGAAGAATGACTTTTTGGACCGTGTCCTGAAGTTTTGTTTCTACCACTTTTACCACCTCTACTACCACCTCTACCACTCTTAAGCGAATCATTGTACTCGTTTCTATTACTCAATTTATCCTTTACATTTCTGGCTTTAGAAAAGTCGTCCTTATTATTAAATCTTTCATTTCTAGAATCATTGCGATGAAAATTACTTTTCTCATTTCTATTTTCATATAGGTTTTCTTCATTGGATTTATCTTTCCAACATTTGGACTTATGCTTTTCCTGAATAACGTTGGTGTTTTGTGCTTCGTTCCACGTATCTATTTGATTTTTTGTATGCCAATTATTTATATTCTCACTGAAATGTATAGGTCAATTTGTAATATGCTTTAATCAATTTTATAGTTATAACTAGAGGTTTTGGACAGCCCGAAAATATCGGGTACCCAATGATCGGGACGAGATAGATTCTCGAAAATTTCGGAATTCTCAAATATATCGGGATTCTTAAGAGTAATTCCGAAAATTGTCAACAATCTCGATACATTCGGGAGCCTGTATGTGCTCGAGAATCCCAAAAATTCTCGAAAATCCCGATACATTTGAGAACCCGTCCCGGTCCCGAATGACATTTTCGGATTCCCGCATGCCTCTACTTATAACATGTTTAGAAAATACTAAAATGTCTTTTACTACAATAGTTACTTTTCCACGTTGATTTTATATTTATTACATTTTGTAGATAGAATTGAATTCAATTGCAATATTATAGATTATACATACCTCTGATTAATTTTTGGGCTTATGTTAGGACTATGTTGTTTTTCCACATTTTGATAACTTGGTTCATTCATCAATTTGCTCTCATCTTCAATTGTATGTAACATTTGAGTCTTGATACTTTCCATTCTCTCAGGTCCATACAAATCTACAACTAGACCATCAGGTTTTGTGTCTACCACTCTTAAGAGTAGACGTTTTTCCAAGGTCAATAATTCAAACTTATTAGAAACTTCTTGAGTGCATGGAAAAAGCTCCCAATCATTTAAAATACATTTTATTGCTTGAGCTTCTAATCGTTTTATTAAATCGTCGTGGATTAAACGAAGGGAAGTAGCGTCCACAGTTTCTTCATTACCATAGTCAACATATAATATCTGTACAGTATTCGTGTTTATACCAAGAATTTGTGCTCGATACCTAATAATTAAATAATGTATATAATTATTGCACATCATTTTTATATTATTAGTAGACTGTGAATATTTGTGCATTTACAGCATATTTAGATGTGCGAAATACATTAAAATAAGAATGTGTATCAATTATAAGCTATAAATTGCAATAAACACAAACAGCTTAACCAGGATGTTATTGAACTAACCATTGATTATCGTACAAAGCAGCACAAGGAAGACCAATTTTCATTTGCGTTAAGCTCAAGGTAGGCGCAGTTTGACAAAATTCTGCTAGACAGTTCATTATGGATTCGAGAGATCCTGCAGTGCTATCCAGTTGTACAAAAAATTTTCTGCAAGATTCCACAAACGAAACATGCACAATTTCCTTAGCACCTGTCAATAATTTTGTTGGTTCTTGATATCCAAAAGATATAGGCATTACTGTAGGTGTTGGAAACGCTTGTCTAAGGATATTCTTTATGTTTTTCCCATCATCGTATAAATCTCCATATTGAACCAAGGGTGGTCCTTCGGGCGGGCAAACGTGTAAGACAAGCAGTTTTCCTGATACTATTTGTTTAAAGTAATCTTTCATTTCGTCTGTGACATTTAACTCATGAACACCACTTAGCGTAAATCGAATAGAAAGCACTTTGGGATTAATAAAATGAGATGGCAGTTGGAAAATATCTGTATATGGTAACACCTCTGTATGGCCAAAATCAACATAGTAAAGTTTACACTTATTTTCCATTACAGACATTACAACAGCTCTGCACAATACTTTGTCTTGTGTATAACGGCCCAAACAAACTGATCCAGGTAAAGGAGGTTCTTGTAATGGTTCTATTGGATGACTATTGATTTCTCTCATGAGCGAACTTAATATTTGAGATGTACTTTGAATTTGTACAGAGAATTTGTGTGGACCATCTTCTACAAAAGATACATATATGTCATGTTTCGATGGTACATCTAGAACACGTGATTTAAATACAAGAGCTTCTTGTGCAGATGACTGCATCATGTGTTTCTGTTGAGCTGTGCAACATAAAGGAACATTTCGTTGGTATCCACGCATATTGTTTTCATTGCAATGTAATGGATTTACATTCTGTACAGATCCCATAGAAGTACAATTATTACTTATAAGGTGTTTTCCTGATTGCTGATATACTGGTGAAACTTGTGGTGCTCTCATACATTTTAGTGAGCTATAAAAATACAAGAATAAATAAATGATATTATATTAGACAATATTGTTATATTAAGTACATAAATAATATTATTCAAAGTTGTAAATGCATTTAAAATATAATAACTGAAAATTAAAAAACAAAAATTTAGTTGTAATATCAACATAACACTAAGTTACGAATGCATCTATAAAAACTATGATATTATCATTTATTGCTTGGAAAAAATCTACAATATATGATTGAATGGAAAAGTAATAATAACAAAGATAACAATGGAAATAAAATCCCTTAGTATTAAAATAAATACCTAAACATTTCTTGCACTGTAGCTCCTACTGCCATGTGTCTTTTGATTAATAATTCACTGAAATCCTCATTGTTATACCAAAGTTTGATAAAGCGATGATTATTAACCACAGTATGGATCGAAATTTTATATTCATTGTAACATAAACTTTTTTTGATCAGTTCAATTATTTTATCTTCCCAGACTCCATTTACTGGTAATACGTGCGTTAATGTAAAATCGAATGCCACAGGTGGAAAAGTCTGTAGAGACTCGGAGCCAGGTATATTTTCAAGTAAATGAATTTCTTGAGGTGGTAATTCATCAATGTTGCCATAGTCGATGAATTGTAGAACTACCATACCATTTGAACGTATGTTAATTACTTTTGCTCTATAATATCCTTCATTTTGGAATCTAGCACAGCAAAGAGCATTTACATGTAGACTGCCAACTCTAGATCCAATGCAGCCCTGACCATGAGCAAATTGTTCGGACAAGGAAAAGATCATGCGTTCTACACATTTTGCAGAATTTTTATCAACTTGACCCCAAATTTTAAGGATTGAATCCTCTGCTTCGACATGAGTCACAAAAATGATCAATTCTGCGCTTGGTTGTATATTCATGTTTTATATTGTTATGACTTCTTAAGTGAAGCACTGGTCTTTCTTGATTACATAGGTTAATCTGTTTTCACAATCTGTAATAATAAAGTTTGTCAGACATCGCAAAACTATTTTGAATCAAACCTAACCGTTATTTGAAATTGGGCCACTAAATACAGTCAAAAATGATTGAACAATGCATCTGAAAAATAAAACTGTTTTAATTGTCTTCTTACTTCAAACCTCATCAATTTTATTATTCCACTGTTTTTTGTTCGTTTTGTTGTGATTATATTTAGTAATAATTACAGTAAAAGTATTATTTTATTTTTACCGTTGTCTATGTAGACCAAATCCCGTAACCCTTTCACGTTTTACTATCAAGAATCATACGATCATTACAATATATTTAGCTTAGTATATTTGCAATAATAATGTTGATAAAATTTTTCTTATGAATTTCAACTGTTTCTGTACGCGCATGTAACAGAAAACATATTGTTAATCATTACATTTGTAATCAGAAGTGTACATACGTACGTAAACTGATGTAATATTTTTTATGATATTGCGTGAAAAAATGTATGTCAACGCTGCAACTAGAAGTAATACAAACCTTATAAGTAAGATATTACACACATCTCTTTCAATTCATTTCATTAATAATTATGATATAGAAATATTCTTTTTACGAAATTTGTCTTTAGTAAATATCCTCAGAATCTGGCGGTTGACCGGCTTTTTATCATCCACATGGAAGTTTCTTTGACCATAGTTTTGACATATTTCAATGGCGCGAAAATTTAATTTATGTACGTAAACTACAAATAGGTATTATATATGTATATGTATATAAATGAATGAATTGAATTTTAATATCTCTTGTTAAAGCTTTTTTTACCTTCGAAAATGTAATTTTATTACGTAATGTAATATAATTATTCTACAAAATTGCACATATATGTTCAAAATTATTTATTACAAAAATTTAAATTGGTAAAATGTTAATTGTCTTTACACAAGTACGTTTAATTACCCAAGTAATTATAAATTATATTTTAAAAGCTCTTAAATGTCAGCTATTTGTAAGGCACATATATATTAGAAGAAGGAAATATAATAACATTTTACAAAAGCATATTATTTTAATTCTTATTGAATCTTACAACATATTATTAAGATGGCCAAAAAGTACATTCTATATTACTTTATATCTTTATGTCTAAATAATCATTACAAATTAACAAGATCTGTAATATTATAATCTTACATCATGAAATAAATTTTTATTTTCTGCAATGCGCTTATTATTCTACGATGAATTTCAAACAGTTTAGACTAAATGCTTAATAAATCTTTTTGGCAACTATATATTATATATCTTTTATTCTTAAGTAGAACATTGTACTTGTATTAGAAATTTAATTACATTGGTGTAGACTGTTTGTAGCACGAATTAAATCTTAATTTATCCACCATGCCATTAATATTAAGTAGATGATGATTTAATAATGTATAAGAAATAAAATTTTAATACGTGATAGAATAAATTGTTAATTGTACTAAGAATGAAATGACCAAACCCATATAGTTATGTTGTACACTTGTTAATCACATTTCTACACCAAACTAGAGAAATATTAAAACAATCTTCATCTAACTATCAAATTATTAATTGTACTATAAACACGTACACAGATAAACAGCTATTTGAACATTTCAATGTACAGCAAGTGCAAATTGTTAATCTAACAAACATATTCAGATTGGCAGCATGTTAATCATTTTTGAGCATATCAGCAAAGAATTGTTTATGAGGATCTAATTTCTCGTATGTGTAAATTCTTTATTATTCTAAACCAGATACAAGTAGAAGCTTTATAATGAAATGTCTTCTGTAA
This sequence comes from Sphecodes monilicornis, assembly GCA_913789915.3. Taxonomy (NCBI): domain Eukaryota; kingdom Metazoa; phylum Arthropoda; class Insecta; order Hymenoptera; family Halictidae; genus Sphecodes; species Sphecodes monilicornis. The sequence goes on from OU565287.1 coordinate 1,378,323, forward strand.
ATCTAAGTGAGTTATATACACGTATACAATTTTACTGAAATCGAGTGATGCATAAAAAAACCATAGTCATTGAAAGATGTAAAAATATTTAAATTTCGGGCTTAGACAGCATTTTCTTACAATTTTTGGCGTTTTTAATCATGTATGGCTCGCAGCAACCTAAATCGATTTCGTTGAAACTTTGTGTATGTATATAATTTACTTAGATTTACGAAAGGCATATTTTAAATTTTCATTGTAAACACAGATAAAAATATTAAAAATCGTAACCTTTACTTTTTTCTTCGCAATTTTGACCAACAGTAATTTTTAAATTATTTTTGTTGTACATTACATTGTAAACTAGTCCTTCTAACATCTTGAAAAAACTCAAATTATTTAGTCCTAGTTTGAAAAAGTTATTCGTTTTTAAACTCATACTTATGGACGGGGGTGTACATATAATTACAAAATCATAAATATTGGCATTAAAAGTGTTTTTAAGGTATAAAATGGTGGAATGACGTTTTTCCTTTTAAAATATTTTTGATGAAATAATTACAAATATATAATTGCCTATTATGTAAATACCGACGAATATGCTCAAAATAATTATACGTAAGAAACATTCCATTGTACTTCATTGTGTTGTTTTTAATCAATATCGCAGAGTAATGAACAAACTTGCATATTAATACATTGCATGTAGGAATATTCTATACCTTTAAACATGAATTTAATGTACTATATTTTGTATATAATGAGATGTCATTTAATTTTGCTGAAATCAATTCATTTCATATTGATTTGTATTTAATGAATAGGAATCTTTAGGTGTCCGTAGCTCTTACAATATAGGATGAGTAGAATGAGATTCACTTTCTTCAGCTTCTCCTAATTCGTTTTCTGTACTTGAAGATAAATGTTCTCTCAAAACTAACGATCGCATTTGTTCTAATACTTGATGTAATGAATCTGACCTCTGTTCCATTCTATCGTTCGAAGGTGTAGTGTCGCCACTAGCAGTACCACCTGCTGGTGTTTGCGGTGTGTTGCTAGGTGGTATGGGAGTATTTGTACCATCTCCAGTACCTATAGATATGAAGTGGTAGTTTTAAATAATTAGCACTACTGATTAATAAATATGAAAATATCTGAAATGTACCCATATTATCGCTTGCAGGACTTGCGGGTCTTTCTGCTCCTCTTATTTCTCTAATAATTTCATCATCCTGATTATTTAATCTCAAACCTGCAACTCCTTTTTTTGGAACATTGTATAGATCGCGCTTAATTTTCCTTCTTCTAGAAGGATCGTTTCTACGTAATTGAAGCATAGAACCAAAATCAGCGATATAAAGAAACCCTGCTATTAATAATTCACAATTCCGTTTGCCTTGTTTATATGCAGTTTCTAATTCATGGCTTGTACGTTGATCGTATTGCCACCAGCCTGAAACAATGTAATTTTAGCTCATGTACAAGTTACAAGTAGTTTTCAAAAATTGTACAAATATACTTAAATAATGATAAGATGTTTTCATTTGGGAATTTACAAAGAAAATTACTTAATATTTTGCGATAAAAATGGTTTATTACAAAAATACATTAAGACTAAATAAAATTTGTGTTAAGTTTCATATATGATTACGCATAGTTTTATAATAATTTTTATAATAATACTTTTTATAATAACATATATATTATTTATAATATATATTACCGTGTATAATCGATAAATATAAAGAAAGGTATTTTATGCCAATTATGCTTTAAAAAGTGTAAGAAACAGATGGGGATTATGTATGACACCTTTGCTATGACACCTAGTATAACGCTTACAATATGATGGATACTTTCTATATTGACAATGATTTTTAAAGGCAACTAGATAAACATTGTCGCAAATAACAATTTCACATTTGGTTCTACCACAGTTGTAAATAGTCTCCAAACTCTTGCTGCTCCTTGAATTATATTTCCACAAACCTATGAAGGGGTGTTATAAACTTATCTATGCTCTGTTGCATATTTTCAACAAATAACAAAATTTTCTACATTCTATCTTTAACATATTTGTAACATTGTGTTTATGTATGATTTACTTCTTAATCATTTGTAGCACATTTTATACTTTCTGATCTCATGCAGTTTCTCTCTTTTATGACTTGTAAAAAACTAATTGATAGATAAAATGGTACATTACCATTTATGCCTTGATAAAACCACTGATATTCTTCTTCAGAACTATCTAATTCCTTATGTGCTTCTTCTACTTCTACTAATTGTGGTTTGTCTAGGAAATCAGGTGGAATTTCCTGACGACACATAGGACATCTTTTGCTTTGATTTGCAACACCTTTGACGCATAGGTAACAATAAACATGATTACAAGGTAATTTTGCAGGATATATGCATGGTTGAAGACATACTGCACATTCTGGTATTGTTGGACCTAAGAGAAGAAGTATTAACAATTTTATCGACATTATAGTTGATATTGTTTCATTAAAGATGTCATTGAAACATGCCTTTTCTAATGGCAATTTTGTTTCATAACATACACATTGATATACATTGTTAATTGTATCAAATTATGTATCAAAAGATATATCAATGCTTATAATATATAGTTGTAATTGTAAGTAAGTTGCAGTATATACTAAGAACATATCAAAAAATTTTTAAATTAAATTTTGCAAGATGTTTACAGTCCCATTCAATTTAACATAAATCAATTAAAATATTCCTAGCTAATTGTTGCTGTAACAATTATTATCATATTAGTTATATGTACTATTATAATATTTACAGGGTAGTATATGTATACCTAACTTTGCCACCCCTAATAACTTTGATGTTTGTGTAGATACAAAGGTCCGCTTGGGGAGAAAATTATTGTATTTGAGGGGGATGTATAAGTTCGTATAGGCAAGGCCATTTCAAGGCCATGGTCTGGTACATTGGTGGATTTGTTTTGACTCTATCGTTTTAATGGTAAACAAAAAAAAATAGGTCATTCCATTTTAAAAAAACATTACTGTCTATATAATCTCAAAAAATATGACCGTGAGATTACCTTGACCTGCACAGACTTCCACACCCCTTTAAATACGATAACTTTCTCCTCAAATAGTTTTTTGTATCTGCATTGTAGATCATAGATACCTTCCTTTTCGTCAGACTCTTTTTCTTTATCCTTGAGCATACTGTCAGCTTTGTCTTGCGTGTTAAGTTTCGCTTGAGCCATAATTATATTCCCTATATAATTTTTCACTTACAAAGATAGAAAAGAAATCAGAGTGCTAACGTCCGGGGTTTCGGTACCTCCAATATATTTATATAGTGCTGCACGTCTGCGGACCAGAACCCAGTTAATTCCACATTTAGCACGGGTTGGAATCCACGTAGTTCCACGTTAGTATGTATGGGAACCTGTCCCGGCGAAACCGTGCAACCACAGACGAGGTATAAGAGTAGACCACTCACCCAATGTATTTTTCTGTCTCACGCCCCGGGGGCTCTAGAGACCCCTTACCATTCCGTGTCACATCCTACCGTATCGACCAAACCTAATATTGTGGAACCACAGACGAGGTATAAGAGTAGACCAATCACCATATGCGGTTTCGTGTCTTACACAATAATAACTGGTTTTCTTACGCCCTCTACGCTGATGAACGATAAATGTTGGAACTAGATCCACGAAAACGCTCAAAAACAAATGGCTAACTAATGATATTCTAAATAACTGTTATGACGGACCGAAATTTTGGTTGAAATCGTTTTCGATTATTAGTATATATATATATATATATATATATATATATATATATAAATATATATGTCAGAAAAATGCCTGCTGCATTTTAACATAAAAAAATTGTTATTAAATATTTTTTTATGATTTTTTGTCGCTTTGTGGCCACTGTGGGGTGCCTCGCGGCTTTGATGCTCGAAGTTTTTGCGTGACAAACGTATATTTTGAGTATAATAATAGGAACACAATATATGTATAGCATCCGAAAACGTACGAAAAGTACTGGCAAGTACGAA